>CAXITT010000414.1:137592-249584 GCA_964033795.1 Lymnaea stagnalis | reverse complement strand
ATATATATATATATATATATATACATATATATTCGCCAATTGTGAAATCGATAGCCTCGATACACTTACCACTGAATGTTTGTAAAAGTCAATTGAATTAACGAACAGACCCTATAGACGAATGCACCTTAGGAAACCCATGTGTTAACGCTACTCAGTGTACGGACAAGCCCATTGGTTACACGTGCGATTGCATCCCTGGATTCGATGGTCAGAATTGTGACGTGGGTAAGTTGTTACGTTATGTAAATTATTTATACATGAAAACTAATCTTCCCTCTGAGTCATGGGTATCATGGGTATCGTTGGTATGATGGGTATTATGGGTATCATGGGTATCGTTGGTATGATGGGTATTATGGGTATCATGGGTATCGTTGGTATGATGGGTATTATGGGTAACATGGGTATCGTTGGTATGATGGGTATTATGGGTATCATGGGTATCCGATGTATGATGGGTATTATGGGTATCATGGGTATCGTTGGTATGATGGGTAT
This sequence comes from Lymnaea stagnalis, assembly GCA_964033795.1. Taxonomy (NCBI): domain Eukaryota; kingdom Metazoa; phylum Mollusca; class Gastropoda; family Lymnaeidae; genus Lymnaea; species Lymnaea stagnalis. Next base: position 249,083 of record CAXITT010000414.1, on the reverse strand, counting down.
TATGGGTATCATGGGTATCGTTGGTATGATGGGTATTATGGGTATCATGGGTATCGTTGGTATGATGCGTATTATGGGTATCATGGATATCGTTGGTATGATGGGTATTATGGGTATCATGTATTTTGTAGAGGACATAAACCCAAAAGTTGGAAACGTTATTTGACGCCTTTACCGCCCAAAAAAACAAAAAAAAATGTTTAAGAAAGCAGAGCGAGAGGGACTTTTCAATAGAAAAGTACAGATTGTGAATTTTCAGTTTTAAAGTGAAAAGGATGACTTTTAAATATCAAAGCAGATTTTTTAATTTTTTATTTTTTTTATTTTTTTTTTGGTGGGAGAGAATTTAGGGATTTTAACACTAAAAAAAAAAGGTACCGTTTCAACAGCAAATTAAAGATGATGAAATGTCAATGTTACGTCGATGATTTCATTATCAACAAACAGAGGAGAATCTATATATATAATTCGCCAGAAAGTATTTTTTAATTTTTTATTTTTTTTATTTTTTTTTGGTGGGAGAGAATTTAGGGATTTTAAAAATAAAAAAAAAAAGGTACCGTTTCAACAGCAAATTAAAGATGATGAAATGTCAATGTTACGTCGATGATTTCATTATCAACAAACAGAGGAGAATCTATATATATAATTCGCCAGAAAGGGTCAAACAATACCACCACGCAGGCTATACATAGATACGCCAGAGCAAGCAAGACGACGCAGGCAAACCCTCTCCTCCGTTCCCTTGCCTTGCCTGCCCATCATCGATGGTTTTGTGACATGCGCACTGCGGTGGAGCAACCTAACCCCCTCTACTACCCTCGCTTGTCAGCCAAGCTCACGGCGTCTGCTAAGCCGTGAGTCGCGTATCATGAAAAAAGGGGTTGGGGGTGGAAGGGGTGTAGCAAAATTGACATTCTTAAATGTGCGTCACTTGAGTTCACGTATTTGTCAAGTAAGTTAAGTACATGGGAAGTTCACTCATTGCTGTTGCCAATGTTTGGCGGGCTACATCTCACTTGCCAGCCATGCGCACACCCCAAACAAGCTCGCGGCGTATGCGACACAGTAGAGCATTTCCGTATGTGATATGAATAATGGGAGGAGAGGTGGGATCAAGATGTAAAAAAAGTTAATAATGAACACAGTAAAGAATAGATTTCGACAGAGTATGCTACGCCGCGGGTCGCCTAGTGTTCTATATTCCTAGACAGGTGTGGATAAACTTGGTTCAAAATAGTCACAGTTGTGGTGAACGAAAAGCAGATTTCGTAAAATTGTAAATAAATACTAAAACACTGCTATTAAACAATATGTTTTAAATGAAGAAATAAACATTTAAATCACATTTTATCCACCTAAAGTTGCGCCTCTGCCAGTTATGTAGTATAAAGCTGATTATCTGATACACTGGTTATCCTAGCTGCCAATGCATTTTTATATTATCGTATTTAATTAGCATGTAATGTAGAGTTATTTAACAAATGCCAGGAAACAATTCACATCCTTGTTGCACAAACAAAGTCAAATTTAGATACCTAGGATTTCATTCTAAGTGTCAGTATACCTCCTGTGGCATTTTTCTTCTTCCACCAATCAGTTGACCCCGATATATTCAACCTTTCATTGAGAGTGTTGTATAATCCGAAAAAAGGTTATCTGAAATGACTCCAGGCCCTAATCGTTTCAATGGTTGGGTTTTAATGTGTCTTGGATGTATGAAAATATGAAAACTTTAATTATATTGTGATTGTGAATTAATTTTTTTATCTAGCGAGATTAAGCAAAAGAACAATCAAATATGAATGTATGACCGTGTTTCAGGTGACTACCAGCTTTACTGTGACACGTCTCGTGTCCCCCTGCCACCATCAAAGCCGACCAACACCTGCTTTCCACCAACAACAGTCAATTGTTACGTCGCTGGACTCACCACAGAGGAACCCTTGTCCATCTCTGCCATAGCCACAACCTCTCCAATGTCGTATGGTGTAACAGACAACACCAGTCTAGCAGATGACTCTGTGACCTTCACCTTGTGTCTGACACCCGACTCACTAGAAGGGGAACACAGCGTTAGTACAAAATAATATTCTTTGTATAGTATTTCATGAAGACAATAATAAAATGGTGGGGGTATACAGAGACGTTGGACGCTATTCCCCACCGACTGTGTTTAATAATTAAATAGTGCCATCATTACAAAGTTTGTTTAAATTTCAAACCATTTATAGATTCTATAAATTCCCTAATTGGGCTTTATTCAATGTTGTTTTTTTTTAAAAACTGCCAGCAGTTAAATTAAAGCATTTATCGACTGGAAATAACGCTGAACGCTTAACACAGTTGGCTTATATATAATTCCATCTTGCACTTTTGGATAATGTAAAGTGGGGTTTATATTTTTTTTAAAAGTTTGCGAACTTGTGGTATGCAATAATTATTTTGTCAATTTCTGGGTGTCATTCTGATCTTAATCAATACGAATTCTTTAAACATATCCAAGATGATACCAAAAAATTCATAAATTAACAAAATTTATTTTGTTTGACGCAAAAATATTTCCATACTGTGTGTGCTTGACAAATATGCATTTATAGAAGGAGTAACCCCATTTTTTTGTCACCTGACACTAAAAAAATTCACAGGACACTGTAAAATAATTCCATCAACCCAACTTCTCTCTACCCCTCATCCATCAGTTGTGGTCCTGATAATTCTATAGTTATTCATTTATTTCACAAAAAGTTGACCCAGCAGATCAAACCAAATGGGATACAATTGAATTAAACAATTAAACTATGACGTCAACACGTTACCACTTGGTTTTCTGTTTGTTATCCAGATTAACTATACCATCAGCAGTTCGGCGTACGGAGACAAACCTGTCCAAGTTGAATTTATTGTCAATGTTGTGTCCGTCAACACGGCCCCGTTCTTCACGGTTGGTCAGAATATGACGTTCACGTTCAATGTGTCAGAGCACACGGCCAATCAGAGTGCCGTCCTTTGTGTCAACAAAACGGGCAACAGAAACCAGAGCTGTGACGGTTTTTCCAGGTGTGTTCTTATTGTAGATGTCGATAGGAATGTCTCGTACGGAGCAGAGTCCCTTAAATTGGCTGTCAAGTTCAGTAAGTAGAGCATTTCCGTATGTGATATGAATAATGGGAGGAGAGGTGGGATCAAGATGTAAAAAAGTTAATAATGAACACAGTAAAGAATAGATTTCGACATAAGGCAATTCTAAAAAAAAAAATCTTTGCCAAAAAAACAACAGAAGCCTTCTCAATTTCTTATCGTACTAGACAAATAAATATATATATATTTTTTGCTGTTCTCCGAAGAAGGCTTTTGATAGAAACATTGATTGATTTGATATGTCTTTTGTTAATGTCAATTCTTTTTAGGAGAAGTGGTAACTTCCTGTCACATTTCATCAACGTTTTAACGGGTTGTAAGAAACGTGCCTTGTTTTCTCAAACCTTAAAATAACTTAAGTATACTATATAACACACAGGCCATTACAAGCCTTTGTAATTAGTTTTTGCTGGCATCCGTCGTCACAATGTGAGGATGGGGTGGGCTTCGGAGGACGAAATCCACATGGCCTGGGATTATTCTTCAAGGTTTATAAGCTGGTTCCCAACAGCAAATCGCCTCTCTCCACTCCACAATTAGTGTTATCTATGTAATTCACATTGCCTTTAATAACTGTGAGATCGAAGTCAAATCCATGGATAGGAAGACTCATTGATTAATTTTTTTTTGGATTTATTTTAATTACACAGTACAACATTTGTTCTTTTTTATTAAGATATATTTTCTGAATACCTTCCCGCATGAAGAGTGTTACAATCTTTCTATTTAGTATACATTTATAAGAAATATATTCATTTCTTTAGGCCACTAGTTCAAATAATGGGATGAAACTAAAAGAAAACGAAATGTATTCTTAACTTTGTGTGACAGGCGTTGCATTTATTTTATTCTAAGGACTACTTGGCCTTGTTTATGTGCCAAAATTAAAGATTGAAAAAATTCTTTTTCAGTAAGCTGTCTATAATATAGGCTTACTGAATAACAACATTTCAACTAAAGGGGAGACAATCCACCATTTAAAAAAAAATAAAAATATTTTACATAATTTCTTTAGTATACTGAATTGGATAACATATATTTAGCTATACTTTTTTGTGAAATTTAGCCTTGTAAACTGTAAAATTAGACTTCTTTTTTATCTTTCTTCTTCTTTTTTTTAAATAGAAGGTCAAGGCCAACAGGTGATACAGTTCAAAAATGAAACAAGCTCGGGCTCTTTTGGATGCTTCCATGCACAGGGCAGATTGATACCAAAATCCATGTTTTACAATCTTACGGTAAGATTTGAATCCAACATCCACTGTCTACACTCTTACGGTAAGATTTGAATCCAACATCCACTTTCTTACACTCTTACAGTAAGATTTGAATCCAACATCCACTTTCTTACACTCTTACAGTAAGATTTGAATCCAATATCCACTTTCTTACACTCTTACAGTAAGATTTGAATCCAACATCCACTTTCTTACACTCTTGCAGTAAGATTTGAATCCAACATCCACTTTCTTACACTCTTGCAGTAAGATTTGAATCCAACATCCACTTTCTTACAATCTTACGGTAAGATTTTTATCCAACATTCACTTTCTAACAATCGTACGGTTAGATTTCAAGAGCAATATTTGAACTGAGGACATACGTTCTTCAAAGGCATTTTTCTGAAGAGCACTCATTCATGTGGAATACTTTTTAAATCCTGGCTCTGCCACTGAGGACAAGTCATTCTTGTATATTTGATCATTTTGTTCATTCGTTTCAAATGTAATGATTACACTGGTATTGGTGTATATACCTCTACTTCATGCTTTATTTAAGCAGGGTAAAATCTTTGGGTATTCTAGTGTCGAAATAAAAAAAAACTCAATTTTTATTCTTTTATTTACATGAAAATATTTTTTTCACTTCAAGTAAATTTGTCTCATAACAGCAAATTTTATGGTGGTTATTTCATAATGATATTCTCCAAATGCAGCCAAGTGTCATGTTACATCATATCAATTCCAATAGGAATTTAAATTATGAGAATTTAGATCAATTTTTTTTTTAATGAAAATACTTTAAAATTTACAAAGGGTTCATTCTGCTCCTGTGTGTAACTGATTAGGAAATGCCTCAGCCAAACTTGCAGTTCTGTTTCATATAATACATGGCAAATTTCCTCCATTTTACCTGGACAGCTGAATTTTTTATTAAAAATGAGATTAGAATAAACTAAATGTGGCAAACTTTAGAATGGAAAAAATAATAGTACAAACGGGGAGGTCTAGAAATTTAATACAAAAGGCCCATGGTTGTGATGTCAAACAAATGTAACTATCAAATGTAAACGTCTGGGAAAGGGTGGGGGGGGGGGCGGCAAATATAAAAAAAAAAGGACACGAATCTAAAAAAGTTACGTAACCTAAAAAAAAAAAAAAAAAAAAAAAAGGGGGGGGGGGGGGGGGGGGGGGGGGGGGGGAGGCAAATATAAAAAAAAAATGTCACGAATCTCAAAAAGTTACGTAACCCTCTGTTTCTGTTAAATGTAAAAGATATCAATTTTGAGATACAATCGATACAAAAACTTACCTGGGAGACAACCTATGCCGAATTAACTTTAACCACTGAAATCTTTTCAGCATAATCAATTCTTAAAAACGTTTTTAAGATGATATATTTATATGTAGATAGATAGATATAGATAGATAGATGTAGATAGATAGATATAGATAGATATATCCGCGTGTGTGTGTGGAGAAGACAGTCACCCACAACAGGAAAATTGGAGCTTGTTTAGATCTTTAAAATGCAGGCTAAACAAATGTGTTCCTTTGGTTACAATTTATTTTATTTTTTTAATAATATTCCAGGAGATATTATTTTGTTAAAGAAAAAGTCCCCCCGGGGGACATGTGTCTTCCGTTAAAATAGTAAGGTTTTCCATGTGTCTTCCGTTCAAATAGTAAGGTTTTCCATGTGTCTTCCGTTAAAATAGTAAGGTTTTTCCATGTGTCTTCCGTTAAAATAGTAAGGTTTTCCATGTGTCTTCCGTTAAAATAGTAAGGTTTTCCATGTGTCTTCCGTTAAAATAGTAAGGTTTTCCATGTGTCTTCCGTTAAAATAGTAAGGTTTTCCATGTGTCTTCCGTTAAAATAGTAAGGTTTTCCATGTGTCTTCCGTTAAAATAGTAAGGTTTTCCATCGAAACTTTTTTTTTTACAAAAAATCCTTGTGTCGGTTATCAGGCTTGGCACATTCTCAGTACTTTTCACCCGTTTTAAAAACATTTCTACTACATTATCGTGTCTTGACCGCTGCTTCTTTCCAACGCTAGGGCGATAGATAATAAATTATTTAGATTTCAAATAAAGTCCGTGTATTATTTGCATATGTCCTGCAATCTCAAACACGGACAACTTTATTGTTGTTATTGTTCTTTTCTGTTTGGTTCCATGTTTTCAATTGATGTGCTAAACGTCTGTTTGATTCCAAGTGTTACATTTATGTTGTAAACGTCTGCTCTAGGTCACTGACGGGGGTAATGATTCCGTTACCTCGACTGTTCAATTTAATATCATCGATGAGAATGATCCCCCACAATGCTCGCTCACACCCGGCGATTTAGGAGATATTGACACTTCAGCTGGCAACCAAAGTGTGGCGACAATTGAGTGCATCGACCCGGATGTGGATGAGAAGCTTCAGCAAGTGACCTTTGCTGTTGACCTGCCTTATCAAAGTAAGCACTCGTTCAGAATATTAGCCTTTAAGTTAGAATGGTGGGAAAATAATTAAAAATCAATTTTCAATTTCATTGTGGAAAACAACTTTAAAAGAAGGGTGATCATCAATGGAATGAATTTTTATTATGTGAAACATAAATATCCAAAGTGAGTAACAGATGACTGGCATCTAATAGTTTAGATGTTTTAAATTTTAAGAATCGACGCTATTACTTTTGGAATATACTAAAACATGCTAAAATATTTCTTATCCCTAAGACTTTGTTTATCTCAGAAAAAAAATTAAATATCTTTTTTTTCCCCTTACACCACAAATATTTAGAGTACTTTGATGTCTCAGAGGATAGACATCTGCAAATCTACAGTTCTCTGAAAGACTTACCAACTGGGAGACATGCATTCAACATTACAGCCACAGGATACAGTGCTTCGGTGGATGCTGCTTACGTCACAAACTTAACTGTCACCTTTGTTGTTACAGGTATCGGGAACTATTCCTTTGAACTATTCACTGTTTCAAAATCTTCTGTCAAACTTTATGGATCATTCAAACTAAGGACAAATTTATCGTATGTGTCGAACTTGTTTATTCCTTCAAGACTTTTGATACATTATAATTCCTGTCCATCTAAATTAAGTACCAAGCTATTCGACATGGGGAAGGGGTCGTTAAGAGGATTTGGAAGACTTTATGGCTAGAGTGAATTGTATAGCATCAAAATTTGGTAGGGATTGCATTGTGTAGTCTGATGCCTCTTCCCACAATTTCCTTGCCTTTGACAGTACTTATCATGACAGTACTTATCATGGCAGTACTTATCATGGCAGTAATTATCATGACAGTACTTATCATGACAGTACTTATCATGATAGCACTTATCATGACAGCACTTATCATGACAGCACTTATCATGACAGTACGTATCATGACAGTACTTATCATGACAGTACTTATCATGACAGTACTTATCATGATTGAACCGGTTTTTTTACAACTACATTTTCTTTTTAAGGATGGTTTCAATTACTTCCTACTCAAAATGCAACTTAGTATTGCTCCGCACTGCATCAGTATTTTGCAATTTGTATGGTATTGTAATGTTACAATTGCATTTCCTAGACATGGTCTGTCCGCCTCTACTCGCCAACGAGGGCTACGTCCTGACAACAGAGCTGCACACATTCCCACGGAAGTGTCATGATGGTTTTAACGTGACATTATTATATGACGACAAGGAAATACTGCATTGTGACCTCGAGACCGAAAGTTGCCCGTATTCTACAGAGTTTGAGCAACACTACGCGAATGTTTCAACAGGAAAGGTCCAAGTAAGCGGAAATAGAATATAAGTTTATATCTGACTTCTGCTATAATATTTACGATATCACCAGAAATAACCAGCCAAACAAAGGTGGCCGCCATGAGGGAATATCCAATCTTCTAAAGTAACTTACAACACATGCACTCTAGTAAAGCTATTTAATAGAATACTAATTAACGTACTCTTTTGGTAATTTATTGTATAAAATGTATGTATAATTTATAAAATAATACTTACATATTAAATAGAGTTACCAGTTGTCTGCATGGGTTAAGTTTGAAGAAAAGATACATTTAATTTTCAGCTCCTAGGCAACAGCAGTGGCTTACAGTTCATGTTTGAGTCTACCGTGCCAGTACAAGAAGGGCTTTATGCTGTAAGATGGGAGTTCTGTGATGGCTCAGACACACATACGTTGTGCCATATCAAAAAAGGAGGTTTGTGTTACGTACATGTTTTTCTGTGAGTCAATGATTAATTTTATTTATTTTTTTGTATAATTTTAATTTAAAATATAAATTAAATAATCATCACTTATAATTTTCAAATATCATTTATATATCTTGGGCACGAAATTTATTTTGTTTATATTGTTACTGACCATAAACAATTTTTTTGTAATACTTTTTTTTGTTTGTTTGCTCAACGATTCCCAGTATATCAAATTTGATATCTTCTCTATATATTTTCTAATAGAGAGCTCATGTATTCTCCAAACTTGCCAATGTAGCGTTGATAACCTCTATATATACTCCCCGATTTTAAAATTGATAACCTCGTTACATTTGCCAGTGTAGTGTTGATATCCTCAGTGAACTTGCCAAATATAGTGTTGATATCCTCAGTGAACTTGCCAAATATAGTGTTGATACTCTCTGTAAACTTGCCAAATATAGTGTTGATACTCTCTGTAAACTTGCAAAATATAATGTTGATATCCTCTGTAAACTTGCAAAGTATAGTGTTGATATTCTCTGTAAACTTGCAAAATATAATGTTGATATCCTCTTCAAACTTGCCAAATATAGTGTTGATATCCTCTATTCACTTGCCATTGAGTGTTTTTTTAAGGTTAATTCCACTATTTACCAGACCCTATAGATGAATGCGCCTTAGGAAGCCCATGTGTTAACGCTACTCAGTGTACGGACAAGCCCGTTGGTTACACGTGTGATTGCTCCCCTGGATACGGTGGCCAGAACTGTGACGTAGGTACGTGCTTATGTTTATAAAATATTCATATATAAAAACACGTATTCGCTTTAAATCCTGTGTATCAGGATTTTTATTGTGGCCTTGAACCCAAAAGTTGGAAACTTTATTTGCTGCCACCCCGCCCCCAAACTTTTTTTTAATTTAAAAAAAAGCATGTTAAAGAAAGAAAAGAGGGGGACATTTCCATAGAAAATTAAAGAGGAACGTTTTCAATATAAGTTTCAAAATCAATGTCTTTCTAATATTAAAAGTGTGTTAATGTTATATTAAAAGTGGGTTAATGTTATAGTACAACATATAATATAATAATAAATTAGAGAAGAGGAATTTAAAGAGGGAGAAATTTCAATATTAAAAATAATGACGCATATTTTTTATTATTGGAAAAAAGGAATTGATTTTCTATATTAAAGAGAAGATGGGGTAATTTTCAAAAGAAAATTAAATAGTGGACTTTTCAATGGCAAAGTAAAGGAGGGGACTTTTCCATTACGAAGTAAAGAAGGGGACTTTTGGATGTATCAAATAATATCTAGACCGTAGCTATGATTTCTATTCAATTAATTGATTGATAAATAAACAATAATTTTTAAGCCCACTTTACTTTTGTAATTAAATAACAAATATAGCATAGCACATACAAATATCAATATCTTTATCGTATTAAATGGATATAGTGTGTCATAAGTGGTAAGATGTTGGTTGAAATGAAGGATTCGTAAAATGCTTTTTAAAGATGTGTTCCTGGTGTTGTGTAGGGTTGAAAAAAAAAATGGCATTTCGGGCCATGTCTGGCCATGGAAAATTCCTGAATCCTGAAATCACCGTTCGTTTTCTCCTCATATGAGTTATACAAATTAAATATATCATGATTTTGCTCTGCAGTTAAGTCGTTCTTGTGCGGTTAATGTAAGTTTCTATAGGAACACAGAAATGAACGTCTTTCCTGTGCGCGGTACGTAAGATAGCTTTGCTCATTACATCAGAACATTAGGTTCAGTGTTAATTTACGTTTCCGTAAAAGTGTTGGATTATCCGAAAAAAAAGTTATCTCAAATAACTCCAGGCCCAGTTAGTTTGAATTGTTGAGTTCTACTGATTTATTGTCTCTTGGATGTATGAAAATATGAAAACGTTAATTATATTCTGAATGTGAATCGACCTAGTAGAGATTAATAATAAGGAATAACGTATGAATGTATGGCCGTGTTCCAGGTGACTACCAGCTTTATTGTGACTCGTCTCATGTCCCCCTGCCACCATCAAAGCCGGCCAACACCTGCTTTCCACCAACAACGGTCAGTTGTTACGTCGCTGGACTCACCACACAGGAGCCCTTGTCCATCTCTGCCGTAGCCGCAATCCCTCCATCGTCGTATGGTATAACGGACGACATCAGTCTAGCAGATGATTCGGTGACCTTTACCTTGTGTCTGACGCCCGACTCACTAGAAGGGGAACACAGCGTTAGTACACAATTATATTCTTGGTTAAGTATGTCCTGAAAGCTAAACAACTTGCAAGTTAAAGTCATTTTAATTATTTTTTTTTAAAATGTCTTCTTATGTTTGACAAAACCAAAAGGCTTAACAGTTGAAAAGATATAATTTCTTTTAAATGCTCATGAAAGACCAGTATGTTCCCCTTGTTCCAAACTCCTGGGCTGATGCCTAAAATAGGGTCGTGGAATGTATTCTGTAGGGTCGCCTGATTTAAAAATAAACTAAAACATATTTTTTTTTAATATAAAGAATTCTTCATTGTTAATGGTTTCTATAATAAAGTTTGCATACTTTGCGAATGCTGCAAATAGTTTATGTGTTTTCTCATACTGGAGTATTATTATTTGTTTCAATGTATCGGGGCGCAGATCACTTTGCTTCTATAAAATTTGATGACATGTCATTTTGCTTCTGTAAAATTGAGGTTCGAATACAAAAAGTTTTGAGTATCTTTGGATCTTAAACAAGAATCCTATTTCTGTGAACACTCCCAAGATGATACGAAACAACATCGATGGATGAGCACAGTTTACAATTTAACCAAATATTTTTCGGTGGATACAAAAATATCCATGATAGGTGAACTAGGTCAGAATGCATTGTTAGAAAAAGTGACGCCATTTTTTTTTTTTTACTAGTCTCTGAAAAACGACAGGACAATGTAAAATAATCCCATCATACCCCAGACCTCATCCTTTCCCTCCCCTCCCAACTGCCTTCGTCTGCTGTGGTCCTCATAATCCTATAGCTATTTATCTATTTAATAAATAGATGACCAAGCAGATCAATCCAAATATAATACAATATTATTGAGCAATTAAACTTTGACATCAACGAGTTGCCCCAAGACTTTCTCTTTGTTTTCCAGATTGACTACAACATCAGCAGTGCGGCGTACGGAGACAGACCTGTCCAAGTTGAATTTATTGTCAATGTTGTGTCCGTCAACACGGCCCCGTTCTTCTCGGTTGGTCAGAATATCACGCACACGTTCAATGTGTCAGAGCACACGGCCAATCAGAGTGTCGTCGTGTGTATCAACAAAACGGGCAACAGAAACCAGAGCTGTGACGTAGGTTCCAGGTGTGTTCTAATTGTAGATGTCGATAGGAATGTCTCGTACGGAGCAGAGTCCCTTAAATTGGCTGTCAAGTTGAGTAAGTAGAGCATTTCCGTATGTGATATGAATAATGGGAGGAGAGGTGGGATCAAGATGTGAGAAGTTAATAAGGAACACAGCAAAGAGTAGCATTGGACGAAAGACAGCAGTAAAAAAATATTATTATTTTGGCCAAAACTGACAGAGGCCTTCTCATTTTCTTCTCGTACTAGAGCAGCTTTATTTTATGCCTGAGATTTTTAATTTAATTTCTGTCGCAATTTTATTAACTTTTTAACTTGTCATAATACATGCCTTGTTTTCTCCAAACTTAAAAAACTTCAGCATAAAAAGCCTTTACAAGTTTCACCTATGTAATTTCTATTGTCTCAAATAACTTCAGCATATTCAGTAAATTACAAGCCTTTACAAGTGTCATCGATGTAATTACCATTGTCTTAAATAACTTCAGCATATATTAAATACAGTAAACTACAAGCCTTTTCAAGTGTCATCTATATAATTTCCATTGTCTTAAATAAAAGTAAGTAGAAAATGTCGAATATATTTCCAGGAAGACTCACTAAATGATCACGCTTATTATTTTAAATCACACCAGAAAATCGTTTTTTAAAGTAGTAAGCTGAGTTTATTAAATAGAAACCCACATAAGAAGAGAAAAAGAGTTTTACAAACTTTTTTTTTGGAGTATAAATGTTTTAGCTAAATATCCATTAATGGGGGCGACTACTTTAAAAAATGAAATAAAACTTAAAGATAGAAAAATATTTCTTAAAGTTTTAGGACTTTTGGTGCATTTGTTTTTTTCTGCTACAGGCTACATGGCCTAGTTAATGTGAAAAAATGAGAGATCAAGTCCGCATTCTAAAATTTAGATCTAGTTAATAACAATATTTAAATCAAGGGGAATATACACCATACTTTTTAAATGAAAGTTTCACGTCATTTCTTTTTTATACTGAATCGGTCATTATGTATTTAGCTCTGTCTTTTATTTTACAGAAAAACAATTTTTAATGACAATTATTGTTTTTTAGACTCTAACATTAAACATCTTTCTGTTTCTTAATAGAAGGTCAAGGCCAACAGGGTATACTGTTCAAAAGTGAAACTAATCCAGAGTCTTTTGGATGCTTCTATGTACTGGGTAGACTGAACCCAACATCCATTTATTACAATCTTACGGTAAGAATTGAATCCAACATTCACTTTCTTAAGGTAAGATTTCAATAATAATCTTTGAATTGAGGATGCAATTCATCGAAGGCATTTTGTCAGATCCTCACCTCATCCTGCACTCACTGATGCAGAATTATTTTACAAATCTCGTCTTTGCCACTGAGGACAAGTCTCCCTTCTTTTATGTTTGATGATTTTGTTCATTCATTTTAAATGTAATGGTTAAACTTGTATTTATTTTTATTCCGAAATATAAGCAGGATGCGTTGTTCTATTTATACAGTGGAAAACTATAGATGTTTATTCTTTTCTTTTTTGTTTTTAAAAGAATCTTTTTTTTTTTTTGTTTCAAGTCTGATTATTTCATCACATCTAATTATATGGTCCTTATTTTCTAAAGAAATTCCCCAAATTTATCCAAGTGCCTACGACTGCGTATCATTTCAAACTTGGGATTACAATCAACGGAATGAAGATAGTTGTTCACTGAAATAACTACGAAGTATACAATGGTTTATTCTGCTTGTGTAGTTAAAATCAGAGGGAAGGGCAGGTAACCGATGAGGAAAAGGGAAGTAACTGACGAGGGAAGGGTAGATACTGATGAGGGAAGGGTAGGTAACTGATGAGGGAAATGTAGGTAACTGATGATAAGGGTAGGTAACTCATGAGGCAAAAGTCTTCTTTCAAATCTTCAGGTCTGTTTTCATAAAATAGATGCCGATGTAATACTTATTGAAAACAATATTTAAAATAGCAATTGAAATAAGTTTAGCTTAAACTTCAAGTTCCGTTTTTACATTAATAAACAGACAAATATAAGTCTACATTTTTTTTTTTGTTGTTGTTGAATATTTTAAAATTTAAATAATATTAATGTTATACTGAAGAGTAGCAAGAGCATATTTTCATTTTCAATTAACATTAAATAAGTGATGTCTATTATTCGACTCTTATTAGGGTTACAAAAAATGTAGATTGTATGTAATACAATGCTTTTGTTCATTAAAGTAGGTCTAAATACTTCTTAATTATTGAAAAAAAATTTTTTTTTTGAATGTAAGTACATTATTTAATAACCACCTAATTAATCTATCATCAAATGGGAAAGTTTAGTTTGAAAATGTTGTATATTTTAGGTAACAGATGGAGGAAATGCATCAGTCACGTCTGGACTACAGTTTACTATATTAGATGAGAATGATCCGCCAAATTGTTACAACACACAAATATCATTAGGGGATATAGACATCAATGTAGACAACCAAGATATGACTTACATCAACTGCAGCGATCCTGATTTTGAGGAACAGTTGAAGCAAATAAAATTTTCGGTTGAGCAGCCATATAACAGTGAGATTTTTATTGTATGCCTTAAGTTTAATAAACTGAGATGCAAATAATTTTATTATAACATTATGTTATCTGCCAGGGGGCATGCAATGAAAAGAGATTGCAACAAGATTGTGCACTTAAAGAATCTAGAATATGATATGGGATTAAATTTTTCTTCTTCCTGGTAACAAAATATAAATAATAAAGCACTCTGAAAAAATCAATACTTTTAAAAAAATGTATATTGTGTTTCATTATAAACACAAAAATTGTGCAAAGATATATTATAAACAATACTTTTTAATTAAATTTTGAATTTAGCCCACCTTTTTATTTTTAAATATGAATTTAGCACCTTTGGGGAAAAAAATGTTTAAACTTTCCCAGAATTATCAAAATTTTCTAGCTTGTTCTTTGTGTTTTTCTTTTTGGAAGATCTTCGTTTTATGTTTCACTATAATTTTTCCTTAGAATACTTCCGTGTCTCCAGCTCCAGAATGTTGCAAGTCTACGGCTCTCTAAAAGGCTTAATGCTTGGGAGCCACACTTTCAACATAACAGCCACTGGCTACAGCACTTCAATCGATGCTGCATATGTTACCAACATTACTGTCACGATTGTCCTCACAGGTAAAGGTATATCTTAATGTAATGAAAGATTTTTTAATTAAAAAAACAATAAATGAAACAATTAAAAAATACTATAAAACCAATAATAACAGTGTGACCCTCAATTATTTATTGTTTATTAAAAATGTATGCTCCCTTGTGGTTACTAAACCATGACAACTCTGTTAGGATTATTTCCCCTCCATTCACTATATTTTTTCTTCATTCCAACAAACGAAACAAATAAGAAGCGGAACAAACAATTCATCTTAACTAAAATTTACTACTTATCTATAATGACTTAAGGGCTTATTGAGACTGCATTAATCGCCATTGATTTTAAAGTCTAACCTGGCACAAGAGGATTTTTTTAAGAGCACGGCCCGTCAAAAATGATGACAACCAATTCACATCTCTCCACAAAAGTTTTATATATACGTTATTAAAAGATATCTTATTACAGATTGGATGCATCTGTTTCATCTTATAGTTCGTAAATGCCCCGAGGAATATGTCCAGGAGGAAATAACTTTTCAAAGCACACCCATTGGAGAAACATATGCCGTGCCTTGTCCCAAAGACTACATAGGCAGGTTTTTATCTTCAAATGTTTTTAATTAATTTATCTTATTTTTCCACACAAAAAAAAAATAATTTTGATCCATAGAGCTTGGACCAAAATCTCGGGAGAGTTGAGACCAACTAATTTTTTTCTTTGTCTGAGTCAAAGTTATAAAATCATCAAAATTGTTTTCTACATCCACAAATTGTATATATAATTAAGTTGTAATAATTGTACTGACATTTAACAAAAGTGGCATATCTGCCCCAAAATGCTATAATTTTTCATGTTTGTTTAAATTTACCTTCCATATTGGATTAGTTTTCTCTTTGCCTCATTTTTACTTCTGAAAAATGAATCAAATTTTAAAAATTGTCAAGAGAAATCATTTTTCTTTTAAGCCTGCTACTATGTTGTTTTATTTTTCTAATGGTTCATCTTAGGTCTGATTTCAAGACACTGTTCATTGGAAATGACATGGGAAGCATACAACTTAAACAACTGTACCAGGGAAGTTCTCATCTCAGCACTTGATTTGGTACAATACATTTGATTCTTTCAAAAAAAAACTTAACAATACACTCAATTTTTTTCAAAAAATTATTCCTTAAACATCTGTTGAGCTCTCCCTAAATTTCCAACAACTGCCCTTCATAAATGATGATTTGTGTATTTCGCTACTAAGATTTTGGGGTGATGAGTGCATAAAATCAAGATAGATTTGTATTTCGAGATGCTTTGAAAATAAAATACCAGAGTTAACATTATTATAGAAGTGTTGATATGAAACCTATGTAAATATGAATACCTACTAATAATATAATTGTTTGTTTTTTTTAATTCGTATGCAATAAATTGAATTGTGCAGTAAATGTTAAAGTAAAAAAAAAAGTATGAGGGTAACAAAAACAAATGGCATGGGCATCTATTAATAATTTTGTTTTTAAAAATGATGCATCTTGAACAGAAATTGTATATTAATGTAAATGTTTCTAACTCTAAGAGATGTGTTAAGCTTTTTTTTCTTCTAATTGATAACTAAATATCACCCAGAAACTCATGTTTTATGTCATATAAGATAATCACTTTTATCAGGTTTTCATTACTTAGGTGAGTGCATTAGAAGACCCTGACATGAGCAGCGAGGAAGCTGCCGAGAGAGTTGAGAACGCAACAGTCATAGTTATAAACAGCTTGGTTGCCAACCCAGTGATTGTGTCTGGTGACATAAAAAATATACTGAATGTTTTCATGTCTGTGAGAGATGCCAGCAAGCACAAAGATGCTGCAGTCAACCCCCTCACGTTGCAGGTAAATTAAAAAAAAAAGCATTGTTAAAATTTGATACAATGTATTTACACATAATTCCTACAAACCAAAAAGGCAGTTTTTTAATAGGTTCAAAATATTATAATATATTGATGTAGGCATTCATATGCTATTAGCTAAGCAAATTCACTGCTAGAAATACTGATTTTTTACTTATTGTGGATGAACTTAAGAATTATTATTTATTAATTTTTTACATTTCTAAGAACTCAACGAAAAGACAGGTTTCTCGATAAAATATTAAGTGATATATTTTGTATCTTCTACCAGAACTTTGCTGATATCTCAGACAAACTTTTAGCAGCAAATGAGACATCTTGGTCTGATCTGGAACACGAAGAAGCAAACTATGGCTCTGTCTTGTTGGACTCGTTGGATACGATTGTCACGACGAGTCTAAAATCCCTTAACGAAAAAGAGTCAATTACTGTAAAAGATAATATTGGTAATAGAATCTTTTTTAAACAAATAATATTGAACTATTCTAATCTTAAATCAATTATTTTATTTTACAATTTTAAAGACATTTTAGTTATGTATTCACGCCAACTAAATAAATATTGCAACGAAAGACATAGCAAGATTTTTAAATATCGTACATGATGAAGAGTGAGCCGGGTGGGGGGGGGGGGCTTTTGTTCCTTTACACGTGATTCATCATGGCTTGAACCTGCAAATACAAAATCTAAGTGTAATCTTCTGAAATATGAAGAAGTAATTGGTCAAATTTCTTTAAATTAAGAACATGGGGGGGGGGGGGGGGGGGGGGGGGGCTTTTGTTCCTTTACACGTGATTCATCATGGCTTGCACCTGCAAATACAAAATCTAAGTGTAATCTTTTGAAATATGCAGAAGTAATTGGTCAAATTTCTTTAAATTAAGAACCAATTAGGCAGTTAGAGGTTAGTGATAAAGTTTGTCCAGTTTTAAGAACCGAGCTTTGATAAAACATGAAAATATTTATTTTAATTTCTTCAATTACAGTCATCGGACGTTACATTGGCTTTGAGGGAATACAGTTCCCTGGTCAAGATGCCAACCAGACAACATACGGTTGGGCTTTGCCGGCTGATAACAAAGTATATCTTCCCAAAGATGCTTTTGATGGTATGGTAGCATTTGTATTGTTTCAATAAGCCGGACTTTTAACAGTGGTAATTTAAGCAATCTTGGTTTTTAAATATTTTGTTCATTTTGTTCAACTAAAGTTTCAAGATTATCAGTTTTTAGCGGTTGTTGCATTCAGGTTTATTTTAATAATGTATTTATTTCATGATACATTTTAAAAAAAAATTGAATTCTTTAATTTATTGTTGCTACTTTTGTTATTTAACACTAATATATAAATATCATATCTTTGGTCATGCTAACAAAAAAAATAAAAAAAGATGAAGGAATGTAAAATGATAAAGAATTGTCACTATTTAATTGGGCCATTTTTATTACAGGCCCAGTCAACTACTCAATTATAGTATACAGGAATTTGGCTTCCAAAATCATTATTAACAACACACTTCAAGAAAGGTAATTATCTGCTGATACATTTTTGTGTGTGCAATACCCTATAAAAAAAAAAAAAGCAAGGCAAACTGATAATTCTTTAATGCACATTTGTAACCATATTTTGTAACATTAGTAGGGTGGCAGAAAATTATTTAATGTAACAGGGTTTCAACATTAATATTTTTTAATGTAAATTTGTAATATTGTGTGAATTTAAAGAATAACTCATTATACTACTGTATAGATAGTAGCTCTGCTATTTAAAACTCATTACACTACTGTTTATGTAGTGGCCCTGTTATTTAAAACTCATTTTACTACCATATATATAGTGGCCTGCTATTTTAAACTCTTTATAATACTGTAAATATAGCCCGGTTAAATGCTTTTTCTACAGTGCCTAAGGGTCACTGTATTTAAAGCTCATTATACTATGTTACCAAATGTGCTACCATTTAAAATGCCGTATACAACAGTATCTAGAAGCCTACACTGTATACTAAAGTTTCTAAAAAGTTCTACCATTTTCAATTCATTATACTACAGTATTTACAGGTCCTTCTCTTTAAGATTATAACTAAAAGCCATTCTCTCTAAAAATCATTATGTCATAGAATCTATTCTTTAAAATCGCAATATAACAGTTTCTAAATGTCCTAATATTTAAAAGGTGAAGTGCTAAT
The DNA here is from genome assembly GCA_964033795.1 of Lymnaea stagnalis. NCBI lineage: Eukaryota > Metazoa > Mollusca > Gastropoda > Lymnaeidae > Lymnaea > Lymnaea stagnalis. The sequence continues at coordinate 229,897 of CAXITT010000414.1, read as the reverse complement.
TCAAATTAAGTCACCCCGCTCCACACACACTTTGGCTTCCCCAAATTCAAGTTTAGGACATTATGTTAATAGGTGTACAACACTTTCTGGGGCCAGTAAGCAATAAAGGTAGCTGGGGCTCTGTAGTGATCTAGAGTGTAATTGTAGCACTTTGTGGGCAAGTGTTTCACTGACATGTGTGTAACCAGCTTCCACCACAACAGGTAACAGGTCATGTTAGCTTGTACCAAAACTCATTATACAACAGCATAAAAAAGAGTTTTTTTTAAACAACCTCATGATGCAACAGTACCTAAAGGTCCTATTTTTAAATTGAATCATTTAAGATTTCACTTTCTTTGTTTCCTCAGGAATGGAGAAAAGATTTTGATTAACAAAGTCTTCAACTCTGATATCATATCCATTTCAACAAGTGAAACATCCATTCGACAGCCAATTCAGCTAACTTTTCTACTGACAGAAGTGAGTTAGCCAATTATCTGTTGAAATGCCATTAACATTTTGTATAATAACTTATAGGCCTTCATGTTAAACTTACTCTAATTAGGGTAAAAGAAGAGAATTTGTGTAAATAAACAAAAATCCAAAAAATTTATATCAACGTATTATAACAATTAGATCAACTCATTTCAACAATTATATCAACAACAGCTTCAAACAATTAGATTAAGACATTTACACAGTTAGACAACATATTTAAACAATCAGATTAATATATCTAACCAACTGGATCAACACATTTCAACAATTGGATTAAAAATTTAAACAATTGGATCCAGAGATTTAACAATTGACCAATGGATTAACACATTTGAATAATAAGACCAAAACATTTAAACCATTGGATCAACACATTTAAATAACTGGATTAATACATTTAAACAATTGAACTAAGACAATGACATATAAACAATTTGATTTACACATTTAGACGATTAGATGAACACATTGAAACAATTATATTGAAGAACTAATTTAAAACATTTGTTTATTGTAAAAAATTTAGCCAATTTTAGTTTGATTACTATACTAATATGCTTATTTCTTACACAGACTAATCTGTCAAACCCAGTTTGTGCCTTCCTAAGTACATCTCCCTCTGTCAGGTAATAAAACTGTGGTATGAATGCTACGTCGGGCTACAATCATGGTCATATTTTGGGAAAAGCAATGACAATGGGGATTTAAAAAAAATTGTTTGGTCTGGGAGAGCAATTTTTAAAAATTTATATTAAACAATAATTCTACATCAATCTGTTAACTCCTGAAACAGACTTTTTAATTAATTAAATAGTTCTATGAAAAAAGAGGGGATGGCTGACATCTCAATTGGTTCCTTGAATCACTGTAAATTGTTGGCCAAAAAAACATAATTAGCAATGACATCCAATGTATCAAAATTTCAGAAATTATCAACAATCATTTAACTAATTACCTAAGGTTGGTTTTTTTAGTAACTAATTACATGATTTTATCAAAAAATCGATCACCATTAAAAAAAAAAAAGGTTTTATTTAAGTATTCAGAAACTTATACTTCCATTGTATTATTATCTATTCCTAGTGATATGGGACTGTGGTCAACACGTGGTTGTATGGTAGTCACATCTAACAAAACACACATCATCTGCAGCTGTGACCATCTCACAAGCTTTGCTGTGCTCATGAGTCCCTTCTCCTCTGTTAGTAAAGGTTTTTTTGGTGCTCAATTTCTATGTTTCTATATTTCTATATTTCATTGTCTATATATTTCATTGTCTATATATTTCATTGTTTCTATAGTTCTTTGTTTCTATATTTCTATAGTTATGTCTTGCTATGTTTCTTTGTTTCATCAATTTATTTATTTAACTCTGAGTCTAATGAGACTGGTGGGTGGATAAAGATGTCAAAAACTAAAAACTAAAAAATAATAAAATTCTGTAACCAAATATTCTTCATTAAATTTAGTTCTTGAGTTTGAGAAATAAGGCGGAGCCTTCTGTCATTTCTCTCATTTACACTTTTTCAAAGTTAGCCCCACATGGGCTTTTAACATAGAAAACTTGGTTTTATTTTTTATTTTTTTATTTTCAATATATTTCATTTTTTTTTTTAAAGCCAGATGACAGTTTTGTAATTAGTTTAATTTCCCAAATTGGATGTGGCATTTCCATTTTCTGCCTGCTTTTGACTGTTGTTGTTTATGGAGTAATGTGGAGGTAAGAATTCATAGAAAGTTCATTTAACAATTTTATTTATTCATAAATATGTCATTTTTATTTTTAGTTTGTAGAGGACAGTACAGAAGTTTGAGATTTTTAAGTGGTTGATTTATCTACCCAGTTGCCTTAGATCTGTGTCATATATTGGTTAAGAAATACTTTTGATAGGTGAGAAAAATAACTAAAACTTGCAGACTGGGATGTGAAAGCTGTTTGATGGTAACAGCTTGTTGCTTCAAGGAAACAATTTAAAATAATTTACCACTAAAAATACCTATAACCTCTCTTCACATGTATAACATTAATGATTATCCTAAGTTGCGATCAACGTTAGAATTATATGAAAATACTTGCGGTGATTGTATCATCTTGTTTTACACCGGATAATAGATCTTTTTAAAAAGTCATTTATACAGAAGAGTCCAATGATTTGAAAAAATGTCTCTTAAATGTAATATATCCATCTCACAGACCAATCTGAAGCTACAAATTCACCCTTGTTAAACCAGGAACATCTTATAAAGTAGAGCTAAAAAAAAAAATAATGTCCATTTCAGGTATGTTAGAAATGATCGCTCTGTACTACATATCAACTTGTGTTTATGTCTCATCATTGGCTATGTGGTATTCTTAGCAGGTGTTGATCAAACGGACAGTGAGGTAACTGAACATAACTGTTAATAATTAAGTTTTTATAACTTATGTCAAGTATTTTTTAAAATAAATATTAATTTAAATATCATTTTTTTTACTGACTTTGTTATCAATAAATGGACTTACTTTAAGATTATTTATGTTTCAATTTTTTTTTTAGGTCGGCTGTAAAGTAGTAGCAGCTTTTCTTCACTATTTTTTCCTGGTTGTGTTTTTCACAATGCTTGCTGAAGGCATTGAGATCCTCAAGTCCGTATGGATAGTTTTCCTGTCAAAAACAATTCTACCCGTGTTGCTACTTGTGGCGTATGGTGAGTAAACTAATCTACCATCTTATTGTTAAACAACTTTGTCAACGCCATTTTTACCTTTACTTTGGCCTTTGACATCATGCATTGGTTTATTGACTTGGATTCAGGTAAAAGGGAGGATAAGATGGCAATTTTATGTCTATATAATATTTACTTTTTTAACATGTTTAGATAATAATTCTGTAAATGCTGAAGAAAAATATATTCCCCAGTAAATTGATTTAAAATTTTACATCTTTCATAACTCATTTGGGTTGTTAAAAGAAACTGAAATTTCATGGCTAAATAGAAATAATTATTTACATTTTTTTAAATAAATTCAAATTTCCTCAACTATAAGTAGAAATATATGGATGTTGTCATAAAATAATAATTTCTGCCAGACTTTTGAGGTAGTATAAAATAATAAAACAACCCTGATTCACTCTTGTTTTGGGGAAGGTAGTGCAGAAAATCTTGTCACTTGTTTTAGCTTTTTTAAAAACTTTTTTGGGTATCTACAAGAATATGGCAAGGTTCTGAAACATCATTTCTATTAAAACTACAGAGCAGATTTTTTCCTCATTCGTAAATTTGCACTTTATTAATGATGAATGCCACCTGTAACTATAGAAATGCACTTACTCCGCACCAAAAAAATTATAAACTTACAATTTTGATAATTTGAAATGTAGACATTGTTGGGCTTTCAAGGTTATAATAGCTATAAATGTAAAGATTATAAAATATCAGATCTCCTAATTCTCAGGTGTACCACTTGTCATAGTGGCTGTATCACTTGGGATTACACGAACAAATGGTTATGGAACACTGAAATAGTGAGTGTCTTAGTTTGAAATAATCTATAGAACATAGAAATAGTGAGTGTCTTAGTTTGAAATAATCTATGGAACATAGAAATAGTGAGTGTCTTAGTTTGAAATAATATATGGAACATAGAAATAGTGAGTGTCTTAATTTGAAATAATCTATGGAACATAGAAATAGTGAGTGTCTTAATTTGAAATAATCTATGGAACATAGAAATAGTGAATGTCTTAGTTTGAAATAATCTATAGCACATAGAAATAGTGAGTTTATTAGTTTGAAATAATCTATAGAACATAGAAATTGTGAGTTTATTAGTTTGAAATAATCTATAGAACATAGACATGGTGAGTTTCTTCATTGAAAATAATAGAATAGGGACAATAACAAAATCAATTGGAGATTTTTTAATAGTGATATTATTCATTAATTACTGGTATCTTTTATGTGTCCTGTTTGTTTTGTGTGTCCTGTTTGTGTTTTTTTTGTGTCCTGTTTGTGTTTTGTTTGTGTCCTGTTTGTTTTTTTGTGTGTCCTGTTTGTGTTTTATTTGTGTCCTGTTTGTATTTTGTTTGTGTTTTGTTTGTGTTTTGTTTGTGTCCTGATTGTTTTTTTTTGTGTGTCCTGTTTGTGTTTTGTTTTGTCATGTTTTTATCTTGTTTGTGTAATGTTTTTGTCCTGTTCATATCTTGCTTGCTTTTCAGACTGTTTTTGCCTTGTTTATATCATGTTCGTGTCTTGTTTGTGTCCTGTTGGTGATTTGTTTTTGTTATGTTTGTATACTGACCACGTAATGTTTGTGTCCTGTTGGTGTCTTGTTTTTGTTATGTTTGTATAATGACCACGTAATGTTTGTGACCTGTTTGTGGTTTGTTTGCGGGCATGTTAAAACGGGTTTCATTTTTGTCGTTTCAGCTGCTGGCTATCTTTAGACGGTGGTCTTTTTTGGGCCTTTGTTGGGCCAGTGTTACTTGTATTTTTGGTAAGAAATGTTTTTAATTTTCTTGTGCTTGCTAGCAGAATCTCATTAGAAAGAACTAAATTATTAACTCAATCTAGCTGTGCTAAAAAAAACAACAACAAAAAATAATGAAATCATCACAGGTTTTTAAAAAATGTAAATATTTTTATACATTTCCAAAACCACAGGTGAACCTTATTATTCTGATTGTCGTCATCAAAGTCATGCAGACGTCACACTGGATGAAAGAGAAGAAAAAGCGTTCAAGAGTCATGTATGTGTGTGATTAAAATTAGCTTTTTTTTTATTTTTTAACTCTTCAGAACTGTAGTCTAAGAAGAGTAGATCTAACTAGTTAAGAAATGAAAAGGTTTTTTTTTTAGGTTTTTTTTTTTAGGTTTTTTTTTAAAAATTGTTGTGGTACTTAATTTATGTTATTGTCACTGATTACTTGTTTACATTGCTTAAGTTAATTTTTTTATATTTTTCATCCCAGGTCAGTAATACGATCAATCTGTGTTCTCTTTCCTTTAATGGGCCTGACTTGGATATTTGGTGTCTTGTCTGTCAATCATGACACTGTTGTCTTCCAGTACCTCTTTGCTATATTTAACTCTTTACAGGTGAGGATGAATGTAAATATAGAAACTAATTTCTCATGAGCCATAGTTACATTGAAGTAGTTTAATGATATCAAACATTAGAAGACAATTGATAAACGGAAATAAAATAATTTTTTTAAAGTTTTCAAAATGATTTCTCTGAAGCTGCCAGATGTCATTAGTTAATATATCTGTTATGTCTGACTAGTATCTGAAAAATTAGATAATTTATTTTACTTTTTTTTTAATCATAGGGATTATTTATCTTCATTTTTCACTGCCTCCTTCATTACCAGGTGAGTCAATAAATGAAAAACACATTGATCTGTATTTAAATTTAAAAATTTAAATGAAACAAAATAATACGCTCTATTAACATCAATTCAATAATTATTAATTTATGAGGAATAATTAAGCTTGAATACAATTTACAAATAATTAAACAATGATCTGGTCGACTTAACACCATTAGTCAACACCATCTAACAGGTCAGAATAAGGGCTCATATTTATAAGAAAAAAATATTCTAAAATTATGATAAAAGAAAACGCATGATTTTACTTTTAACCGTTAATACTAAACATGAATATGAACGACAATTTCTGTTACAGATAAGAGATGGGTTCAAGGCCATGAAAAATCAACGCAAATCTGTCGTGACCTCCATGAGAACATCAACAACAGATACAGTATAGCTATGATTTTTCACTCAAATAAATTCTTTAAATAGTATACAATATAAAATATTGATTAATAATGATGTTGAATAAAGCTACAGATAATTTAGAGCCATTTGGGTTGTGGATTTGAGACTCTGGCCTAAGTGATGATACTTTTTTTTCAATAGTTAGTGTACATCGCTTCTGTACTTGATATTTTTAATATTAAAAATTTTAAGACATTTAATTTTTAAAGAGATTGTTTGTTCCAGTTGCAAAACTTACCAAAATAAGGGGGGAAACTCTTTGATTTAAACCTTTCTGACTGAAAAAGACTTTTGCATTACTTCCTAATCTTCAGGGCAGAAGAACCTCAAATTCAACAAGTTTTAAAGGTACGGAAAAAAATCATAATTGGTTTTATCACATGGTCTGAAATCGATTTTTTAAACAGTGAAATTAATAGATTCCATCATTTTTCAAACATAATGATTAACTTAATGCATGGCTTATTTAACCGGCTTACCACAAGAGCTTTCGTATCCAGCGCCAACCCCATGATTTGTTGCCTGCTTTGTGTCAATTCCTATCCTGCCGCATCACTGCTTCTTGTATAGTTAAAAAAAATCAATAGAAAATAACGATTACAAATGTAAGCACATAAAGATGTTATTTAATCCATATATCCACGTGTGAAAGAAAATTTAAAAAAACAAAAAACGAGAATGATTTGCATCATATATTAACTTGTAATAATTTACTTCAAACAATTATTGTTTAAAATTGCATATCTTGTCATACTCATAACTGCAGCTTTCATCAATATGATGATATTGTAACAGACAATGTACGATAACTTAATCACGATAAATCTCGATGACATTAAACGTTCAACCCTTAAGTGAGAGATAACACCTTTCTGTTCATTAATTAAGTAACCAACATACCATTCAATCCATTTTTATGGTTATCAGAAAAACTATAATGAATAAAATGACCAGGAACCTGCGTAGGCGAAGTTGCACGCCTTGAAAAATGCAGCACTCCCATTAGCTGCTTCATCAAACAATGATAATATACACAAACACTGAATATATATATATATATATATATGTTGTTCATCCTTCGCATGCGATGACGACCAAGGCTCATTTTACACCGTGAGTACGCAGGTGGCCTGCCAGTCCTATTTGTGCTCGGAAAGCTTTCCCGCACGTTGAACACTCGTTGTTTTTGGTGGGCCATCGTTGGAATTTTGTCGATTCTGCTTTTTTCTCGACGGGGGGATTTCTTTGGGCGTGACACGTGCGATTATTCTCTGAGGATTGTGCTCCAGCAGTGAGTCTGCCATGCCAGCTGAGGATTGTGCTCCAGCAGTGAGTCTGCCATGCCAGCTGAGGATTGTGCTCCAGCAGTGAGTCTGCCATGCCAGCTGAGGATTGTGCTCCAGCAGTGAGTCTGCCATGCCAGCTGAGGATTGTGCTCCAGCAGTGAGTCTGCCATGCCAGCTGAGGATTGTGCTCCAACAGTGAGTCTGCCATGCCAGCTGAGGATTGTGCTCCAACAGTGAGTCTGCCATGCCAGCTGAGGATTGTGCTCCAACAGTGAGTCTGCCATGCCAGCTGAGGATTGTGCTCCAGCAGTGAGTCTGCCATGCCAGCTGAGGATTGTGCTCCAACAGTGAGTCTGCCATGCCAGCTGAGGATTGTGCTCCAGCAGTGAGTCTGACACGCCAGCTTGCACGTTCCATAGCAAGTGTTTCCGACGAATCAAGGTCAATGCCCATGGATTTGAGTGATGCATTTAGACAGTCCTTGAAGCGCTTGTGTATTCCCCCCAGCTGAACGTTTCCGTAGAACATTGTAGGTGGAAATGGTTTAGCTATCTGGCATGCTGTCCATCATCCACGTCTCACTAGCATATAGAAGAGATGTTAAGACGATTGCCTTATATACGTTCAGTTTAGTGACAAGACCCTACTTCCTCCCAAACATTCATGCGGAGCTTTGCAAAAGCATCATTCTCTTTGGAAATTTGTACGTTGATCTCATCTATTGTTACTGATCTGGAGAGCGTGTTGCCCAACTATTATATCTTTAAGATTTAGTTGTCATATATATATATAAATAACAATTCTCTAGGATTGTATAGATGACTGATAGCATATTCAATAGGCACGCAAAAATCAGCTCCAAGAAATTAGCACCAAATAAGATTCTAGCGTAAGTTACTTGAATGCATGTTTTGCTAACTTAGTAAATGGGAAGCTCACGCACTGCTATTAACATTGTTTGTCAGGTTATTTCTAGTATATACATAATATTTGTAAATATAAACCATTTAAATGTACATATTATACATGCATATATAAATACCGCATATATATATATATATATTTATATATGTGTTTTTATGTATATATTTATAAATATATATACGTATTTATTTAGTTATAAAGATTAACTGTTTTCGTGGAGGGATTTTATGATCTTTGTGCCACCTGATGTTGGCGCCCCGGGATGGGTGCCACCTTCGCCCCTTGCCCATCATGGCCGCGAAAGTGACAACAAACCATTTCAATGCGTTCGTAGCCCTCCGTGACACCTTTTCAGATTATTTTCGGCCTACATTTTGTGAACGTAAAATTCAGTAAACTTCAAAAGTTTTTCTTTTTTTTTTTTTACGGTTCATGAGATATGACGAACAGCAGCGAACAATTTTAACACTATTCAATAGACATATGAACATTTATTCTTTCAAAGACTGATCTTCTGTGTCAACAAGAAAAATGAATATATTTCACGAGATAAATTGCATACACAATTTCAGCTTTCTGTGTGACGGTGAAGTGGTATATCTAGCATCAAAATGAAAGATAATAAACATATATTAACATTACGTTGTGGCCTTATCATTACGCCAAGACACCTCTATTGTTCATCTGTGCAAACGTACAGGGAACCATCAATATTGCATACAATACTGTGACATACCTTTGCCAGCGATTGCTGACAAGATAACAAGCCGTAATTCTGCCGATTCGTATTAAAATTCAAGTTAAAAAGATTCTACTGTCAGAAAGTAAATATGTTTTCCATAAAAACCGCGGGGGAAAAAATGGCATTGGTGATTCTTGGGCACAACAGATAGTAATACAGATACATAATATGAAGAACGAAATCATTCACATGATAGATCCAACCCAGGCGTTCAACACTGTTAGTAAAGGAGGTCTTTTGAAGATCGTTGCCAGGAAGTTAATGTTAATTTTCAAATGATGCAGCAATTCCAGGTTGGTATGCCGGCTAGGGTTCAGTTAAATGGAAAGACGTCTCAACATCTGCCTGTGGCTAATGGCGTTAAACAAGGTCCGGGCGCCAACACTTTTAAAGTTTGTTTGCTTATTTAGCAACGCAAACAATCCAATCTGCTTATGTATTTATATAACAATGTATATATATATATATATATATATATATATATATATATATATATATATATATATATATTAAAACAATCTCTTTATATATATATATATAAATATATATATATATATATATATATATATATATATATATATATATATATATATATACATATTATGTATCAAAATTTTTAATATAATCTACACTTTCGAAACACGAACTGCTCAACATGCTGAGGTTTTAATGTGAAGAGCACTATGGAACATTGTGCGGTTTTGAAAAAAATGATTTTAAATGCATTATGCCTTAATGATTTAGGCCTATTTCCATGGGGCACACACTATAAGGTATTTATAGAATATTGTATTCAATTATTTGTATGTTAATTGTTAACTCTGACCTACAGAGATTTGAAAGTAAGTGCACGTAGCCCATATATTATATCCACTATTACTACCTCTGCTGTTCTTAGCTTCAACATTTTCCAAATGATGTAAGCGCAACCCTCTCTCCCTACTTTAGAACGCCAATGCTACCTCATCCCCACAAACCCTTTCTTACTTTAGAACGCCAATACTACCCCCCCCCCAACCAACAACCCGGCAACCTTTTTCCAAATGATGTCAGCGCAACCCTCTCCCCCTACTTTAGAACGCCAATGCTACCTCATCCCCACAAACCCTTTCTTACTTTAGAACGCCAATACTACCCCCCCCCCAACCAACAACCCGGCAACCGTCTTCTTACTTTAGACCTTTAATGCTACACAACCCCACTGCAAAATTTTTTATTGATATTAACTAATTGCTTAACGACCCATAACATCTGCTATCCCATGCCTTTTCAACCACAAATTCACGTAAATTCCGCACTTATCAATCTGTGTCGCCAAGTCTTTCAAACTATATGGTACAACGCTAAATTACGTATCACACATTTTTTAAACAGTGGTGACATATTCTATCTGAAACATCTTTGTCTTTTAAAAAATTCTATCGCCCAAACGAATGCTCTACTATCATCCAATAAACTAAGGAAATAGCTTTGTAATTTTTACTTTTACTTTTTGTTTCATCTGCTAAAAAAAAACAACAAAAAAAAAACGACAACTTCAAAGCCAAAAGTTACAAGAGACGATTGACGTCAACCTCGCCCGAACACCTAGAGTCATCCATCGGCTTAAGTCGGACCAAGGACGAGGAGAAGCTAGGAGGAGACGCGGCAGTGTCTCGGAGAGAGGAGCCGAGCGCGTATTCCGATAAAGAGGAGGAGAGTGAATTCAATTCTGAAAATGGCGTGGGTCATCGAAATGGAATCGATGCGGTTGATGCAGGAAGAAGGCCAAGATCTAATGAACACTCTGAGATAAGTGAAAGTACGCCCATCCTAATCAAAACTGCCGGTGAGCCGCAGGGGACCGGTGTCGAGAACCTCGGCTTTGTGAATCCTATGTTTGAAACGAACAATGACTCTAAAGGTCGAGCAAAGCAAAGCGACAAACTCGACACTGTGGAAATAAAATTGTAATGCAAATTACGCAGGCTATTTATAAAGTTGGAACATAAGGACTGAAAACTATATTCGTTCATTATATTTTTTTAATTGTAATAAATTTCTACTGCTGTATTTTGCTATGTTTGTCTTGATTTAATAGCAATCATCTCTAACTTACTCTAAGTTTTAATAAGGTGTGTCATTTACTGGGTAATAAAAACTTCTCAAAAAATTATATGAAAAGTAAAATAGGTGCACCAATAGTAATTGTTGTTTTTTTTATTCCTGTTGTGTATATACATGTATTTTCACAATGCTTCATATCATTGATCTATGATGACTGAAACAACAATATAAAACTAACACATTTTTTTCTGTTTTTTTTTTTTCAATGCATTACTTTAACCAGGTCTTCTCAAGTTTTAATAATAGGGATTGAATGTTCAAATGGTAAAGTCAAATAAATCATAAAGTAATTAAAGCAGATGACAATTTAAGAGAGTAATTCGGTCAGAAGTACCGTACTAAACATTATATTGAGCGTTAACTCAATTTTGCCGGTTGGAAGTGTCCGGTACTTCTGATGACGTATGCGTACAACATTTCTGGAAAAAAAATAGAAGCACCGTGTCACTTCCTCACTGAATTTACAGTAGATTTATGTGTTTAATCTCGATGGCCAGCAACAAAATGCTTCTTCCTAATAACAAAAAAAAAAATAATAATAAATTCAGCTGTCATTTTGTTAAAGCATGTGCCAAAATATTTAATCTCGATGGCCAGCAACAAAATGGTTCTTGCGAATAACAAAAAATAAATAATAATAATAAGCTCAGCTGTTATTTTGATAAAGCATGTGCCTAAATATCTACTCTTAAAAATAATGTGTAAGTGTAAGCAACTTTGTTTTTTTCAATTTAAACAGCAGCGGCTACTTCAAATCATGCTTCACTGTAGATTTGTCGAGATTCATCACAATTAGGGATGATGATTTTTTTTTTACAGGAACTAAAATTCACTGACCACAAGTTTTACATTTTTCTTTCCAATTGAAGCCATAATTCTCGAATCCAAACAATTCAATCTTTTCTTTAACCTCAGTCTTCTTAAGATCAAGAGGATTTGTTCCGCTTTATTCCGAAGAATGCATCGGGATCTCTTCGCTGGCCTGATTGATGATTGCGATCATTAGAATAAAATTAATTGAAAACTGTTGAATGAAAGCCTGGAGATCTCTGACTCTGCGAAACAAATGCTTCGAAAGTTAACATTGAAACAAATGCTTCGAAAGTTAACATTGAAACAAATGCTTCGAAAGTTAACATTGAAGCAAATGCTTCGAAAGTTAACATTGAAACAAATTATTCGAAATTTAACATCGAAACATATAAAAAAGATGGTTGTTAAAACTCAACACAACTTACCCCTCTCTCTCTCTATCTATATCTCTCTTTCTCTCTCTTTCTATCTCTCTCTTTCTCTCTCTCTCTTTCTCTCTCTCTTTCTCTCTCTTTCTCTCTCCCTCTTTCTCTCTCTTTCTCTCTCTTTCTCTCTCCCTCTTTCTCTCTCTTTCTCTCTCTCTTTCTCTCTCTTTCTCTCTCCCTCTTTCTCTCTCTTTCTCTCTCTCTTTCTCTCTCTCTCTTTCTCTCTCATTCTCTCTCTCTTTCTCTCATTCTCTCTCTCTCTCTCTCTTCCTCTCTCTTTCTCTCTTTCTCTCTCTTACTTTTTCTCTTTCTCTCTCTCTTTCTCTCTCTCTTTATCTCTCTCTCTCTTTCTCTCTTTCTCTCTCTCTTTCTCTCTCTCTCTTTCTCTCTCATTCTCTCTCTCTTTCTCTCATTCTCTCTCTCTCTCTTCCTCTCTCTTTCTCTCTTTCTCTCTCTTACTTTTCTCTCTCTCTCTCTCTCTCTCTCTCTCTCTCTCTCTCTCTCTCTCTCTCTCTCTCTCTCTCTCTCTCTCTCTCTCTCTCTCTCTCTCTCTCTCTCTCTTTCTCTCTCTCTTTCTCTCTCTCTCTCTTTCTCTCTCTTTCGTTCTTTCCCTCTCTCTCTCTATCAGCCTGGTGTATTAAGAAATAATACTAATTTATTCGAGATGATTATCAAATTATGATGCTTTAATGTAGATCATTATCTTCAAGATGTCGATAACGCCAAAAGAGTTGAGAACAACTCCTTTAGATGACAAACACCTCCCCCCCCCCACCCCCAACGCCATACTTTGTCGTTGTCAACTAACAAGAACACTCTTCTATATATTTTGCGCACTTGTTTTGGCATATGTTTGTGCCCAGTGGTAGTCAAGTTTATGTTTGCGCAACTGAGTTTTCACGTTGAACTCGCTGTCGGTGACTCATTCCACACCCAACACAGTATGTACTGAGAACAGCCGGGAGTCGTCATATGGGCGCCCCGGACAGAATGATAAATTACTGTTGTACTGTGTGCGTCTCTTTGATGATTTCACCAATGCACAGAAAGCCCTGCATGACTGTCGAATGGAAAAAAATAATGTAACAAAAACTACGTGTCTGATAAATCGGAGATAATAATGCTTATTATGTTTGATTAACATTGCTTCTATGAATTCTCGCAACAATTTTTATTGTAACTTGCAAAACTGCTACCTAAACGAGAAAAGATGGTTCAAAAAATGTTTTTTTTTTTTTTTTAATTTTAATTTTTATTTTTTTTTTTTTTTTATTTTTTTTTTTTTTAAATTGAATTATTAAATTTTTTTTTTTTTTATATTTTTAAAAATCTAGTTTTCATAGTGTAAAAAAAAAAAGACACAAAAATCGATTTAATATTTAAAAGTTGTCAAATTGAACATGTATAAGTATAAGCCGTCCAATTTTTTTTAGTGTACCACTTAATTGTTCGTTTTGAAAAGCAAACTGAATATGCTCTTTATGAGTTTACACAATGCTTGGATAGGGCAAGATTTATGATACTTGACGGAGCTCGCCACACCCAAGTAGTCAGTTGTCATCACCGCTTAGAAAGAATATGGACCGGAGAGTTGTTGTTTGTTGTTGTTTTTTTTTGGTTGTTTTTGTTGTTGTTGATGTTGTTTTTACAGGAACGCTACCCCGAGTTCGCCGCAGGCCAAAACCAGTGTTGTGAAAACTCCAAACTTGACTGGACTTGTCTAGTGTTTCGGGGGTATTAACACGGTTGTGCTTCAGAGATTTAACACGGTTGTGTTCTAGAGATTTAACATTGTTGTACTTTAGAGATTTAACATGGTTGTGTTTTAGAGATTTGACATGGTTGTGTTTTAGAGATTCAACATGGTTGTGTTCTAGAGATTTAACATTGTTGTACTTTAGAGATTTAACATGGTTGTGTTTTAGAGATTTGACAGGGTTGTGTTTTAGAGATTCAACATGGTTGTGTTTTAGAGATTTGACATGGCTGTGTTTTAGATGTTTAAACATGGTTGTGTTTTAGAAATTAAACATGGTTGTGTTTTTGAGATTTAATATGGTTGTGTTTTAGAGATTTAACATGGTTGTGTTTTAGAGATTTGACAGAGTTGTGTTTTAGAGATTTAACATGGTTGTGTTTTAGAGATTCAACATGGTTGTGTTTTAGAGATTTAACATGGTTGTGTTTTAGAGATTTAACATGGCTGTGTTTTAGATGTTTAAACATGGTTATGTTTTAGAGATTTAACATGGTTGTGTTTTTGAGATTTAACATGGTTGTGTTTTAGAGATTTAACATGGTTGTGTTTTAGAGATTTGACAGAGTTGTGTTTTAGAGATTTAACATGGTTGTGTTTTAGAGATTCAACATGGTTGTGTTTTAGAGATTCAACATGGTTGTGTTTTAGAGATTCAACATGGTTGTGTTTTAGAGATTCAACATGGTTGTGTTTTAGAGATTTAACATGGTTGTGTTTTAGAGATTCAACATGGTTGTGTTTTAGAGATTCAACATGGTTGTGTTTTAGAGATTTAACATGGTTGTGTTTTAGAGATTCGACATGGTTGTGTTTTAGAGATTTGACAGAGTTGTGTTTTAGAGATTTAACATGGTTGTGTTTTAGAGATTCAACATGGTTGTGTTTTAGAGATTCAACATGGTTGTGTTTTAGAGATTCAACATGGTTGTGCAAATCTGCACGTAAGAAATGATGTCAGCTTCAAAACGTGACTTTGACAATACTAAGTATTTAAATAAACACAGTGCCATAGCTTCACTGCGTGAAACATGTCAAATACGTGATACTAGTATGCAAACATTTCTTTAAGTGGAACAAGGTGATGTCCTTAATTGCATCCAAAATCGTTGGCATGGAGTCAAATCCATAATAATTGCCCTTCCGCCCCATTCCTTGGAGCATTAAGTTTGAAATAAATAATAATGCCTGGCCCGCCTAGGTTCCCCAACCGACATGTCTCCTACTTACCCCCCTCCTCCCCCCACCTGTTTATGCCACTCGTGTCATGACTGGTCAGCAGTGCAAGAAACCACGACCCTCTTGTTTTTTTTTTTTTGGGGGGGGGAGAAAGTGTGTTCACCTGATGTTGTGCTACAGGTAGCAGCTCTGTCTGCCATTAGTTGTTGTGTGTCTTTAAGGCGACGACATGAATAATTTGTTTTTCTGCGTTATTATGTGTGGTCACAAGATCCCGTGTGTCCATTAAATCACGGCCGATTACATTCTGTCACAGCGCTGGGGAAGGTAAATTAGAACAATGTTTTCACTAATTATGTTGTAGATTTTTGTGTAGTCACTCATGGTAAGTGTTTACTTATTTTATTTTTATAAATACTATTAATAGTGTTAATATTTTGTTATTCAACTATTCAAAATTTTTAATATATTTTACTTATCTTCTCTCAAGAAAACTAGGGCGAACGTAAATAAAGCCACCGTGTTATTCACAACGGGCTCTGTCTTCAATGCAGCCCTGTATTTAGCTTCTACCGATAAGTGCATCTCTCTCATACATAGAAAATGAGATATACAAAAAAAAATATTTAAAAAAAAACATTTAAATCTGAAATATCTCCCACACCTAACCCACCGTGTTATTCACAACCGGCTCTGTCTTCAATGCAGCCCTGTATTTAGCTTCTACCGATAAGTTCATCTCTCTCATACATAAAAAATGAGATATACAAAAAAAAATATTTAAAAAAAAACATTTAAATCTGAAATATCTCCCCCCCCCCCCTTTTCCCCCCAAACCTCCCAGTACCAATTAAACTAAAAATCCAACCAAGCGTATCGCTCGAATTCCCAAGCGAACACATTTCTGTGCTTTTTATAGACGACCACTGCCACGTTTTATGCGGTAAATGTGTCATTAACTGAACTGAATAGATACGTCCCCGGCCTCCGACACGTCACATGACCACGTGCCACAATGGTATGATTGTCCTCAAATCTGAATCAAGTAATCTTGCTGGTAAGGCCTCCGGTCTGCTGATGACGTCTTTCAAGTGAATATGCCTTGGCTGTAACGAGTTCCTAGGTCGCCAGTCAATAATAATATATATTTTTTTAAATAATAATAAAAACTGAGACTAAATCACAGAAGACGTAAGTTGTATTTTAACATAGCGGTTCTGAATGAACTAAAATTACCCAGTGAATCATGAATGTATGGTGTAGCGGTGCCCTGTCATTGTGGTAGGCGAGGCTTGAAATCGACAATCTTATTGAAGGGCAGCGTTTTATTTGGATTAAAAGTTAAATTCCAAGATTCTGCGGTGTCTGCAAGGTAGCAACTGGACTAACTCCTTCTGGTCGTTTTGAGCTTAAACGAGATCAAATGAGTTGTTTGTTTTTTTATATAACTAAGAATTAGTTAAATGTTATACTAGACCCAATCAAGCGAGCTATTAATAATTTATTTGTGGCAAGGTTTTAAAACTTTTTATAACGTGTTTTGTTTTTGACATATCATAATTGTTAGCCCACGAAACATTACATATGATGTATATAAAAAGGATGGGAAAAAACTGCGAGATTAAGGAATTTTTTTTTGAATGGTTTGACTCGCTGAATATCTTTTACCTCAGAATTTCCCCAGGTGGACTTGTAAACAAATAAAAATTTTATTAAAAGTGTTATTTGCAATGATAAAAAAATTAAAAATGTGGATAGTGGAATATAGATTAGTCGCTCTTATATACGGATTTGTAATTAGTTTTATATCATTATGATTTTTAAAAAAATGAAAGTTGTCGTGTTTCATGTTTCGCGTACAGTTGAAATAAAAAGGATGTGGAAAGAGACAGTTCACAACAATTCAAATACAAAGGATTAAATTCAGAGAAACTACGTCACAGAATGAGAGTCGTACGTTTCCCGAGCAAGAGTGTTCTCATCACTGCGCTCATTCTATCAGTCTTGATGCATCAGCATTTAGGACGAGCAGATGACGGTAAGTGTGTATGCAACCCAACACATATGTTAAGCTTACATCGTCTTATGAATACAGTTCTGTAAGATTAAAATAAACCTCCACCATCTGTCACCAACATTAAATTGTCGCGTGTCCACATTATTATTTTTAAAAAAAATTATACCTCGCATTTGGTTTGGTTTATGAAATATTCTAACAAGGACACTGTTCCAGAGTCTCATGACGACGTTCCAGCAGGGACCCTGGATGATGAAGATTCTAGAGAAGAAGACGATGACAAAGGTAAGTTATCAGTCAACTAAATCAAACAAGACTTGACTTACTAACCGGGGTTGTTGACTGAAAAGACAGGACAATCAAACGAACGTTCTGACTAGAACTAAAAGCCTTCAGCAGATGACAAATAAAATATTAAAGTATAAAGACAAAAAAGATTATAAAAACTTAGCTACGCCACTGATTGCATGTAATAGCTACGCCACTGTTTCCATGTAATTATGTTACTCAAATTTCTAAATTATTATAGACCTATGATAGTTTTCATTGTTTTTTTTTTTTTGGTTTTTTTACAACTTGGCGATGACAGCTTAGAAGAAATAAAAGTACATGATTGGCAGTTAATATTATATTTTACTATGCATTTATTTTTGTATCCAGATTCAGATTATAGCGCACCAAACCAAGAAGAGACAAACCAGGTATGCAAGACATCACTCAAATTGACATTTAAAGTCAGTTTTAATAGTTTGGCCTTATACATGTTCTAAATAAAAATAAACATTATTTTGAATACAAGCGCACGTATATATTAGAATATGTAATTTATATTCCATTTTTGTTCTGTCCACACAGCCTAATGGTGCCCCTGGACGATGCAAATACCTTCAATATTTAGTGAACGCCGGGTCAAAGAGTGGAACAGTGCTTGCTAAACTTGATTGTGGACCACAGTCTTTAAGATATTCAATACAATCAGGTTAATGTAGTACTTGAAATAAAATATATGTCACAAAAATATCGTTTGCACAAATACCAAAAAATTATTATTTCAAAAATACATAAAAGACAAATGAATATTAATACACTACAATAATTCTAGTAGAACGAATGGAAGTCTCTCTCTCTCTCTCTCTATCTCTCTCTCTCTCTCTCTCTCTCTCTCTCTCTCTCTCTCTTTATATATATATATATATATATATATATATATATATATATATATTATATTATATATAGTATATTGTATATTAAAGTTTTAACTTGTATCTTCGAAAATTCAACTCAACTGCTGCCATGTATATTTGTTGACGTATTTTTTATTATAAAACTAATTTTTAACATCATTATGTCTCATCAGTGCCATATGAGGCGAAGTTAACTTCGACACAGACTGGGGAGGTTACTCTAGAAGAAGATTTACCCCCGTATATCATCTCCATTGGTTACCATGTCAGCGTCCTGTACCGTGAAAATGACACAGTGTTTGATGAGCTTCAGCTTCATCAGTCTCTATTCAACTCTACCGTTGGTAAGTTAAAGTTAGGGAGCGTTTGCGTCTAGCTTAATCTATGCAACAAGTAGTAAATGGTGGTTGAACCTATGACCAACTGTTCCTATTGACAACACGCCATCCAGTCTGTCAATGACCAAATGTTCCTATTGACAACACGCCATCCAGTCTGTCAATGACCAACTGTTCCTATTGACAACACGACATCCAGTCTGTCAATGACCAACTGTTCCTATTGACAACACGACATCCAGTCTGTCAATGACCAACTGTTCCTATTGACAACACGCCATCCAGTCTGTCAATGACCAACTGTTCCTATTGACAACACGCCATCCAGTCTGTCAATGACCAACTGTTCCTATTGACAACACGCCATTCAGTCTGTCAATGACCAACTGTTCCTATTGACAACACGCCATCCAGTCTGTCAATGACCAACTGTTCCTATTGACAACACGCCATCCAGTCTGTCAATGGCCAACTGTTCCTATTGACAACACGCCATCCAGTCTGTCAATGACCAACTGTTCCTATTGACAACACGCCATCCAGTCTGTCAATTACCAACTGTTCCTATTGACAACACGCCATCCAGTCTGTCAATGACCAACTGTTCCTATTGACAACACGCCATCCAGTCTGTCAATGACCAACTGTTCCTATTGACAACATGCCATCCAGTCTGTCAAGGACCAACTGTTCCTATTGACAACACGCCATCCAGTCTGTCAATGACCAACTGTTCCTATTGACAACATGCCATCCAGTCTGTCAATGACCAACTGTTCCTATTGACAACACGCCATCCAGTCTGTCAATAGTTCAACTACTTTAACCTCCCATAGAAAGAGATTTTCACAATTCCTGGATATTTTTTTTTAAGCAGCTTGAATCTTGAACGCATGGACGTGATTGGAGTTTCCCCGTCCCCCCAAATTGTGCAGGTTTTTTATCAAAATGGCTATGTACTGTGGTGCATCGAGTAATAAACAACTTAACAAGCCGACCTAGTTTTGGTTTTGCCTCCCCCCCCCCTGAAAAAAATCTGAAATGACGCCACTGTTTGAACATTTGAATCATTTACGTATGGCCCAAAATCAGACAGGCATGCATTCATTTTTTAAAAAATAAAACACTACATATTCTGAGAAGTGCAGGGGCGTAGGAAGAGGTTGCCGGGGGAAGTCACTTTTTTTTATATGTTTCGGCCAACTGCAGTGAGTTGGTTTTTTTTCGTGGGAGGGAGCGAAAAAAATCTTGGTGCGCACCGGTCGAGACTTTCCTTCACTACGCCTCTGTGCATAGGTCCTACTGAGGGTGTTTCAAGACACGGCACGGACAGCAGGGCCCAAAGATGTATTTATGATTTATACATATATATATTGCTCTAATTTACCTCCACATTTCCTCGTTACGACTGTGTACCTGGTCATTCCCTAATCCCTTCCAATCACATTGCTCTGAGCCATTCTATCCAACCGACTCCACATTTCAAAGTGGCTCACTCAGTAATAAATATTTCTGTTAACATGATGGTGCCAATACCTGAGGCTGCTAGCTAAAGTTAGGCAACTAGCCGTGGTTAGGCCACTGGACGTAGTTAGGCAACGATCAACGTACTAACCTTTTTTCATGTTTGAAAATGTGTTTAAGGAGAAACTCTAGACAAACAAAATTAATGCCGTACATAAAATAATCGCTTTATCTTGTCATGTTACTTGTTCAATATTTAAATGTAAATCAAAGCCACTGAACACACATCTGCTATAGCCTATATTTCATCTCCGGCGGCTCACAGGGCGAAAGAATTGCTCCCAGTATGCAAAGGAAGCTATTGGCAATGGTGATGAAAAGACTGCCCGTAACATCTTCACAGAGTGTCCCATCGATTTCGAAGGTTAGTAGGTACGTTACATATTTAGAGACTTTTTGAAATGAGATGACTTGTTACCCGAAACAAAGGCACGATATGCCAAGTTACCCAGGAGTTGTCCAAGGTACCTGTGTTATCCAAAGTATCCAGGTTACCCAAGTTATCCAAATTATTCAGCTACCCAGGTTACACAAGTTACACACAACATGCTTATAGTTTAAAATTATGAAGTGCAAAACGGAATGATTACGATATAGAAATATATTTTTGATATGAGGGCATAGATTAACTCTTCCTCAACAAAAAGTTGAGTGGCTGTCTTTTTTTCAGCAAACTTAAAGTGAAATATTAAACCATTCTTAAGCGTAAATATTAATATTTTATATCGGGAAATGCTTGCCATTTTTTAAAAAAGACTTATGGGATTGTTTAAACTGCAGATGGGATGTAAAACCCACTTCACCCTGCAGATGATATCTAAAGTCCCTTCATACTGCACACGGGAATTAAAGCCCCTATCATACTTCAGACGGTATGTCAAACCTCCTTATTTCACCTGATTACGGCACGTCATCGCATTTTAAAAAAATATTTTTGTATGTCGACTGCATCCCAAAGCACCCAGTACTCATGGCACTATGTCGCAAGGCAATCTGTACTCATAGCATACTGTCTTAAGGCACTTTGTACTCTTGGCACACTGTCCCAAAGCTCTCCGTGCTCATGACACTCTGTCCCAAGGCACTCTGTACTCATGGCACTATATTGCAAGGCACTCTGTACACATGCCACTCTGTCCCAAGACGCTCTGTACTCATGAAACTCTGTCCCAAGGCACTATGGACTCATGGCCTTTTCTCCCAAGGCGCAATGTACTAATGGCACTCTGTCCCCCCTCCACTCTGTAATCATGATGCACTGTCCAAAGGCACTTTGTAGTCATGGCACTCTGTCGCAAGGCACTCTGTAATCATGGCACTCTGTCCCAAGGCACTCTGTACTCATAGTTTTCTTCACGTCAATCTACACCCGTTTTGCACATGAAGCCTTTTAGGAAACAATGTGGACGTTAATTCTTGTCCATGCGAGCACTATTTGAGATGGTGAGAGACATAAACCTCTATTTTGGTTTTTATTAAATGAGGACCCATGTAATACAGAGAGAGAGAGAGACAGAGTGAGAGAGAGAGAGGGGGAGGGAGGGAGAGAGAGAGAACAATTTGTTTAAGTCAACGCATCCAATAGCTCTAATGTTGGGACGGCCGCAAAATCTTTTAATAAGGCCGCTTTTAAAATCGCAAATTATTTCTGTGAGCATTTAAAACTTAACATCATTTTGATGGAGTCGGATGACGGCTCAGAACGTGGCACAGCCGTTTGATTTAAATCTCATTTCCTTCCATAGGACAGGTGAGCTTGACGTGCACAAGTAGTGGCAGGTGGACACCCAACAGCTTGGTCAACTGTATCAGGAGATCTGACCTTGAACGTATCTCCACTCTGGTAATTTTAAGTGTTACTTCTGCTACTTCACCGTCTTAATCATGTTTAATCATGTAATCTGTAAATCAATTAAAGTGGCTGTGGACTTTAAAAAAAATATATATTCATTTTATCTATATCCCCCACCAAAAAAATAATAATAATAATTGGTAAACAACAATATCAATCGCTAAAATTTTGCTGACACTCTTCTAATTTGATTTTTATTGAGCCTTCATCTACCCAATGTTTTCCATCTTTTGCACACTTAAAAATATTTAATTAGTTTTAATATAAAATGCTTTGAAAACTGACAATTTTAATAATGAGGGGTGGGGGGTTGGAGATAATAACTAGAAATTTTCACGTCAAATGATATGCTAGAACTAGATTACTCCACCTAGAACAGCGTTGGGAAAAATCGGCTGTGGAGCAGCATGTGGCTGTTTGAACGAATAAATGCGGCTGTTTGAACGAGTAAATGCGGCTCATTTCATTCTTATTCTTGCCCTTGCCTACAGGGGTCTCAATTATTTCATTACTGGCTTATCCACTCCGACACACTCCTACTGGCATATCCACTGTGACACACTCCTACTGGCAAAACGACTGTGACACTCTCCTACTGGCCTTTTCACTGCGACACACTTCTACTGACCTATTCAATTGCTACAACGTATGTTCTGCCCTCGTAATTGACACTTGGTTTTTTTTTTTTTTTATAAAAATTATTCCTTCCTCTGCATTTTCTAAAGACTGAGATTGTGTTCACCAATCAACACAATCTGACAGATGTGCAGATTTCGGAGCAGGTAGACGCGATTGCTGCCCGACTGAATGATTGTTCTGCCCTCGTAATTGACACTTGGTTTTTTTTTTTTTTATAAAAATTATTCCTTCCTCTGCATTTTCTAAAGACTGAGATTGTGTTCACCAATCAACACAATCTGACAGATGTGCAGATTTCGGAGCAGGTAGACGCGATTGCTGCCCGGCTGAATGACAGCGTCACTGCGATAGCGGCGGTCAGTTCCGTGGACATCAAGATGAGCTTGTGCGTGATGGACCGACTGAGTCTCACCGTGAGGCAGGCTAACGTGTCTGTTCCCGGAGGCACGTTCATGGTAAGATGTAGAGCGCGGTGCCATCACACAGAAACAGAACTGTGACCTGATTCTATAAAGATTCGTGTACAAAAAAAAATGTATTTATTATTATTATGAATATGCATGGTAATTTTCGTTTCTTTCTACTGTTCGACCACCAATGAAGTATTTCGGATACATTTTCGAATTGTTCCATCAAATTGACACAAGAACAGTATTTAAAATGTATGGCGGGGGCATGGGAATCAAGACGAGAGTAAATGCAGAATTGAAAATGAAACCAAACAGTCTGGGGAGGGGGGTTTCAGTCATTTTTCAATGTTAGTGGGAATGGTTTTAAAGGGGATGATTCTGTTACAGAGGGAGGTAGAGCTTTTTTTAGTGGGCACACATCCATGAAATGTGGGTTAAAGGGGTCGCGTGTTTGACATATATTTCATAAGTGAAGTAGGTAATGTTATGTTATGGGCATCCTTCACAATTAATAATGATATTACAAATATCAAATCATAATGTGCGATAAATAATCGTTAAAAGTTTTGGTTGAAATTCCCGTAAGTCCTTATGCCAGTGTAGCACTTGAACGTTTTCTTGTTGATTTCTCAAATAGAAGTTGGCGAGTGTCTCCAACGAACTGATATCAGCGGACGTGGAAACATGGCTGGCATTGGCCAATGAAACTCATGATGAGGGGGCTTCCTTGCTGAGCATCATGGACCTCCTGGCCGCCAGCACACTGGACACTGTCAGGAATGAGTCTTTTCTCGCCATGGAGAACATTGGTATGAAGTAATTCTCTGGTAATAGATATTCTTAAACATTGATCTTTGAGCTTTCATATCTATGTATAAATTGGATCGCAAGTGATTAAAAAAATAAGCATACCTAATAAATTAAAACTTTTTTTAAAAAGACACCTGCAAGAAAATTAATTTAACGTAACATTTTTTAAAATATTGCGTGTCTAACTTGTAGCCTATACACATTCACTCAATTATTTCATAGTCACTACCATTATTTGATAGTCACTACCATGATTTGATTATCATTACCGTAATTTGATAGTCACTACCAGAATTTGATAGTCACTAGCGTAAGTTGATAGTCCCTAAAATAATTTGATAATCACTACCATAATTTGATAGTCACTACTATAGTTTGATAGCCGATACCATAATTTGATAGTCACTACCATAATTTGATTGTTAGTAATGCAATTCAAATTTAAATTTTAATTAAACAACTATATCTATATATGATATAATCAACAACAAATGAAAACTTCCTATTTGTTGGTATTTGATTTAATCGTCAAATCTCTGCAGTTTGTCATAATACACAAATATATTTATTTATCAATAATTTTATATAAATATATATAATTTTTGGATAAAAAAGATTGCATGCATATCCATTTGCAGCTGTCCAACTGTCATATGGAAATGGGGACATTCACTTCCCTAACATTTATCAACAATATCCTTCAAACCAATGGTTCAATCTATCTGGAAATGCCATATTTCTGCCTAAAACTGCTTTTACAGGTGAGTCAACATTCTGGAAATGCTACATTTCTGTCCAAAATGCTTTTATTAATGAGTCATTTCTTAACTTCTATTTTAAAATAAAATAGTTTACATAAAACTTATCTTCCAATACCCCTGCCTCCACTTGGTATATCCATTGCGACACACTCCTACTGGCCTATCCATTGCGACACACTCCTACTGGCCTATCCATTGCGACACACTCCTACTGGCCTATCCACTGCGACACACGCTTTTTGTGCATCATTCCGTAAACTACGATTCATGTGTGTGTCATGGAAATAACACACGTTCCATTCATAAATGAAAATGATCGTTTTTGAAACTTGATGCACCACACTGTAACGTCGTGGGGTTTTTTTCCTCTCTTTAAAACGGTGAAAATTAGCTAAGTACTTATTTATCTATAATAACCTTCATTTACATAAGGGCTACCCCTAGTGGCAGGCCTATTTATCGGGTCTGACTAACTTAACGGTGGATGTTTCCTCGCACATAATTTTTCTCTAAGATGAATATAAATCTAAATTTGTTATCCATGACAGGTCCGCTAACTTACTCAGTGATTGAGTACAGAGGTGTTATCGAGAAGTTTAGGATTGACCCGGAGCGTCAAAAAAGGTAAGCCTATTAAGATATGGTACTAGATATGTGATGTGTTATCAAAGGGAAAAGCGTTCATATGCAAAATGTTGTCCAAATTTCTTGTGATGTATTCAATACAATAAATGAGTTCAGCCATATCAGTGCACTTATTTATTCAACTATCTAGTTAGAAAAATGCCCGTTTTGATGGTATTGTTGTTTTAAAATTATATTCACTTCAAATTTTGACTCATTGACATATAGGCCGGGGGGGGGAGGGGGGCGCGCAATAGTACAATGCCCCTGCCCCAACCACATTTTTTAGTTTTTTATTACTTTTCGCTTCATTTCTTCTTCAAAGTTCTTCCCCATGCCACTAATCAGTGAGATATTACACTTCAAGATCAGTACTAACTTTTTTTTTCTTTATCAGCTACAGTTCTATCATCTAAAACTATATGATAACTAAGCTTTAGTCTAACATTGTTTATGTCAAGCAGATAGCCTATTAGGAATAGGGTGCTGCACTTTTGTAAAATGACGTATCATTTTTTTGGTTCTAAAATCTGGTTTAGATTTAATAAAGAGCGGCTCTTTACACTTGGGTCCAATGTGCTCACGTTGACCGTCAACACGCAGGAGAAGACGATTCAATCAAATGTAAAACTGACCTTCTCGTTGGGAAATGTGAGTTACCCCCCGCCCCCCCCCCTTTTTTTTTTTTGCCCTTCTTAAAATGATCTGTTCGTTTCTTGTTTAATAATCGTCATATAAGTGATGTTTCCATTTTAGATAAAGCCATGCTTAGAAAAAGTAAAAGCAACTGTTAAAAATTTTAAATGAGATTTCAACAATATTTATTGAAGCTTAACTTTGTTAGACGTTTTCGTACCGTCCAGCTGGTACACTTTAGGCAATGATGGAATACGTTTCAGAATTTCTCCGCTATTTCATCGAAGCACACCCCATCATCAAAGCAGTCATTAGAAATGATCTTTAAGTAAAAGGTATCTGAAGTACAGATGTGTTTTAAGACCCTTAAAAGCGTTAACCTAATTCGTTTCACTCAGACTTTGTTTCCCCCTTTCTTTTAATTGACCTGTTTTATTTCACTTTAATCTTCTACTTGGTAATAAGATGAATGAGACACACACAGATTTGCGTAAATAAAACAACATATCTCATGCTTTACCTGTGATCAAATGAAACAGAAATTTAAGCGTTTCGGGTAATTCATTTGACAGTACAACAAAAAATACATATACATTTAATGAACATCATATGTAAACATCCTACTCGTACCTAAAAAAATATTAAAGAAAAAAATAAAAATGGACACATGTCCATAACGAAAGTAATGATTTGAACAACCGGAAGACAGTAAGTGAAAGGACAATTTAAAATACAAACGGGGAAAAAGAACGCTGCAGAAATTTTTTTTAAATTTAAAAAAAAAGAATTTGGTTTGTATCGTATGGAAGTCAACATAACAAATCTGTTTATTAATTTATTCTCCATGATAAATTGTACACGCTGTGTAAAACGTTGACAGTAAACCAGCGACTGCACTGTCCAATAATCCATTACGGTTAGTATTGTTGAAATATTGAGAAACTGGAAAAATGGCTTACTTATAGAGTTTTAACGGGTGTTACCTCAAACGGTCACCAAGACGACAACCTGGCTTCCCCTACCTATGATTTTCCACGCTGTTTTTTTTTTTCTCCACTGGATGGCGTAAATCATGTTGCGACTTGTGCAAGTGCAGTCATATTTAATCTACTTAAAAACTTTGTTTGCAGTCTAACCCTCTTATTGTTATAAAATACCGTTTTATTTCATGCATCAAGTATTTGACACGATGTGTTCGTTCTCCTAAACCAGGTAACCAATGACACAACTCCGTACTGTGGGTTCTTGGATACATCGGCAAGGTAAGGACAGCTAACAACAGCTCTGAAAAAGATCCTTTATATATTGTTTCCTAAATCAATGATGCTATATAATATATATATTTATTTTTTAATGGGTCCATTTGACATCTTATTTAAAGGTTCCAGCTTGATCTTTATATATATTTTTAAAAATATTATTATGGGGCCAAGTTTGAAATTTATTCACAACCTTACGACACTTAAATTTATCATTTGATCTAAACATCACTAATATAATGTACTTACATTATACTTCAGTTTAAAGGAGACAATATTTAATGAAAACATGTACTAACAGTAATAAATATAGCAAGAACAAGTTTGTTAAGTTTAGATAGAGTCATCGATTTGTGGGGGGGGGGGGGGGTGACATGATTTTTTGTTAGCATCGCTGTTCATATTTCAGCGAACTGGGAATATGGTCAACACGTGGTTGCTTTGTCGAATCCTTCATCAACAACACGGTGGTCTGCAGCTGTAACCACCTCACCAACTTTGCTGTGTTGATGAGTCCTTTTAAGGTGAGTACGAATGGATTTCTATGAGTTACAAAGGGCAAAAAAAAAGTAACTAGTTATACAATTAAATTAGCAGTTCTGACACACAGACACAGAGTATTGCTGAAAGAACAAAAACACAGAACAGCACATATAATGAGTTGTATTTTGTTGTTGTTCGGGTGTGTGCAAGTGTATGTATTGTCCGGATGTTATGAGTTGAAGTCAGGCACGTGAGACTAATGACTGGGTATTTTTGTTAAAGAAGATTTGATTGATTTTTGAGGAAGAGATTGAAAATTGTAAGCAGATTTCATATTGAATAGAGTTAATGCCTTCGTAAGGTTTTTTGTTCGGGAGAGAGGGGAGATTTTTGTTAGGAGAAATAAAAATATGTGTTTGATTCTCTGGCTTAAGCTGGCAGTTAAACTCCAATGCCCTATCATAGAATCATAAATACATTGAACACACAGTCAGCCCGACCAATAAAAGAATTTTAGAATTAATACTAAAATAAAAATTATACTCTACTAAAATTAATTTAGTAAAAAAAAAAAACAAACACTGGATTTGATAATTTCATTAGCTGAAAAATGTGAATAATTATTGAACTTTTAGTAGCAGTTTGTTATCAATATTATTATTAAATTGTCAACACACGCATACTTTCACAAGTCCAATGTCTAGGGGGTTAGGGGGTCGGCCTTCACCACTCATGGGAATAGACGCCCCAGGTGGATCAAAACTCACAGGGAATATATCATTATTATAATATATAATAATTAGGATTTGGTGTAACTTGTTTTAGGTGAGCACACGTCGTGAGCTGAGCGTCATCTCCATTACTGGGTG
The DNA here is from genome assembly GCA_964033795.1 of Lymnaea stagnalis. Classification (NCBI taxonomy): domain Eukaryota; kingdom Metazoa; phylum Mollusca; class Gastropoda; family Lymnaeidae; genus Lymnaea; species Lymnaea stagnalis. Next base: position 201,015 of record CAXITT010000414.1, on the reverse strand, counting down.
CATAATATCGATCACGTGTCTGGCGGCAACAGCCATAGTATATTCTGTTGTATGGCGGTGAGTTCTTTCTTTTAATGTAACAATTTTAATATAGAATGTATCTTTTTTCCCCCCGGCACGCTCCATCTTTACACAACAAAAATTAAATTAAAAAGCAATAAAAAGAAGTGTTCTCATTATAAATGTATGCCTCAAAATTGAGCTTATCATTTTTATTCACAAAAGTTTTAGTTTACAAAGCATATTATCGGAGAGAGTGCTGCAGGGTATTCCTTACATCATCGTAAGATGCCCACAGCAGTTGTCGTTAATGGCTGTAGGTCGTCTTTATAATGTTCCTCCAAAACGGTGTAAAAATGACTTAGTCTCTTAGGAAGTAGGGGGTGTTGCTCAGGAATGCTAGACTTTTTTGTTTGTTTTTTTGTCTTGTCGTTGTTCATGGTGATGAGCTGCATTAGGCTTTGACTTATCTACATTCGGAAATGTTAAAAATTGAAATTGCTTCTGTCGTATTCCCTTTGATAAATACTCATAGAAGGTCTCCTGATTAATTTATACAGCTACGTTTGTGTGGGAGCTTTATTAAGAATTGAATAGTTTAAGCGGTTTGGTGCGTATCTTCTTTGTTTGTTTGTTTGTTTGTTTGTTTGGTTTGTTTGTTGTTGTTGTTTTTTTGTGTGTTTTGTTAACAACCACTTAGTAATAGTAAAACAAATTTGACGCCATCCCCACATGGACGTGTCATTAATTTATTTCCAAAGGCATGTCAAGAGTGACAGATCATTTCTGCACGTTAACCTCAGCGTTTGCCTCATCGTCGGTTACATCATATTTCTGGTCGGTGTTGAGGAGACCAGCAACAGAGTGAGCATATAAATATATACATTTAATTAAGTTGACTTTTAATATTTAGAAAAAAAAATATTATTTGGTTGATTTCAAACATTAAAAATTAAAATGTTTCAAATCTAGTTTTAGTTTGATTTGTTTCTTGTTCGATTTTTCTTTGTCACTTTGTCGTTTCTTTCTGGACGTGTTTTTGTTCGTAACAATCTTTAAGAATAGTCAGATGTTGCTGGGTTTTTTTTTTAACTTATTACATTGAATGATTAATTTATTCCAGTATAAAATATCTTTACAACATTGGCATGGTAAAACTATTTAAAAAAAAAAATAAAATGTATACATCTCCTACGTACAGGTTAAAAAAATGTTGGTTTTAGAATCGAAACTTTTTGACCAATTTTAATGTTGTTCCACCAATCTCCTCCCGCCAAGAGTCTTCCCTTGACTTCTGGAAGCCCCCCCCCCCCTTTTTTTTTTCCTAAAAAAAAATAAAATGTGTACATCTCCTACGTCAAGGTTAAAAAAATGTTGGTTTTAAAATCAAAACTTTTTAACAAATTTTAATTTTTTTCCACCAATCCCCCCCCCCCAAGAGTCTTCCCTTGACTTCTGGAAGCCCCCCCCCCCCTTTTTTTTTTCCCTGCAACGTTTTGCTTATGTTTTCCTTGCATTCAAATTTGATGGTTTATTAGTATTTTTTAACATTACAACTTTGGTCCGCTTAACTATCTCAGGCCCCTTGCAGCCGCAGGTGATGCAGCACCCACGCTACCACTCTCCCCCCACTTTAATTACAACTAAAAGCATGATTGTAAACGCTTTAGTGCTCCGCATTTTTTTTTAAATATAATTTTAGCAATTCCACAAAATAGAGGAATAATTTAACAATACATTACTGACTGATTTTCCCTCATACCCCACACCCATTTACAGGCTGGGTGCACTGTCGTGGCCGTCCTGCTCCACTACTTCTGTCTGACGGTGTTCATGACCATGTTGGCCGAGGGCCTGGAGATCTACAAGTCGGTGATTTACGTCTTTGACAAACGATCCCTGCTGAAAATATTACTTCCTGTTATATATGGTTTGTGATACAAACTGAAATTATTTCGCATATATTTCTATTCTAAAAATTTCAATTTGACACCCCACACACTATTAAGCAGACAGGTATAGACATGGAGACAGAGAGAGATAGGGAGGCAGGTATGGACAGAGAGAGATAGGGAGGCAGGTATGGACAGAGAGGGATAGGGAGGCAGTGATGTTCAGGGAGATATAGATCAATCAAATTTTTTTTTTAATTATTGGATATCCCACAAGTTAAAAAAAAAATACAAATAATTTCCGAGATCAATAAATGTGCGGGCGATATTCCACGAACAAAGGGGAAATACTTTCTTTTTATAAAACTACAGCATTTAATTTTTATTTATCTCTATTACACACAGTTTATATATCTTTAGAAAATACTCTCTATATATATATGTTTTTGTATATGCAGGATATACAGTTTATTTATCTTTATTATATACAGTTTATATTTCTTTAGAATATACCGTTTATATATCTTTGGTATACATATTTTTATTCAAAGTTAAACAAATGGCATAGTGTTTATTTCACAAAACATACATTTATAAGCATTGGCCTCCCCCCCCCCCACAGGTGTTCCAGTAGTAATAGTTGGTATAACACTGGCCGTCACGAAGTGGAAAGCTTACACCTCTAAACACCTGTAAGTGTGTTCAATATTTAAGGACATGTGTCAGTAAAAATGCATTTCATTGCTGCTTTATATTGCCAACATGATGTTTAGAAAAAGACTTGCACATAATTTTTTTGGTTGCTTTTAAATTGTTAAACTTGACTTTGGTATGCCCACCAAAGGGAGCTGGAAGGCTTTAAGTCTCTCAAGACTAATACAACGACTATGGGGCCCTTGGTACCCTAATTTAATAAGTTTGAGAACCCCAGATCACGTTTCAAATCTGTTCAGTTACAAGCCAGCTGTCTTTTTAATTAATTCACACTAAAAGGAGGGTGTTTTTTTTCCACCTCTTCCATACTTTTCGATTTCCTAGAAGACAGTGTCGTAACCATTTTTAGCCACATCAGCTGCAATGATAGCTTTTTGTTGCTTTTCAAAATTGTACCAACGGTCAACTTAGGCATCCCAAAAATGTACCATCAGTAATGTTTTTCAGTTGCTGGCTGCCAGTGGACAAGGGTGTCATCTGGGCATTTGTTGCGCCTGTTCTCTTCATACTTCTGGTATTATGTGGTTATATTTTGTTTTCATTAAATTTCTTACATATTACGATAGGGACTAATAATATTGTTAAATTGTATGTAGAAAAGTGCTGAGACAAAGATGAGAAAAAAAATCCGTTAGTCAATTAATTTTTCATTTCTTTTTTCCCCTTTTAATTTTATCATATATGAGATCGGAAACGATAGGACATTTAGAATTTTTAAAAATTAAACCAATGTAGCGAAATCGACAGTTTGATATGCTAAGCTTTCGCTTTAAGACCAGTAATACATATGTTACCATTTGATAGATCAACCTGGGGATATTGATGTACATTGTACGTGTGATGCAGTCAAGAAAGTATATGAGCAATAAAAATATAGAGCAGAGGACAAGGTAACGCTATTTTAAGTTAGTGAACACAATAGTTAGCAAATATCGCATGTAAGCTTTTAGTGAACAAAACTGTTGGCAAATATCACATGTAAACTTTTAGTGAACAAAACTGTTGGCAAATATCACATGTAAACTTTTAGTAAACAAAACTGTTGGCAAATATCACATGTAAACTTTTAGTGAACAAAACTGTTGGCAAATATCATATGTAAACTTTTAGTGAACAAAACTGTTGGCAAATATCACATGTAAACTTTTAGTAAACAAAACTGTTGGCAAATATCACATGTAAACTTTTAGTAAACAAAACTGTTGGCAAATATCACATGTAAACTTTTAGTGAACACAATTGTTAGCAAATATCACATGTAAGCTTTTAGTGAACAAAACTGTTGGCAAATATCACATGTAAACTTTTAGTAAACAAAACTGTTGGCAAATATCACATGTAAACTTTTAGTGAACAAAACTGTTGGCAAATATCACATGTAAACTTTTAGTGAACACAATTGTTGGCAAATATCACATGTAAGCTTTTAGTGAACAAAACTGTTGGCAAATATCACATGTAAACTTTTAGTAAACAAAACTGTTGGCAAATATCACATGTAAACTTTTAGTGAACAAAACTGTTGGCAAATATCACATGTAAACTTTTAGTGAACAAAACTGTTGGCAAATATCACATGTAAGCTTTTAGTGAACAAAACTTGTGGCAAATAGCACATTTAAGCTTGAATACATCAATACAACATGCTCAGATACCCCCAGAATGCAAGAACCCATTAGTATCTTACGATAATTCTTCTTTTTTTGTGTAACCTTATGAGGAGTCCCATCTTCAAAAAAAAAAAAGAGGTAGGGAGGGGATGCTATACAATTATTTACCATGGTATTTGCATAGTTTTTATTTTGTCTTTGTCTTTTTAAAGTAGTCTTTGTATCTCCTTTTGAATAGGTCCGTTATCCGTGCAGTTTTTATGCTGTCTCCCATCCTGGGTGTCACGTGGATATTCGGTGTGTTCTCTGTTAATGAAGATCTGGTTGTGTTCCAATACATATTCGCCATTTTGAATTCTTTACAGGTGAGAATATTACACAAAGCATTCATAAAAAAAAAGGGCAGGTGAAGTACTAACCCAAACCTTATTTTAAAAATAATGTCATACTAAAAATAAATAATGAAGAATATGAAGTCTCAATCCATTAAAATATACATTGAATTTCTTTTAACGAGATGGGATAGAGGGCATGTCCCATGCTCTAACATCTTTTCCCCCTTTATCAACAACATTTGAGTTATATTTGTAACAGATCTTAAAGGTCTTCTGGATGTGATCTAAACAGTACAACGTATTTAATCTGTTTCAGGGTCTCTTTGTGTTCATCTGTTTCTGCATTATGTCCCCTCAGGTAATATCTAACAATTTTATTATGTGGAAATTTAAAAAACAAAACCGAACATAAATTGAGGTGCTTAATTTTATTTTAACAAGTTTGAAATTTTAAACTGTACCTTATACAAGTAATTAATCCTTCCTGTGCTCATTAGCGGATCCCACACTGTCTTTATATAATTATAGATATCAGTTTAATATAAATTGTAAAAAAAAAAAAACGTTTCTGCTTTTGTTATTTCCAAATTCTGACACACTTCAGTTTTAATATTCTACCGTCATAAAATAGTTTTAAATTTATGAAGATGTATTAGAGAAATTTACAAAAACGACCAGTTATAACATGTTAGTCATCCCCCCCCCCCCTCCCAATTCCCCTAGAAATTTTATTTGATGACAATTTATAAACAGAGAAGAAAAACGCTGAAAATGTGTTTGATGTAAATCTTCGTTAAACGTTTATTTCATAAATATGCTTCAAAAGGTTAAATATGCGTGTCTACAGATTCGTGAAGGAATTTATGCCACGAGAAAAAGCTATAGAAGAAAATCGATTGAGAAAGGCAAAGGGATGCTGAGTCAGTCAATTTTTGTGAGTAACATGGTAGATAAAGAAAAACGTAAGCACACGTTAAAAGATAATGAAACAGCACATGTCATATATTCCATTACCAATTGACTGTCCTGGGAAGGAAAGAACTAGTTTATAATATATATGTATATATTATATATATATATATATATATATATATATATATATATATATATTATATATATATTATATATATATAAATATGTGTGTGTTTATTAATTGTATCTTGTATTTACTAAATTATAACAATTTCATTTCCGATCTCATACATTGTCTCTTTAAATGCTTTAGTCACTGATGATTGTTAATGTAAAAATATTAAGTTATACATAGCAATTATTATATTATGGACTTTTAAACACACCAGCCCATATATTTACTCGAGTTGAAAGTTATTGCTGGGATGGGGGAATATTTGACTAGATTTAAGCGAAGATTCTTTATGCTTCCTTAATTCCTATATCACTGTGACTTGGAAGTAAGTTGGTAGACACTTGCCACTCACGGATATATTGTGCCATTGTTATTCTCTGTTTGTATATGCCTTCAACACCAGCCAGGTTTCTTCATGCCACCTTGTTCTATAAATGCTATTTCATGAAGTTCAATATAAATAAAATTATGTCCATTCAAAAGATATATATATATTACATAATATTGTGTTGATGATGCAAAAATTATTTTTATATTTTCTGTAGAGACACTCAGAAAAATCTAAAGATATAGCAAAGGAAGACGAATCCAGTTCAACATTAAAAGTAAGATTGTTAGGATTATCTTTTCTTGTTTTTTTTCTTTGTTTTTTTTTAAAATTCCCCTATCATTTAGAGACAAGAATGAATCATCGTAAGAACTGAGCGAACAACCCACAAACCAGATACAGGTTACATCATAAACACCTAGTGAAATAATAATTCCAAATAGTTATATGTGCCTATGCCTTTACTAAATTATAATACTTATTTTCTCTTCACAGGCTTCAAATGGAAAGCAAGAATTCTTACAGAGGTTGTAGAGTCGATGCTATCGTACGAGGTGTGTGGTTGTGATTTGTCTGGCCTACTGCTATACGCCAATAATGAATTTTTCTTGCTCAAGTATAGAAAAGATTTCTCCATTTATTGCATTTTTTTGTGTGCAAATCAATGTAATTCCCAATTGTATAACAGGTGTATAGATATAATTTCTGCATCTTTGCATCTGCCAGTGATCTCCAATTTCCTCCAGCTTGATATGTTGTTGTATTTGTATATATGAATGATGTAAATGTTAAATGCTGCATTCTTACACCAATATAAAAAATGACAACATTTTATAGTGTTTCCTCTGTTTGTCCAATCTCTCGTTCTCTTCCTTACTCGCACTCTTTCTTTGATCTCTATCTTTCTCTCTTCTCCCTCTCTCTCTCTTGACATATACAAAATTATATTTCACATACAAGGAGAGAACTACACAAAGAACTGATTTTTGTTCAAAATTTCTTTAATACACAATGTTTTGGGGTTTAAATGTGTTATCTCCTTGCTTATCTATTTCAATCTTCACATAAAAATGATCGCCTTTTTAAGTTCAACATACACATATCATTAATGCATTTATGACAGCACTGTGGTGGATCGGTGGATCAGTGGCATTAAAATGGTTTCTAAACATGTAAAACTTGTGTGATGCTGCACTATTAATTGATCCCCTAATGGATCGGACTGTGGTGAAAGCAATAGCCGTGCGCACCAATCATACTTCATTTAACAGCTTCACATTTTAATATAGCCACACATGTGAAGCGGGGTTTTCCTTAATATCTATCACTTAATAATTACTGTTTGAAGAACTCTTTTAGCGCATGGCCGAGTTCAAATTCTTCACCTATAAAAGAAAAAAAAAATAATAATAAAATGGTTAAGCGTTTTAAAAGTCATTGACTTCACATCGTAGGTGTAAAATTTGTTTAAATTTCATTTCTTATCCCTAACATCATGTTATCAGGAGGAGAGGGGAAAAAGCAACGTTTTTACTAAAGAAATAACTCACTATATTAAATAGCACACACAATATAAAATCGTTTTATCAACTATAACTGAGATACGAACTGATGGCATCTGACGGCTCGGTTGAAGATCCTCGTAGATCTCAGCTACTCTCTCATTTTCTTGCTGGAAGAACATAGACTTAATTACATGGAAATGACATACAGTTAATTACATGGAAGAACATAGACTTAATTACATGGACATGACATACAGTTAATTACATGAAAGAGCATAGACTTAATTACACGGAAGGGCATACAGTTAATTACACGAAAAATAGACGTAAACACATGGAAGGACATACAGTTAATTACGTGGAGGAACATAGACTTAATTACATGGAAGGACGAACATTTAATTACACGGAAGATCACATATTTAAATACATGGAAGATCATAGATTTAAATAAATGACATGGAAGATCACATATTTAACTACAAGGAAGATCATATATTTAATGACAAGGAAGATCACAGATTAAATTACATGTTCAAATAACAATTTTTAAAAAAAAATTGAAAAAAACCAACACAAGAGCCTAATGGCGACTGAATGGGCTAAGACGAGTTCAATGGGTCATTTTAAGCTACACTGAAGAACTCACAATAGATGAATAGATCATTTCATTTGTAGTTTTTAAAGCAAAGTTTGCATGGACAGACTTTTTTTTGAACACAGGTGAATCTTATCAGGTGACAAGTAGTCTTACATTGTATTTTTAAAAAGGGGAAAATATTAAATTTTATTTTAGTTTTGTGGTTCAAAAATTATTTCGCTGATCCTGCCATTTTCCAAATTTTCCCTATATTTTAAATAACGAGAGCATTGTATACACAATATCTACGAATCACACAATTATATTTGGATATGTAGTTCCGGTTCACAAACGCCTGACAGGCAGCGGTGAAATCGCTCTACAATTTCTCATTTGTGTAATGTTTCTCCCAAATTTGTTATTCCTGGATAGTTGGATATTGTTTCGTAGCTAAACTTTTCACTCGTAACAACCAACCAGTGTATCGTGGACAAAGAAATATGACCACATCACTGAGTTCTGCGAGATCTCATCAGATGCATAGAAGGATTAGATTTAAGAACACCAGAGCGCAGTGAACGATAGCGGTATCTCTTAAAATCCTGCAGGAACGTCAATTCCTACCACATTAGTAGGAACAGATGGTGGGGGCCTTGCAGAACTGCAGCCCCTTCTTTGTAGAATTCAGCTGGGGTGGAGTCTACACTTGGAGCTTTGCCATGACTTGAGGTAATGCGTATTTCCTCTAGTGTCCTGATCAAGGAAGGGGTACCTGTCTCACTGAGTGTATTCTCTTTCAAAGTTCACTGACAAAGGCGTTGTCTCAATCTCAAAGTCTGTAAATCCCTAGATATGATTTAGTGCGCTTCGAGCCTTTGGGGATGAAGCGTGATTTTCAAATAAACTTTATTACTATTATTATTTACCTGAAATTTATTTTGACCATTCCTATGTCTTCTAGACAATGCCCGCCATTTTTCCTTGACACTTGCAGTCCAGCTTTTCTTTTTTGGAGGTAACGGCTGAACCTGGACGTACAGTAGGACATAGAAACGTACGTCAAATGTAACACTTAGATGTGATCTTAACATCAGAATAACACAAAACGGTTGCAGAATCATGGATTTTAAATTACTTCATGAAAAAAGAGCATTAGAACTATATGGCAAATAGGTAAATACACATCTGAAGAACATTAGAACTATTACAAATAGATCAGTACGAATCTGAGGAGCACTAGAACTATTACAAACAGGTCAGTACAAATCTTAGGAGCACTAGAACTATGCCAAGTGCCACAGTCGTACGGGCGTGAGATAAGACCAACGCAGGCTAGTTTAAGTGAAACAAAATTTTAAGAACGTAAATGAGTTTGTATTTCTTAGATATCTTTTACAGACGCAACCAAAAAGGATAAGACCATCATTTTTAACGTGGGTTGTGGTGAGGATTGGAATTGTGTTAAGTCGAATCTACTTCTGTAATAAGTCAAATCTGTTTCCCGTACTGAGTCAAATCTATTCCAGTATTAGGTCAAGTCTATTCCAGTATTAAGACAAATATATTCTAATATTATGTCAAATCTATTCCACGATTTAAGTCAAATTGAGTCCAGTGTAAGCTATCTCAGCCATTCCTTTAGAATGCAGTAGCTGATGTCGCGTGGCTGAAGTAACATGCGAGCTGTCATTTTGATGTCGTTTTAACGGACACTATCATTCTAAGTTGCTTTTCAACGGAGCGTTCGGCTGTTTCCCTCTAGGCCCGCCACAAAACTCACATCGGCGTGTGAAGGACCCGGTGATGTCCCAGAGCTCCCAGCGTTCCTGTTATCATCCACATCTTGGGCTGCTCCCCTTGAAACGAGCTGATCCCTGCTCCTGCTATGGGCGAGGGTCGTTATTTGATCAAGTCCATTGATCGGCTGACCTGTTGATCAAAATTGTAATGGCGATGAAATGTTTTCTCAATCGAAGATTTACGAGTTCGCAGCCAGCTAGCTCACTGATGACCAAAGTTTAGGATACAAATCAATTCATGAATTAAAAGACATGAGATGCTTCAACCAAAGAAAATTGTTCGTCTTATTTGTATTTATTTTTTTATTTGGTTTAAAATAAAAAAAAAAAATATAAACAAAAATAAATAACTAGGATGTGAGCTGCCAATGAACAAAGCTGATTGGAGCGTAAAAATGCAACACCCACACACACACACACACACAGGCACGCGCGCGCGCCCTCACTCACGTGGTCACTTATGCACACACGCATTCACTCACCCATACACTCACACATACACTCACATATGCAGCTGTCAATGTTTAGAGATCAAAACTTACTGTACACATCGTTTCCATTTCCAGTATTGGAATCTTCGTTTGAAGGTCTTACCTAAAAGCGATGAACATAGAGCAGTATGGTTATGGATTTTTTAATTATTTTTTGTGTAAAACAAGTTTTCATTTTTAAGAGAGTGAGAGAGAGAGAGAGAGAGAAAGAAAGAGAGAGAGAGAGAGAGAAAGAAAGAGAGAGAGAGAGAGAGAGAGAGAGAGAAAGAGAGAGAGAGAGAGGGGACAAAGAGAGAGACATATATATATATATATATATATATATATATATATATATATATATTAGAGAGAGAGAGAGAGAGAGAGAGAGAGAGAGAGAGAGAGAGAGAGAGAGAGAGAGAGAGAGAGAGAAAGAGAGAGAGAGAGAGGGGACAAAGAGAGAGACATATATATATATATATATATATATATATATATATATATATAAGGAAATTAGCGAAAGAAAGTATGGCTACTGCGATTGTTCATAACAAGGAGGGAGACATCCTTATGACCAATCGCAATAGTTTTACTTAGTCTTCTGTCTCATTTTGCCCATATTCGATCTCTCCCATGCTTATGTTCTGTCACATTCCTCTTGATATCCTCTCGGATATTATATTACAGCGACGTGTTATTTTTCTTTTCTTTTTTAAAAAGTGTTTTTGTCGCTGAGGAAGACTTCTTGCCGAAACGTTCGTTGTTTTGGGGCGTCCCCTTTTAAGGTTTTCTTTCACACTTTGTTTTGTTTTCCTCATTTCCTTCTACCTAACCTGATTGACGTCCCCCCCCCCCCATGTTACCCTTCGTATAGATAGAGAGAGAGAGAGAGAAAGAAAGAAAGAGAGGGAGAGATAATGAGCTATAGCTCTAAAAAAAAAAATCAAGCTTTCAAAAGGAACAGTTGAGGCGACAACACTAGACACATTTGTGTCCTTTGCCTCAAGCCTTCAAACCCCCAGTGCATGATTCCCTCACAAAGTGGCACTGGCAATCAGTGAAATTTCCTCATCAACACCAGGCACAGAAACATTGCAAATCCCATCTACATGCATAGGAGCCAAAATGATCAATAAATTGATCGTGGGCCTTAATATATTGAAGAAGAAGTCAACAATTCCATAAGAGACGTGACGTCATGGCACCAGTTTTTGAACCTCCACTTTTGATAGTGATGTTTTAGATCCACTATTTTGATTGTAAAGTGATGGCACCTATTGCTGGGGGTCGCGGGCTGGGTGTCTTCCTTGTTATGTAATCTTACACGTCGCAGAAATAAAATGTTAAGGCGGGAGGGAGGGTAGAAACTAAGTGACCACATGCGTTTAAAACAAAAAAAAAGGTGCTAATCACAAATTACTGATTATGTTTGCCTCCCATGTTTGCCTCCCATGTTTTCCTCCCATGTTGTTTGCCTCACATGTTCTCCTCTCCAGTAACCGCGTTTACATAAAACTAGAACCAGTGTTTGTTCATTCCGTATTTCGTGGATTCTGTTTCTGAGAATCCAAACAAGAAATAAAAACCTGATGACCCACTTACTTGTTTATTTTTGTGCAGCCCTCGCTGGTGTGAGAACCTTTTGGCTTTAAATCCTTTTAACATGACATCGAGTCCTTCTTTGATCTTGACAGGAACGATATAAAAATAGTCAAATGGACCTTCATTTATTTTGAAATATAATAGTAATAATATAATAATAATACAGCATATTAAAAGAGAAATTGAAAAAATCTATATTTTACCACATTGAAATACAATATATTAAAATATAGATTGAAATGTAAACTACTGACATCATAAACTCATACATTGCCATTAAGGAAGGCCTGGGTTTAACTTCGATTTTTACCGAAAATATTTTCAAGTTTAAAATTAAAAATTAAAATTGTGGACGAAGCGTTATTTGTAACAGTTTTGTTCCATAATCTTTTACATCTATTAACGACATCCTCTTTTTTTTAAATAAAAAAGTATCCCTACAAAACACACAGCCACACAAAAGCACACACATACACTCTCTTCTACTCATAAACGTCTGAGGAGAGAGGGTCATTTCATGCTGCAGTAAAGTTTGGTTTTGGCCAAATATTTTTTTTTTAAACTTCAGTTGAAAGATCACGGAAAGAAAAAAAAATTGATTTACATTTACAATGTGTCAATCATTTAACTATACAACTTTTTATTTTGTGGATTGTGTAACATACAACTTCACACCTTGGCTTTTGTGTAACATTTAACCATATACCTTCTCACCTTGGCTTTTGTGTAACATTTAACCATATACCTTCTCACCTTGGCTTTTGTGTAACATTTAACCATACAACTTCACACCTTGGCTTTTGTGTAACATTTAACCATATACCTTCTCACCTTGGCTTTTGTGTAACATTTAACCATACAACTTCACACCTTGGCTTTTGTGTAACATTTAACCATACAACTTCACACCTTGGCTTTTGTGTAACATTTAACCATACAACTTCACACCTTGGCTTTTGTGTAACATTTAACCATATACCTTCTCACCTTGGCTTTTGTGTAACATTTAACCATATACCTTCTCACCTTGGCTTTTGTGTAACATTTAACCATATACCTTCTCACCTTGGCTTTTGTGTAACATTTAACCATATAACTTCTCACCTTGGCTTTTGTGTAACATTTAACCATACAACTTCACACCTTGGCTTTTGTGTAACATTTAACCATACAACTTCACACCTTGGCTTTTGTGTAACATTTAACCATACAACTTCACACCTTGGCTTTTGTGTAACATTTAACCATATAACTTCTCACCTTGGCTTTTGTGTAACATTTAACCATATACCTTCTCACCTTGGCTTTTGTGTAACATTTAACCATATACCTTCTCACCTTGGCTTTTGTGTAACGTTTAACCATATACCTTCTCACCTTGGCTTTTGTGTAACATTTAACCATATACATTCTCACCTTGGCTTTTGTGTAACATTTAACCACATACCTTCTCACCTTGGGGCTTGGTGTAACATTTAACCATACAACTTCTCACCTTGGCTTTTGTGTAACATTTAACCATACAACTTCTCACCTTGGCTTTTGTGTAACATTTAACCATATACCTTCTCACCTTGGCTTTTGTGTAACATTTAACCACATACCTTCTCACCTTCGGGCTTGGTGTAACATTTAACCATACAACTTCTCACCTTGGCTTTTGTGTAACATTTAACCATACAACTTCTCACCTTGGCTTTTGTGTAACATTTAACCATACAACTTCTCACCTTGGCTTTTGTGTAACATTTAACCATATACCTTCTCACCTTGGCTTTTGTGTAACATTTAACCACATAACTTCACACCTTGGCTTTTGTGTAACATTAACATTTCAGTAACTTTATCATTTTTACTAGTCTAATTTCCGTACCTGAGGTGACAACAGGCAGTGCACTATGCAAATAAAAAGACCCTGAAATGATAAAATCCACAAACCATTATATTGATCTGTAACAGTAGCCTTATAAGGTTGATCATACGTACATATAGTTATTGATTATATAGGTTAAATGTGTCCAGAGAAAATCACTCGACCAAAATGGATGATAGTATTTAAAAAAGGAATATCTAATCAATCATGTCTTAATAATAAAAATCAATACCTATTTATTTATTTTTTATTTTTTATTTTTTTTTTTTGGGGGGGGGGCCTGATTTGTGTTTCTAAAAAAAATATATTTACTTGCTCCTAATTTAGATCACTCTTACTGTCTTGTGTATACAAGAGATGTGACATTATAAATAAGGTTAGATGTCCTCACGTTACCAGCAGAGGTCCATCAAAAGTTTCAAGTGACACCATTAATTTTAGGGGGACAAAACTATAATACTTAATTCTCCTGATCAACAACAAATTAATGGATTTGATAATTTAATATAACTGTGTCTAATATTATCGATTAAGATAGGAGGAATTCAATAACTGCGTTAACATAAACAGATTAAGATTGGGGGACTTTGATAACTTGGTCAACGTTAACATCCGTTAATACTAAGAGAGAGAGAGAGAGCACGCGCGTTCAGGCTTAAGTAGTTTTTTAATATATATAACGGGTTGATTAGTAAATCGCAAACCAACTTATTTAAATATCTAATATAAAAGCTTTTGATTCCAATGCGATCCTTTCAAGTTAAATTAATATTTGGAAATGAAAAAAAAAAAACAACTAAAAATACCTGTAATGAATTCAGCAATGCAAAAATATATTGTATGATTACAGTGTCGTGGTTCCATGACACCACAGCCAACAGCCAGGTTATGCCCAGCAGTGGGCACATCATCAAGGTGTTCCTTATGGCAGCGCTGAGGAGGGACAGTGACGAGAGCTTTACTTTTTAGAGCCATGGAGGGTCAGTCAAAGATGTTCAACCTATAAACTTTTGGACGCTATGTGTAAGAGTTCGGTCAAATGAGTGTTTGTTTGTTTGTTTTGTTTTTTTTGTTTGTTTGTTTGTTTGTTTGTTTTTTTTACATGTAGCTCTTGATTAACTACCTGGCTTTTTGACACGTCTTCAGTTGACTGTTCTTTCTCTTGGTATCTGTGATTCTCAGTGCGATTATCAGAACAATGAAGTTTACCTGCGGATTATCAGAACAATAAAGTTCAGATGATCCAAACAATAAAGTTCAGATGATCTAAACAATAAAGTTCAGATGACCTAAACAATAAAGTTCAGATGATCCAAACAATAAAGTTCAGATGATCTAAACAATAAAGTTCAGATGATCTAAACAATAAAGTTCAGATGACCTAAACAATAAAGTTCAGATGATCCAAACAATAAAGTTTGTCTTTGGTAACGGATGAACGTTTAGTTAAACGACGTTCACATCTACGACATTTATAAGAAAAATAGAAGAAAATAAATTGGTTCACATCAAATCTCAGAGCGCTTATTTGTTCCAACAAGTAAAGACACCCCCATTGTAAAATGATAATAATTTCATGACTTACTTGTTATATATCATAATTCTTTTACCACTTATCAACTTTCATACAGGAAACGTGTGTCCTTTTCGAAGGCCAGGAAGTTAGCAAATCAAACACGCTATTCAAAACAATATCATCTCTAGAATTTAACTTAACGTGCGTTGGTTGATTGCGTCCCCTTTTGGTCGGGTTATCTCCCATACTTTGTTTCGCTCATTTCCTTTGTACTTATCCCGATTACAGACTCTCTCCCTTATTACCAGAACAATAAACAAGGCTGGTCCAATAAATGCCCAGATGAGACCTCTATCTATTGACAGCCAGCATCTGTAGAGCATCAGAGACATGGCATGCTTAACATGGCGAGGCAGTGTAAGGTATGTTAGGGAAATAAGTCAAGGAAGACCGATTTGTATGTAGAGAATCGACAATGAAAATACTTTTATCTCTCTCTCTCTCTCTCTCTCTCTCTCTCTCTCTCTCTCTCTCTCTCTCTCCCTCTCTCTCTCTCTCTCTCTATCTCTTTACTATTTAGAGAACGAATGTAAATCCCCTTTTTTATAATATTTAACAGCATTTTTCCAACCAAACATACAAATGGGACTTAATTTGAAACTTTATTTTTCAATTTTTTAAAAAGTTTCTCTAATAAAGAAAGTCTCACATTTTGTTTGCGCCATAACCTTCAGTCCTGGTAACACCAACTGCGGTGGCCACAATAATGGAAGGTGTACCTGAAGTAAACACATCTGTTTATTAATGATTGACACTTTATGCAGTGTTAAATCCAGGTGAGCAATCAATTAAATATTTTTTTAAGGCCGAGGTGTTTATTTATAAATAAATTGTAAACTTATAAGAGAGGTTTCTTAAAAAAAACAAAAACAATAATAATTATAATAATATTCAAAATCGTAAGATAACTTAAGTAAGATGGATTAAAAGTAGAACAGACAAACGGCGCACCATAAGACAGGAGCAGTAGCTTTTTAGCCGAGAGACTGCTCCCGAGGACAACTGTTGACTTCCAGAGCAGAAGCAGGCCTTCAGAGAGCATGATGAAGAACGCCGCTAAGAAAACATAGTGAAGGACGATGGCGATCACCTTACAAGCAAGCTGTAGATCAAAATAGCCAGTGTTTTTGTTAGACGCTTTTGAGATATGATTTTTCTACTCCAAAGGAATAAAGTTGTTTTGTTTTGTTTTTTTTAACTTTTATATATCTGTGTCGATCGATGACTTCTAGCAGGGCCGGCGCTAGGGGATGGCGAAGTGGGCGACCGCGCGTTGCCGTAGTGTATTTATAATAGACCTAAGTCTACTAATAGTTCCTGATCCAGTCAACACAATATTCGGAGTTATTAGAGTAGTCAATTCGTCTGATGGTCAGTCTGGCTCTCATACTACCCCTTCGAGTACGACTATGACGTGTCTTAATAACAATGGCTATGAGAACTCACTGAATGGCTGTTTGAGATAATTTATTATAAATGTCTTGTCTTCAAATTGTTTTATTTATGTGCTGAAGATGTATAATGCAATCAAAAAACATTTCCATTTATTTGGACCAATAAAAGAATCTTATCTTATCTGCGGAGTATATAAAAGAATCTTATCTTATCGGCGAAGTATATAAAAGAATCTTATCTTATCGGCGAAGTATATAAAAGAATCTTATCTTATCTGCGGAGTATATAAAAGAATCTTATCTTATCGGCGAAGTATATAAAAGAATCTTATCTTATCTTATCGGCGAAGTATATAAAAGAATCTTATCTTATCTGCGGACTATATAAAAGAATCTTATCTTATCGGCGAAGTATATAAAAGAATCTTATCTTATCTTATCTGCGAAGTATATAAAAGAATCTTATCTTATCTTATCTGCGAAGTATATAAAAGAATCTTATCTTATCTTATCTGCGAAGTATATAAAAGAATCTTATCTTATCGGCGGATTATATAAAGTCAACGGCACCGTAAAATACAATTTGCCTAAAGTCCCGCACCCTCCTAGCGCCGGCCCTGCTTCTAGCTACTTAAGGTAGGGACGTGTCTACATGACAAGACGCAATGTGTTATGTTTGAGTACCTCGTGTGTCTTGGCAAAGATGCCTCCGACGAAGATGAAGTAAGCCAAAACGAGACAAACACTGAGATGAAGTCGGAGATGCAGCACTGTTTTGTTATAGCTGATGAACCTGGGGGAGGGGACGGGGGGTTTAGTTACATAACATGTATCGATATACTATATTGATAGGACACAATAGTTCAGAAATCCATTCAAGTTTTGATAGAAAATTGATTGATTTTCATCTTTATATCCGGACAACGGAAAGATTTCTAACACAAAGAGTGCTCCGCCCCAACGGGGAACCAATAAGCTGTCCTACATCCTACGTCACACTCGTACTTTAGTTTACAATCTTAAAAAACAACAACTATGCTTTTAAAAAATAATAAATGATGTAATCCTTGGAATACAATTATATTTAAATAAAGGGGATGTGGGGAAAATGTATGGTTTATTCCTCTTATTTTTTTTTTTTGGTTCATATAATCTTAAGTAGATTCAAGATGGCCCATAGCAACAAGTATGGATGATCGAACTCTTCTTAAAACAAAAACAAACAAAGGAACAACCAATATGACAAAATGTTTCATTTTAAAGATAAGACGTAGCTATGTACTTGGCTTACGCTTTCATTTTAGTATATCATTGTCTTCAGATATTATATATGAAAAAAATTTCTAAAAATGTTTTCCTATTATTATTAGTCAGTTTTAGACGATTCAGATGATGGAGTAGTGGATCCCCCCCCCCCACGCCCCAACCCTTCTATCACTTACTTCCATACAACAGCTTGTATGATGACTGAGAAGAGCAGGCAGATGATGGAAATGATGCAACCAACGATGGAGATGATGCTCAGAGATTCTTTCTCCTGAAATACATTTTTTAAAGATGGCTTATGGGGTTCAGCTTTTATTTAATTCTAGACTGTACTGATAGATTGTACTTGAACACTGTGCAGGTAAACAGTTCTGGAAGACTGTACTGGTACACTGTACTTGTTCACTATACTGGTAGACAGCACTGGATCACGATACATGAGATTAGAGAGCGGAATAATTCATTCTCTTCTTAGCGGTATCATGCTTGTAATGGCCTCAGTGGCTCGAGGACACCTGAGGTAGCCATATCACGCTTGTCAGGGTTCAGTGGCTTGAGGACACCTGAGGTAGCTATAGGATGTTTGTCAGGGCTCGGTGGCTAAAGTAGTGACATCATGCTTGTCGAATTTCGGTGGTTTGAGGAAACATGAGATAGTGAAATCATGTCTTTCACATTGAGTGGCTTGACAAAAAACAAAGAAGTGACATCATGTTTGTAAAATGCTATTGGTGCCTTGAGGACACCTGAGATAGTGACATGACTTTCAGAGGTCTGTTACATAAGAAAACATCTGGTAGCTCTATCACGCTTTTCAGATGTCAATGACTTGAGATTGAAGAGAAAATTTGAATCTAATTTGATGATAATTGTGCTTGGAAGAAACAAGTTTAGCATTTATTTATTAAGAGAAGAGATAAATGCTGAGTGATCTATGTGAGCTATAAGACTGGCAATACATTGTGTCATCAGAGGACCTTTTGGTAGAGGCAGTTTGCAGTGCGTCTTGTGTTGTTTGTGTGGTTCATGGTTGTCCAAAGTTGTAGAGCTGTAGGCCTTCATATTTGGTAGAGCTGTAGGCCTTCATAGTTGTAGAGCTGTAGGCCTTCATAGTTGTAGAGCTGTAGGCCTTCATAGTTGTAGAGCAGTAGGCCTTCATAGTTGTAGAGCTTTTGGCAGTGATAATCGTGGAAGTATCAGCAATGATAGTTGAAGAACTATTAGCAGTGATAGTTGTGCATTTATCGTTTGCATTTGTATAAAGTGCGATTTATTGTGTATAAAGTGTGTACGTGATTTATCGTAAATGTGATTGTGGCAAATGATTTTTGGTACGGGAATGTTTTTGTTTTTTTTCAATCAAGCTCATTGCATGTAAAACCAAATAGACTAAAGATATATTTAACCCCAAATACGTCATTAATACAAAGAACATAGCAACTGCTACACAATTAATCTCCACACCAAAACACGCAACCGTTGAACGAAACATGTTTCGTTCAGTTTCCCTTTGAAAAACAGGAAAAACCTACGTCGTGGGTGTCTGTGTGGGGCTCAAAATTTGATAACATGAGTTGTCACCGGCAAGAGTGCATGTGCCAAGTTTCAGTTCGGTAGGATGAAAGGAAGTGTGTCAATTTTCCATCTGAAGATTTTTGCCAAAAACACATGAACAAACGCGAGGTAAACTTAAAGGACGTGGGAGACAACTCACGCTTGTGACGAAAGGATTCATAAGCACAGCAAAGTTTGTCAAGTGATTGCAGGCACAGGTCACCTTTCCATGGCCCTCCTTGACCACATTACAACCCTGGGATGACCAGACACCGATATCACTGAAATTAAGAAACGTACAACTATTTAAATCTATTCAAATGACTCATTCTCATTTGACGCATGCTTCCTCTGATGTATGCTTCCCCCAGAAGATCTAAAAGAGGAAAAAAATAAAACTAAGTGTTGTTGATGAAAGTAAAACGTAACATGATTGTGATTGTACTCACGTCTCTGCTCACTAAATCAAGCTAGTAGTTAAATATACATGTACTTGAATTTGTTTTCACCTGACACATGCTTGCGTAGTTTGAGAAGCCTTACTATTTATTTTCTTCTAAAAAAATCTCATAGGTTAAATTGATTTTAAAATATTCATACTTAATTCGTAAAACTTGCATTCGTGTTCAACCATGATATCAACACAAATGTAACTTAAATAGTGCACCTTACGGAATGGTCCAGGAATCCACACACGGGGCTGGAGTAATGATCCTGAGGAGAACAGAGTTCAGAGATTATACCAAAGACTGACAAACGAATTTAATTAAGTCAATGCTTATTAGCTGATGTTTGGGTGATCTGGTAATCCCATACTGGGGGAACATAATAAAATGTACAAGAAGAGGGAGGGAGAGAGAGAGAGAGAGAGTAACAGGGAGAGAGAAAGAAAGACAGTAAGGGAGAGAGAAAGAAAGAGATGGGGGAGATTAACGGCATGAAGTAAATTAAGTTTAGATATTATTATATCGCGTAAAAAAAGGGAAGATTAGTTGTTGTTTTTTTTTATTGTTTTTTCTTTACATTTAGCATCTTAAATTTGTCCCTGTCTTGAGCAAAAACTTAAATAACTTCTCATAAAACAATTAAAGACAAACATATTCATTCCCTTGTAAATCCTTGTCTAAATATTTGGTGTAAGCTAATTTTCAAAAGGGAAACGTAAACGGAAAAAAAAGTATCTCGAAAAAAAAAACGAAGAAAATACAAAGTAAACAGAAAAAATAAGTAAAAAAAAAAGTCAACCGATAAAAATGAACAGAAATAAACAACACTGAAAACTAACACAATGAAAGCTAACACACTGAAACTAACACACTGAAAATTAACACACTGAATTCTAACACACTAACATTGAGTAGTTTAAAGTTCATCTCCAAAGGTGGGCTGACTTCTTTGAGATCCAGATCAATGGTGAACGAAATAATATGAGAGTTGATGACCTTGTCTTTTAACGGTTGACCTTGCTCATGCCTGAAAATAACATTACACATTTTGACACTAAGCGTTATTTTGACGTCTTTCGGTTAATTTTCATGTGTCTCGCTAGGTAGCTATACTTTCGTTAGTTTTACTTTCATTAACTGCACTTCATTAACTGCACTTTCGTTAACTGCACTTTCGTTAGTTGTACTTTCATTAACTGCACTTTCATTAACTGCACTTTCATTAACTGCACTTTCATTAACTGCACTTTCATTAACTGCACTTTCATTAACTGCACTTTCATTAACTGCACTTTCGCTAGTGCCCTTAACAGACAATGGACACATGTGTCTCGCTAGATAACTATACTTTCGTTAGTTGTACTTTCATTAACTGCACTTTCATTAACTGCACTTTCATTAACTGCACTTGCATTAACTGTACTCTCATTAATTGTAGTTTCATTTTCATCATCCAGCCGTACGGACACTGTTACAGTTTTGATTTCTAACATACAGTGAGCCACTAACAAAACACTATGAACCAAGAGGACAGCTCTTACTTTTCTTGTAGCGAAGCATTGACACTGAATTTATCCACAATCGCCCTGTACAGAACTGCGCAATACTTGACACTGCCTGCAAATACCAAGTAAAACCAACGCTTGGGTCAAGTCAAAGGAGCATCGGTCAATGTCCATAAAGGCACATTGAAGTGTATACTTAAGATGCGCTGGCGTACAACGCTTCCTGACGTGCAGCCATGTCAACAGAAACACTTGTTAAATGTTGATTTCAGGATCGCATACTTGTTTAACTGTTTTCCAGTAGTGGCCTTTTTTTCTTTTTTTTATTTTTTTTTTTTTTTTTTTTTTTTTTTTTTTTTTTTTTTTTTTTAATTTTATTTTTTTTTTTTTTTTTTTTTTTTGCTTGTTCTAACTGTTTTACCTTTTAGTCTAAAGGCCTTGCTCCAGGGATTATTGAAGGAGACAAAAAAAAAACAACATGCTACTGAAGTAGTGACCTGGTTACAGTGAATATTAGATAATAATATATGTTATTGATAATTTACATTAAACTGAATGACAGTTTACCATTGACATCTCGTTTCTTGAAAGCTTTGTGTGACAGGTAGAGCGTTGTGTTAGACTTTAAGACCCAAGCCTCATAATTATGATAATCTTGATTGTTCAGATCAGGGAAGTAGATGTCTTCGGCAGTGGTGTCACACTGAACGGCTGTCAGATCATGTCATTATCAGAAAAAAAAATATTTTAAAATAATATTCATTCATCAATGTAGATTTCTTTTATGAAGTGCATCTATGTAATATCATTATTTCATCTTTAAAAACCCTTCATTATTTTATTTATTTTAAATATGCTTTATCCACATCAATCTGAAAACGTATTGACACACTCGTAAAACAATAGGCCTGAAAGGAGTAGGTTTAACTTGTTTGATATGCTCATTTAATAATAATAATAATAATAATAAAGTTCATTTCAAAAACACGCTTCATCCCCAAAGGCTCGAAGCGCGGTACAAAGTCAACAAAAAACATATCTATAATTTACCACATTTAAAACAAACGCAACACTACAAAAACTAATTACAAGCATACAATGGCAAAGTCTTTCTAGCCATTTCAACCCTGAGCAACACAGCCAATATGCATTAACTGGAAACTAAGGTAAACAATCATCCCAGAATTTCAACTGTATTGTCTTAATACTCAACCCATTGAATGACCAAGAAATAGGACGGGAAAATCACTTTTTTTTTTAAAGTTCATGTATATTGTGGAATAGGTAAATAGACAATCCTCAAACCTTTATAAACACAATACACGAAAAGAGTAAACTTAAAACTTATGTTCCAAGTTTCAGATCTCTACAATTAATGGACTCTACTGAAATTTAGGAGCAGAATTGACTACAAAAAATATATATCAAATAAATAAACTAATTTGATTCAAAAACAAAATAGTTCATGTATTTTACCAGTTTCAATCAATTATAGCATTTTAATGATCAAGCCACACGAATACGACTTAACAATTGATTTACAGTGCGCATGACAAAGGAAATGTTTTATATCCTAATTATTGCCCTTAGTTCACACGTCTGATATATGCTAGCTACGATACATGAGCCCCCCCCCTCCCCCTCCACCCAGCGACTTCTACCGCATGGATTTACTTTCAACTGCTAAGTAATTTATTGTTTAAAATGTTGTTTTTTTTCTAAATTTAATTTTTATGTTCATACTTAACTGCTTTCGAACGTACAGTGACTTGTCATGAAATGTGCTTAACATAGTCACCTATATTTTCCCACACCACCACCGTCGTGCTGTTGAAGAGTCCACTCTGGTTTCCCACGCTGCTCTTGGCGAGCAAATCAAGTACAACAAGAATATCGACTCCTCCTTGTCCGGAGTAAGTTTTAGCCGATTTGACCACTGAGCAATGCTCGTCCACCGCACTTTCTTGGACTTCAACGTCTCCCCAGCTCTCGTTCCCTTGTGTTAGCAGGTGATTAGCTACAGAGATGTAATTCTGAAATAATGATTGATTGAGGTACGTTGGCTGGTAATTGTATACAATATATAGAATCTTTAAAAAAATCATTTTGATGCTTTGAACATTAATAAATTCATCTTACTGGTTTTCGTTTTTTTTTGTTGTTTTTTTTTTGTTTAAAGCAGTATCAATTTAATTGAGGAAATTCCTAAAATCAAAACATATGTTTCAAATGTAAAATGTTGTTAAATAAAATGACAAAGATGTATACGCCAGTCATACTGTTTCATTTACAACCATTCTCCCATAATTCCATACAACGCGCTGTCTCATTCAGTCTTAAATAACTAACTTGAAATGTTCCATAAGCCACCCTGAGTGTCTCATTCAGGACCACCTCAGCAGCGTAGCTAAAGAGGTCAAGGACTCTCTGAATGTCACTAGGCACGACCGTAGGGTGTTCATCGAATCTCTGTTTAGTTTCTGATCCAATAACACTCACTGTATATGTATTTATAACACAAAGTTTACACTATTAATAGACTGCATATTCTGTTTTAGTAATTTATTGCATGTAATATCGGTTGTGCATGTGGTGGAGAGATGTGTGTGTTATAATTTAATCAGTGTTGATTTCTCAGGCACCTTGGGTTGATTTCAATTTTATACCGGATTTCTTGATTATATTTAAAAGCACCATATATTTATTATACAAGCTAATGAAAATCTAATATTAACAAATATTTAAAAATTGTTAAAAACTCATTTAAAAAATAATTTATTAATGATGTTTAACTTTCATGTTATCTCTTAAGGTTAAAATTAACGCAAAATTTTCAAAAATTACTTAAAGTTTCATGAATTTCTTACATAACAATGAATTACTTACACTTTGTAGAATTGTTTAATGTTCTATAAACCATATGTTCATTACTCACTTCACATGTCTTTGAATTAATTACAGTGCCACGAACAACTAATATTTCCATTACTTACTTATATGACCATGAGTTACTTCCATATATAAAAATAAATAACAGTACCTTCGAATTCTTATATGTCCAGGAATTGCCAATAGATCCATGAATAAAATAAAGTTCGGTGAATTACTTATATGTCTATGGATTACTTACATGTCCAAGAAAAGTTTAATTTGAATTGCGTCTGTAACAATACAATAAATTATGTTTTTTAGACAAATATTACATAAATGTTCATTTTAAGGGGAGCATAAACTTGACACATTCTCTGCTCTGTTACTTTCACAGAAACTCTCCTTTACATGACTACATAACAGAAATGCTTTTTTTTTTTTTTTTTTTAAACTACGTCTTAAATATTCGTTAGCCAACATTTTTGATTGGAAATTTTCAGTAATTCTAATTTAGTGTTACTGGCCTATTGTTTCCATAAAAAATAACTACAAAAATATCATTAGAAATACTACATCTGGCAGACTTGACCGAAGACATCCGTCATAGGTTGCAGGGCACCAAACAGACTGGTTGTTGCAGTATCTCTTCGTTTCTCCTGTGATCATTTCACAATTTTGATTTTATGTATTAAAATTCATTTTTTTTTCCTTTTAAAAGCGCATTTTTAATAATGTATGTTTTATTTTGTTGAGCACGTGTTACAGTACACATGTGTTACATAACACATCTGAAGAAGAGGGTAAACCATGGAACATATTCCAAACGTGTTAATGTGGTGTGTGTGTTTCTTTTTTCAGTTAACGTTTTCATAGAATTATTTCTTTTTGTTCGTTTTACATTTTTTTTCCCTTTGTAAATAATGTTAAATTGTTAAGCTCCTATTAATAAATCACGAAGTCCCTATGATCTGAATATCACTGTCTTAACATATTACATTTTGTACATCAGCTGTGATTCATTATGTTACAATTACATATTGATAATCAGTTTCAGCAGTTTAGCAGTGTCAATGGATATGTTTAATTTGAATATTAAATTTAATTGGATAATCGAATTTAAAAGTTAAAATATACAAAATGGAACTGTTAATATCATTTCAATGAATATGTTTCATGGCAGATAGACACAAAATATTTTACTACCTGTAAAACCAGCAGGGCACTTCTGGTGAACAAATGTTCCAATCTTATTGGATTTTCGGTCAGTACTGGCTATATCTGGGCAACATTGACCTGACGAGAGAAGCAATGCAGGCATAAATTAATTCATCTTCTAATAAATGTGTGCAACTATGGGTACAAAGAGACAACGGAGTAACTCAGCAATCAGTCAATTGCTACCCATCAGTAACACCATAACAATGAGGGCGCACACCACAATGGGGGGGGGGGAAGGACATACACAAGCAGTGCATAAGCTGGGCATCATTGCATTTATCAGCGTATGATATTGTTCATGGGTAAGCGCAAAAACGCGTGGAGTTAATACTTTATCAAACATTTAGTTTTCCGTGATTTCTAGCGTAGAGGAAAATAGCATGCAGCGCAGTATCGAATAAACCTGGCCAATTTGGTGGCTGTGCCAGCATTTGGTAGTGACTTTTGAGACATAGGCTGGGGGTATTTTTTTAAGAAGGTGTTGAGATACACTGTCAATTCACCAGGTTTTTTTTATAAAAATTTCTTAACATTTATTAAGATCTATAAGAATGCTAGCTCTTTAGTCAAATTGTATGAACTTGTAATGATGAACTATTCATTAAATAACAAACTTTCTAGCAACCAGATTAGCGAAGTATTTGATGCTATTACATAGGAAGAGCTTGTCCGTATTGAATCATATACCATTGGAGCAGCATGGCAGTATTTGATAGTATTACATAGGAACAGCTTAGCAGTATTTGATGATATTACATAGGAACAGATCAGAACTAGTTGATGATATTACATAGGAACAGCTTGGTAGCACAGTAAAACCTCTGTTTTTAGACCCTCTCTTAAACGACTCCTCCAACATTCGAACGGAAACAAAATTCCACCGATGCTTTGTACTATACAAACGACCTCTACTAAACGACTCCCTCTCAAACGCGACTTGCAACCTTTAAATATTTCAATTTTACGACCTAGCACCTGAACAAGTCAGATGCCAAAGCAATGCTATATTTGTGCGCTTGAAGAAAACAGTTTCTTTACAATATCTAACAGCAGACGATGCCCTTAAGCTGCTAGGAAGAAGACAACCAGCTCAGTGACACTGAGAATGAGAAAGATGAAGAACCACCTATCAACTTCTCCACTGTCTTGACATACTCCAAGAAGCTTGTCAGATTTGCCCTGAGCAGGGACCTTTCAGACCTTGCCGGCACAATGTCTGGTGTTCAAAGTGATATATTGAAAGAACATGCAATTGAGCTTTCTTTAAAAAAAAACAACTATTCAAAGACAGAATAAAAATAATTAGAACACTATTAATGCACTTATCTTATACAAAAATAGTTAAAACTCTAAACATGCACTCAGCCCTTACACACGCTTTTAAACAACTATCACACCAGCATTGATTTTTTTATTTTGGAATTTATGAAGAACAGGAAGATAGTGACTGTATTGGTTATGAGACTGAGTCTACTCTATATTTCTGAAAGAAAGATGGTAGATATTGCCCATACTTAATGGTACATGTATTTTTTTGTAATTAATTTAAATGTTCACTCAATTTTCTAAATGTCGTTTTTCGAAAATGTCCTTTTTAAGACCCGTCCAATTTACGACCTCGTTTTTATGGCAATTTAAAGGTCGTAAAACGGAGGTTTTATTGTAATTGATGATATTACATAGGAACAACTTGGCACTATTTAATGATATTACATAGGAACAACTTGGGGCTAGTTGATGATATTAAATACGAACAACTTGGTGCCAGTTGATTTTATTACATGCGAAAAACTTGGTGCCATATGATTTTAATTACATAGGATCAGCTGCCTCCAGAGCTTAAAAACATATAAAATTTCGACCAAAATAAGTTGACAAATCTTAATCTATCAGCGTGTTCATGAGTATCAGATCTGACAGCTTATAGAGCCTTAGCGGAAAATACGTTATAACAAGGAAAATCATCGATCTAGAGTTAAAACAAATTGTTAAGTCTTGTTCTGTCTCGCAACTTACCAATGACAAGAATGCTAAAATGAGCAGCAGACGAAAATAAGTTGTCAGTTACAGTGGCGGATAAAAACAGGAGTTGGTCCTCCGAGGGAAAGGGTGCAACGACATAGACACGACCTTTAGCATCTACGGCCACGGGGTACGAGGGTAAGTCTGAAAGTGGAAGTAAAATTTGTTACAAGTTTACAGCCTTTAAAAAAATATATAATTACCTTTTTTTTTTTGGACCCTTGAGTTAGTGGTTTAAATTGAACTTGGGCCTAGTGTCTGAGTCGTACACAAAAAGTTTCTCAGAGTTTCATTTGGAATATGAAATTTTAAATTGTGAGGTATCCATTTTTTTTTTCAGAGATAGAGAGGCCAGGTCCGTGAACTTTAGTACTGATGGCACGGGACGGTGGTGGTGGGGGGTTAATCAATGTGCCTTAATGGGGAGCCCAAAAGTTTGCTGCATTAACATTATTTTCATCAATAAAATAATATCAAAGCACATTTTGGCACCCCTAACTAGCTGGCGCCCGGGGACATCTGTCCCCCCTGCCCCCACCTCGCTACGCCTCTGCCCAACTTATTGTTTACCATAACAACCCCCATCATGACGACAACCAAAAGAGAAATGAACACAATCGTTACATGATTTTTCTTCGTATGTCAAACTCTTGAAAGCTGGGTTGACATCCGGGTCTCTACAGTAGAAATAGCCTAATGTCATGTTGAAAAAGGTGGCAGACGAACAGATGCTGCTTTCCTCCACTTCATCGCAAACCATGGGTTCATTGGCGTCCACTATTGTTATCGTCACGTTAACAGAAGAAGCCAATAAGCTGGTAGAGTCGTTGGCCTATTTTTAAAAAAAAAAAAGGTTTTATTTTAAATCAGGGTTTCTCAACCTTTACTACGTTCTGCACCCCAAACGAATCACTTCAACTAGTCTCTCACCCCTTACAAATCATTTGACTATGCCGCATATCCCTTACAAAAGTAAAATGAATTATAAAATATGAAATTTTATTTTCTTTATTCTATTATTTAGAGAGCTTTAGACCTTAGAAAATGATTTTGTTATTTAGTAAATGATTTTAGATGATAAGTTTTAAATGTATAAACTTCTTTATTATAACTTAAAAGTTAATGTATCCGTTGTTTTCTAAAAATACCTTTTCCTCGAACCCCCTGATACCCCGTCCCCAGGGAAAGTTGGGAAAATCTATACACAGTAATGAAAATAATGTACATTTAAGCGTAACTTTACAAGGGTATGCTATTTTCTCTATAAAATTCGCACATTTATTATATCTTACCGTAATCACAATCGAATGGGTTTCTGTGATACTGGAAAGTCTCGGTTTTAGGTTGAGTGATAGACCACCTTTCAAGTTCAACTGAAAGAGACCTGGCAACACATACAAGTCAATGACGTTTTAAGTACACACTGGCTTCATCACAAAACAGAATTATCAGCTTACCAAAAATAATTACAGCCTAGTCGTGAGACCAGACTACTGTCTAGATCAGTTGTTCACAGGCTATTTCAGCTATAGAGCCATAAAGTCGATCATTTTCTTTTTCATCCGAGATGGTCAAATTCAAGAAACTTCAATTTTGGTCCTAGAAATTATTGGATTATCAACATCCCCAATGCCTAACTCGTTTGGACGAAAAAAATATCAAATATTGGAGAAAAAAAATAAATCAACAATTTTTAAAAATACACGGTTAACCATGTCTTACGTACAATGATCTTTTCGGGTTGGGAGTTGAAAAGCTTATTTTGTACTTATTCATTGAGGATGGGGCGGCGCTAAATGTTTCAGTGAAACCGGTGGAGTGAAATGGAAGATATGACTTTTCCCCGGACATAATAACTTGACCACCTTTCATTGGGTTGATGTTTGGAGACTACCTATCTAAAGTATGTCTCAGTGTCATGGGACCAACTCTGTACCAAAGTACAATATATGTACTTAAGTAACCATCTCTGTATGTAAGGGACAATCACTGTACTAAAGTAAAAATCAGTGTATTAAAGGGGCAATATCTGTAATAAAGGGAAATCCTTGTACGAAAGGGACAAAGTCTGTACTTAAAGGATTATTTCAGCCGTGTTTAGGCCAATGACTTGATGAACATCAATTCTTTTCACATAGACCCCATCATTTCTCTGTTGAGGTTTAACTTTGACATTCTTTTTAATTTTTAAAAAAAATTATTTATTTATTTTTTTTTTTTTTTTTTAAATTAATTTTAATATTTTTTAATATAACCAGAACGAGACTTTTGCTGGACTTTAGAGTTTAAAATAACTTATGTAAATAATCGCTAATAAAGTTAGTTCTAATCAGAGGCGTAGCAGGTGGTGGGCAGGGGGACAGATGTCCCTGGGCGCCAGACTAGTTAGGGGCGCCAAAATGTGCTTTGATAAAGTTAAAGCGTTTTATAAGTTGAAAAAAGAAAGGGAAGTGCTTTAAAATGAATCTTGTCCCCGGGGTGCAAACACTTTAGCTACGCCTGTGGTTCTGGCAGTAGTAAATATGGCCTAGCCAAACATTTTAGTTAACTGCCGACAAACCGAACACGCAATGCTCTAAGTATGTGTTTTATGTTTTCTCCATTTAATTTAGTGATGGTCATTCTGAACCTGAGATTAAATTAAGCTATTTACCAGCTCCCGTAATCAGCAGTTTTAAAGGTATTCATACGCTGAAGGTTTGCAAGCGGAGTGGTTCCCTGATGAATGAGTGTGCGCATTTATAAAATATAAATTTTGTAGTAAACCAATTTTAAGAGTATCTTGCTCCCTATGCTTTTTGACAGTGGGCTTGAGTATTATATATAGAATGCATGAAACTTAAACTCCGAATTCAACGACAACAAAAATTACTTGATGATGAGCTGTACGTAATGAATGACTTTGTGTTGTCGGTGTAGGCCGTCAGAGAGAGAAACACGTAGCCGATTGGTGAGGTGTCGTTGATCACAGCGTCATAACTGGAGTACGGGTCAAACACTGGGGCGTTGAAAATGGGCACTGCAACTTCTTCCGTTGTCTCGTAAACTCCAAGCAAAACCGTTGCCAGGAACTGGTGATGAATTCAAAACATTAATATTTATAGAATGTTTTCTTTTCCTTTTTTTTTCAACTTAGGTTAGGAATGGGAAATTTCTAATTGCTCAGTTGACACGATCAAATGTGCGTTAAATTTTCGTCATATTTATTTTTAAACGCACTATTTTGCAACGCAGTGCGTTTAAAAAGAAATTTGACGTAAATATGATCGTGTGAACTGAGCGTAAGGGATGTTCATTTCTTATTATTGAACAATTACCGCCGTTATGGGGCAACTTGTCCTACCCAATTTGTTAGGATTATATTTTCTTTTTAGGTAGCGGCCTAAGACAACGAAGATAGGCTTCCCAATACATTGTCTCTAAAGCGGTCGGCCTGCCTTTGCCCTAATGCAGCACAGATGGTAAATTATTCCTGTTTTAAATGTCTTTGAACACTTTTAAATGATCGTATAGGTAACTTTGATAAATGTAAACACTGAGAAGTGAGGCAGAACATATGAAATTCTTGACATAATAATTACATTATTTTTATTTTTTTTCTTTAATGAAGCATCATTTTTCACGTATTCAAGCACTCCATTAGTGCTTGTCCAGCTTACCTGAAATGAGCTAGGTACATACTCCAGGAGGCTGAAGTGGAGTCTGTAGTTTCCAGCTGTTGTCGCATTGTAGTCCACACGCAGAAACTCAACATTCGAAGGCCACACGATGTTTTTAATTTTAAAATCACCGCTTAATGATCGCGTGCAGATCAAGCTAAGAGTGATTTCATCCCCAACAGACCAGTAGTTTGGTCGTATTGTGTCCCATGTTAAAGAACATTCTGGCCCAGAAACTGAATTGATAGAACGGGAAAAGAAATTGTTTAATATTGAAAAATATGCAAAACCATGGAAGGTGTATTCATAATGTATAGTTAAGTGCATTTAATCAAAATAATGATCAAATAGAACTCAATGACAGATTTGGAACAAATTAATGACACCCAAAAGAGAGGTACGCACAGGTATTGGACTAACTATCTCTAGTCCGCAAATGTATTAGCATAACTATCTCTAGTCCGCCAATGTATTAGAATAACTATCTCTAGTCCGCCAATGTATTAGCATAACTATCTCTAGTCCGCCAATGTATTGGCATAACTATCTCTAGTCCACCAATGCATTGGCATAACTATCTCTAGTCCGCCAATGTATTAGCATAACTATCTCTAGTCCGCCAATGTATTGGCATAGCTATCTCTAGTCCACCAATGTATTAGCATAACTATCTCTAGTCCGCCAATGTATTGGCATAACTATCTCTAGTCCGCCAATGTATTGGCATAATTATCTCTAGTCCGCCAATGTATTAGCATAGCTATCTCTAGTCCGCCAATGTATTAGCATAACTATCTCTAGTCCGCCAATGTATTGGCATAACTATCTCTAGTCCGCCAATGTATTGGCATAACTGTCTCTAGTCCGCCAATGTATTGGCATAACTATCTCTGGGACGCCCGTGTGTTGGCATATTTATCTCTGGGGCGCCCATGCAATGGCATAACTATCTCTGGGGCGTCCATGCAATGGCATAACTATCTCTGGGACGCCCATGTGTTGGCATAATTATCTCTGGGGCGCCCATGCAATGGTCGCCAGTGTATTGGCATAACTATCTCTGGGCCGCCAATGCAATGGCATAACTATCTCTGGGGCGTCCATGCAATGGCATAACTATCTCTGGGACGCCCATGTGTTGGCATAATTATCTCTGGGGCGCCCATGCAATGGCATAACTATCTCTGGGACGCCCATGTGTTGGCATACTTATCTCTGGGGCGCCCATGCAATGGCATAACTATCTCTGGGACGCCCATGTGTTGGCATAATTATCTCTGGGGCGCCCACAGGGCCGGCCTTAGGCTACTGCAACCTATACGGCTGCAGTGGGCCCCGCACTATTTTTTCTAAAACAAAATCTTAATTTTCCCTTATTATCCTTATTTCTACCCAGACTGGGCCCCGCGCAATCCGTTTCGCATAGGGCCCAGCAATTGTTAGGGCCGGCCCTGGGCGCCCATGTATTGGCATAACTATCTCTAGTTCCCTCACGTGGCTAATAAACCACAGAAGAGTCGCCAAATTAGATTTTCTTTTCCTTAAAATATTTTTTATAAGCAAAACATTTAAACCATTGCTTCCTAAATGTTGACGAACAATGAGAAGACAAATTCTTCAAGCTATTTTTTTAACGTCAAGAACTTTTTATATTAAATGAAAATCATGATTGTTAAAACTCTATAATTGTGCTTAGCAGGCTGATAAAATAATGGATGGATTTAAAAATAAAATTTAAAAGCAAAACAAGTGTGAGTCCCCTTCTTGTCATTTCCTGATTTGATTTTTCATTTCTCTTCAGTGTGGCTGCTCGGGCTAATGATTTGCCAGACGCTGTTTTTTTTTCCCTTTTCTTTCTTTTCTTTTTTTCTTTTTTTCTTTTTTGTTTTTTTTTTGTTTTAATACTTACATACTACATCAAGAATCAGTTCGTTTTGTGATGTAGCTTCCAAAGTCCTCCACACAGCTGCACATGAGTAGGAGCCTTTGTCAGCCGCACTCACGCTGTTGAGGACATAAGCGTCATTGGTTGACTCTTGAATGAGCGTAGAAGTATTCCTGTAGAAACGGTAGGAATCAACAGTCCTTGACTCCGACCGGCATCTGAGCGTCAGCGCGGTCCCTCGTTCGATGCTTCTTGGACCACACGGTGACAGATACGGGGACTTCGGCTTCACTGCAGACAAACGTGGTGATGAAAATGTCACTGACGACAGGTCGTGGCTCAAGGAGACAAATGTCATCTTTATAGTTTCATGTCGCTGTCATAACTTAATTACGTTTTGTTTTGTTTTTTTGTGTTTTTTTAAGAAAGGGGGGGGGGGGTGAGTAACTCCAGGAGAGCTCAATGACCCATTGGCTGTCCTCTGTCAGATCAAGTATGGCAACAGAATCAAGGAACATCTCAGATTAATACAAAATTAAACAAAATTAATTGTTTTCCTAAACAACATCTAGAACATTGGATTTATGACCCGCAATATCTGAGTTATTCACCACGATAATACGAACGTATAGAAAAAGCTCGTGAATATCCCCCCTGATTAGACCTAGAATTTCCAGTAGGAATTGTCCCTGGATAAGGAATAAATGACATACAATAGCAACAGATCGAAAAATACCAGACTTACATTTAACAGGCAGTGAGTACCCAATGCTCGGGTCTGGACTTACAGTTAACAGGCAGTGAGTACCCAAAACGCGGTTCCAGTTGGTTGACACAGAAATACGTTCCCTCGTCGACACCAATGCCGGCATTCTCAATGATGAGCTCACTGGTAGTCTGTTTAATGAACCGTCCGTTGAAGTACCACGAGAAAACAGGTAAGGGGTTATTTGCGGTCACACGGCCACTGGTTCCACACACCAGCTTGATACGGTCTCCATCTGTAGGCGAATCTCCTCCGGGGAAAGAGTATATAGTTTTGTAATCTCTGCTGGGGGCGATTGGACTTCCTAAAGAGTACATATATTTTAATGTTGGTGATTTTTTTTTAGAAATATCGTTGATATAACTGGTTTAGATATTTATTGAAAGGCCTTGAAGAAAAAACGTCGTTAAATACGTTTCGAGAGTGTATGGATAAATAATTATTAACAAGTGTGGTGTGTCAAGATGGAATACCGAATGGTTGTATTTGTGATTGAATTCTATTTTATTTATATCACGCATGCGTGAACCATAGTTGCGGGAATGGTTCACTGGAGAGGGGGGACATACAGGATGGGCCACGAAGAAGTTGTATAACCAGGTTAGCGGACAAGTACATTAGTTATATCCACCTTTTTTTTTTTCAAACCACCATTTAAAGCAGATCCTGGAGGAAAAAAAAAAGATAATTGGTTTGCAGATGTTGGGACAACATATACTTGAAACACAGATACTGGCACCACAGATACTGAGACCGCAAGTACTGAGACCACAGATAATGGGATCACAGATAATTTGGACCATAGATACCGGGATAACCAGCAATGGTCCCAGAATCTTCTGTTGCTCATGGGTAAGTCAACTAACAATACACTTGTGACACTATATTGCCAGGAGGCGGGTGAGGTTTTCGTGGCCCACAGTTACAGTCTGCAGTTTGACCTATTTGTACTCACGACAAGCCGTGGCATTCAACCTTCCCTCTCCCCTTGTTTGTTGTGATATTGACTTCACCGATTAAATGTGTATCGCCAATACTTTTTACCCACCCCTCCCTTGATTGGGTAAAGGTTGTTTTTAGTTCGAATACGCTCTATTTCTCCTAAAGAATGTTATCAGGTGACGTAATTTCTAAAATTTCTTCTTAAGTGTGTTCTAATTTATTCCTTATATATAAGCCGGTAGCTTTCCTGGCCGAGAGATTTTTGCTGTTTTCCCTTGACATTTACGAGACGTAATGCACTTACAAGATTGTTCTGTGTGTGTGTGTGTGAGGAGATTAACATTTGCATCTTTCGAAGGTTGAACCTTTACACTTTCTGTGATGTACGTTGAAATCGTTTTTATATCTGTATATTTGAATGTGCATTTTTACTTAAATGTAATAGTAGAATCAAATTGAATAGGATGGGATCACCAGCTTTCGTAGCGTTGTTTTTTTAAAAATTGTTTTACCGGGTTTTTTTTTTATTACAGTTCTTTGTTACCTAGTGTTCATTTAACGAAGCGTATTTTAAAGTTGATTATTATTTTGTTAAACATATAACGAAAAGTACAATTCAATCTTGATAATGCTAGTCTAAACTATTTTTAAATGTTATGTTATCGACAGTGCTTTTTTAACATTGACCGTTTTGACTAGTAAACGTACTCATGTATATAGTTACGACAAGCCAAAAACAAGTTTTGGGCACTTGATATTCACACATCCTCTAGCCCCCCCCCCCCACTTTTTTTTCAAATTCAAACTATTTCCTTTATATATATATATATATATGTATATATATTCCTGGAGGAGGGGGGGGATCCGGCCCACTTTGTTTCATATAACTATCAATGGTAAAAGATGCATGTCAAATGAAAACAAAATGTTTACTTATTTTTTAATGTTTTGTTATCTACAGTGCTTTTTTAACATTGACCTTTTTGACTAGTAAAAGTACTCATTTATATAGTTACGACAAACCAAAAACAAGTTTTGGGCACTTTATATTCACACATCCTCTAGCCCCCCCCCCCCACTTTTTTTTCAAATTCAAACTATTTCCTTTATATATATATATATATATATGTATATATATTCCTGGAGGAGGGGGGGGATCCGGCCCACTTTGTTTCATATAACTATCAATGGTAAAAGATGCATGTCAAATGAAAACAAAATGTTTACCAACCAGTACCATCTGGCTACACAGTGTACCGTGAGACAAAACTTCCTGTACCCAGCGCTGCTTTCTTTAAACACAAAAAAAATTTTTTTTACAACTTGTGACAAAATGTCTGACGCCATTCAAACTAGGGCAT
Source organism: Lymnaea stagnalis (assembly GCA_964033795.1). Classification (NCBI taxonomy): domain Eukaryota; kingdom Metazoa; phylum Mollusca; class Gastropoda; family Lymnaeidae; genus Lymnaea; species Lymnaea stagnalis. The sequence goes on along the minus strand of CAXITT010000414.1, from coordinate 164,755 downwards.
ACCAAGAAAGAAACTTTAAATCTAAGCTAACATCCTGTGGGACATTCCATGATGCGCGCGTCACATCCTTTTGTTCAAACTTTCAAACGCTTCATATTAGGTTAGTCATGTATGCTAAATATTGGCTTAGAGGCTACTATTGAACAAATTTCCAGCATGTCCTACCACAGTTCGTCTAGACCTTTTTTTTAATTTCGGGGACTGGCAAGGGTTATCAGTGTTTTGATTGACGTTATTGTTGAACCTTCTAGTAGCTTTTTTTTATATTCTAGAGAAAAGTGTAGAAGGGCGTGACAAACAGTATCAGTGGGCCCGGGGACCTCTACTATGAGTTGCTCTGTGCCAGAGTGTTGAAATTTGACTGACAGATGTATCTTGTTTAATCAACTTGACAGGTTCAGTTTCTTATTCGCGTATTACTATTAAACGCAAATGCTGCTTCCTTTTCCAAACATATTCAGTGACTCTGGAACTCTTACATATCCCTGGGTGCTGGGTGGCCGAGCAATATAAACTGAGTCAGTCTCAAGCTGTTGGTCTGGAGTTATCCCCAGAAAATGAATAGACGAGCAAAACCATCGCCAGCACCCCGGATGGATGGAACTCGTTAACATAAATGGTCATTCACCGAACAGAAGGCAAACTTGGAAATCAGTCCCAGAGATGAAAGTCCCGTAGGAGAAGTAAATTGACACAATGAACATTCGGACAAATCGTGCAACCTAGAACAGTGAAACACTGCTGGTCATCTACTGCATGCTGGCCTATTTCCAGTTGTTTTGACTAAGTCTTGCCATTGGATCAAATAGGACAGGAAGAGAGAGAGTGAGGCTGACGAATTGAGCAACTTTCTCGAAATGTAAACAAAATGCGGCGCAAGTCAAGACATAACTACACATATCCCAAGATAGAGCAGCGTTTCCTCTGCATGATGGATCTTGAAATTATTTGTAAAGTAGGATGAATGTCTATGTTTTAATGAATTGAAACTAGTGCATGCAAAACATCACAATTACAACAACAAAAATATATTCCTCTGACAGCTTTCAACCCACCACGAGACATCTTGCAATGTTTTCGGAAATGCTCAAATGAGAAGAATATTTGGTCAGCTCACCAGGAAAAGTCAGATTTAGCGGCTCTGACAAATTTGACGCGCTCCTAAGGCTTTCAACTGCACATCTGTAGATTCCAGAATCGTTGGCCGTGCCACCGTGGATCGTGTAGGTTGTCGAGCTTGAAATTCTCAGCGGCCGGTTGTCCTTGTAAAAGACGTAGCTGAGTATCCCTGCGCTCTCTGTGTAGCAGTCAAGCATTATGTCTATGTCATTGTTTAGCGATATGTTGCCACACGGAGTTATGAGGGGCGTCTTTGGTAGCACTGAAAAAATAAGTCCAATTGATAATGTTGCATTTTTCACATTTTTTTTTTCATTACAAAATGACAGAAAAATACATTTTTTTTTCCGAATTACCATTTTGGCACGAGATTACATTTGTTAAATATGTCAATTTGAACCATGGATCTTGTGTTTCATTGGATACTGCATTTACTTGAATCGTATTAATAAATGTATTTAAAAAATATAGCTACTACCCTTAAGGTGATGTGTAAACTTGGTCAATTAAATCGACATTTATCCTTTTTGAGTTGTTGTTGAGTCGAGGCAGCCATGATGAGCATTAGGATAAGCTTTAAGATAAGCGAATACCAACATTCTTGAGTCCCTTCCATTTCCTTATAAGGGTATTCCCAGAGCTTATAAGACGGGCTAAAGAAAATGGGGCTCTTTCAAATACAGAGAGATACGATATATTTTAAAAGGGTTGACAGATACATCAGTTTGTTAAGATTATAGACAATTTGATCACAACAAGCTAATGTTGAGGAGGACTGGGAGATGAGAACAAGAGCAGCTAAACAAAGCAGACAATTATTGTTAACTTTATGTCTTGTTTACCTAAAACTATGTCTGCTTTTTTTTTTTTTTTATTTATATTCACTTCGCTTTTGTTCTTGGCTGGCTGAGTGACTGGCAGAGTATTCGGATGGCTGATTGACCTACTTTCCGTCCGGCTATTGAGCTGAAACTTTGCACATATATTCTTTGCCGGTGACAACACATTCTGTCAAATTTTCACCCCTAACCCCAAAAATTCGGGTTTTCCTGTTTTTCAAGGTGAACAGAAGTGAAATTTGATGACGCCGATCACACGAAATAAACTGTTCGATAACTGCGCTAAATGAGATTCTTTAAAACCAAATAGTGCAAGTGCGCTTGGTGCACAATATCTTCTTTTGTTTTTCTGAAATAGTTGGGAAAAAAATCTACGTTGTGAAAATGGGTGGGTCATTAGAAGACTAATATAGTTCAGGGCGGGACAAAATTGTGTGGTTGCAAGCCTTGGAGTGGGGTGGGGGGGGTGGGGGGCACAAATTGGGATTCTTATAAGGTGCGTTACTTTTATGCATGTTTTGTCAAATTTTCAACGCCCTCCTACCCCCCCCCCTCAAATTGCTTAGTATTACATTTTAAAAGGGATTCGTTCGAAAAACTTTGTTATCAGAGGTTGCTTCATTTTTTAACATAAAATCGTGTGTTAACTGCTGAAATCCATTTAAGATAATAATGAGAGCAATGGGAGCAATGAGAGCAATGGGAGCAATAAGAGCAATGAGAGCAATAAGAGCTATGAGCAGTGTTTCTTTCAGAAATTTTCCCCCGTGGCAGTTCGTCTGATTTTTTTAGGGGGGGGGGGCACTTCAGGTTCTTTGGGGGGGGGGGCAGTTCCCGTTGATTTATTGTTGGACATATTTTTGCTCCGGGGGGGGGGGGCCTGCCCCCCGCCCCCCCCCCCCCCGAGATATAGCTGAAAGAAACCCTGACAGTGAGAGGCCAACACTTACCGGTGATGTTAATAGAATCGCTGGCCGAATAGTTTCCGGGCTCAACGCACGAGAAACTGTGTTGGCCTAGAGTTGCCCTAGGTATCACCAGAATGTCACCTGTCGTCTTCGGCAGGGCCAGCCCATTGAAGAACCACGTGAAGCTGTTGTTGGAGTATCTCGGCAAGTACGTCGAGCTGCTGTTGCCACACTCAAGGAGAAGTCTGTCACCATCAGTTACTGTGCTTTTTCTGTTCATGAGACGAATTCTCGAGATGAGCTCTGGAATCACGAAATGGGTTATTTACTTTTTTTTTTTTTTTAAATTGCAGGGAATGTTTTGCTCAAAGATCTGACATACTTAAGAGTTATTGACCCTACATTATTTACAGTTCTTTGACTTTATTTGGAACTTTTTTTTAATAACCCCAAAAAAATAATAGTTGTGTCTTTTTTGTAAAGCTCTATAAATATGTAAATATAAAAAACTCGCATCTACAAGTTACTTTACAACGGAATTAACCTGTGAAACGCTCAGAAAATACCAACTGTTTACTAATTGGTGGGGGGGGGGGCACAGACCCAATGAGACATGCACGCTTAGAAAAGGCCTACTGGTTGCAAGGGGGAGGGGGGTTGCACACACCAAAAGTGTGTCGGTTTGTGTTCCTATGTCTTACCGTGTGTCTGTGTTTAAATGTGTATGTGCGAGCGCTATAGAGTAATCTAATAAATGCAAGTTACGGATATTTGAACACACTCACGGAAGTTAAGGATCTAAGAAGAGCCAATAATAAGTATTATTTTATTTGATAGATATGTGTAGATAGATTAGACAGATAGATATATAAATATATGTATATATATTTCTAGATGTAGATATTGATGTAAATGTAGATAGAGATGGAGATATAGATTATAGATATAGGAATAGATATAAATATAGATAGAGATATAGATTATAGATATAGGTGTGGATATAAATATAGATATAGGAATAGGTATAAATATAGATATAGATTATAGAAATAGGAATAGATATAAATATAGATATAGATACAGAGTTCCATTGTGAGATTTCCTTTCATCCTTTGTTGTGGAAAGAATGGGGAAACCATCACACGTTACTTCTTGACTTTGTCTTTAGTCAGTGGCGTACCTAAAGTTTGTGCCGCCACCATTACACACACAAAAAAAAACCCTGTACAGTTTGCCTAAAATGCCACCCGAATATGAAGAAACAAGAGCTGCCAGAGGCGGAGATCCTCTCCCCACCCCTGTGCAACGCCGCTGTTCCTGTAGCACACGCTCAGTATTGAGTCACTGCGAAATGTGTGGACAGGGAGCTTACGTGTGCGTGGGTGGAGATACCCGGATGAACGCGTATGGATATTTACTCAGATTTCGTTTAAATTTTTACCTGGATTTCTCATTTTATGCCTATTATATTTAGGGCGATATATTTTATGCCTATACCTTTTAGGCCTGTACATTTTAAACCTATACATTTTAGGCTTACACATTTTTAACCTATACATTTTAAACCTATACATTTTAAACCTATACATTTTAAACCTATACATTTTAAACCTATACATTTTAAACCTATACATTTTAAACCTATACATTTTAAACCTATACATTTTAAACCTATACATTTTAGGCTTACACATTTTTAACCTATACATTTTAAACCTATACATTTTAAACCTATACATTTTAAACCTCCATAAATTTTAGGCCTATGAAATTGATACCTCTATACATTATAGGCATATACATTTTAGAAGTATACATTTCTAGGCATAAACAATTTAAGAAGATACATTTCAAGCGTAAGCTATTGGCCCGCGCGCTTTAGTTTGAGGACCCCCTGATATAAGCTTTCTGTTTCGCTATTGGACTCTAGTCCTCTAATAGTTGTTGACTCAACGAAGAATTTAAAATGATGGATCTGAAAACATTTGACGTACATTTATAACTTAGGAAATGGCGTCAGCGAGCCGTCCAGCTAGAGGCTCTTAATGCCCTGGCCAAAGCATCCCCAAAATCCCCTAACTAATAGAGCCGCGAAGAGACAGTTGAAGTCTCTTCCGGCTATAACATCCCCCCTCCCCCCGGCCCGTAATTTCATTTGATTGACGGGGGGGGGGGATCTCAACCTCAGACAACCGGTCGCTCGTTAGTGCTGCCTTGGTACAACAGTAATCATGACACCCGCCCCATTCTCTACCGCCATTTCAGCTGGCGGTAGCACTGTCTTTGCTACCTATTTCAGGCAGATACCACGCATGCCCTTTGTCTGCCCATACAGGATGCCCGCAATGGTGGTCATGTTCGCCGGGTAGCACCAGGGGGGGTCGATGGCAGCGACTATTAAGTCAGCATGCCACTACAAACATGCCCCAGGGCATGAATCGTATATAAAATGCTTGATCACTCTGTGTCGTTCAACGAGCATTTCACTTAGTAGTACGGCGTTGAAGGAACATTTTTTTTTTAATTCAAAACTTTTTGATAGCAGATTTGTTTTTTTTATTGTTTTGTGTTTGTTTTTTTTTTTGTTGTTTTTTTTTAAATTTAAATTCTGTTAAGTAAAACTTTGAATGGTTTGATTGTTCTTGTGAAATACTTTAGTCGTACCTTCAATCCCAGCCGGGGGTCTTGTATTTAGACTATCAAATTTAATCAGAGTTTGCTTACGATTTAGTTAAAAAATATATGAACCCATATAAATGGAGTCGATTTCAAATATTGTACATGTGTTGCAACACTTACGTTGACTAGACAAGGAAATGTGTAGTAGTAGAACTGTGTACAACAATGTCCAGGCTTTGTACATGATTGACAGATGCGTGCAAGCTCCAGCTGTCGCAATCTGTCACTGGCTGTTACGGAGCCGGAGAGAGAAAAAAAAAACATCAATCCGTCAATATGACGTCATTACAAAGTCCAAAAGTCATTTTTACCGTAACTTTAAAACTAATCTCGAACTAAAACCCAAAATAAATGAATTGTACGTTTCGATAGCTGAATTAAAGAACATGTAATTTTTTTTTTTTTTTTTTTTTTTACTTACTCCAGTGGCTGTTAAAACAGATTTGATTTTTTTTTTAAATTTAATTGTGCATAGCACGTATCATTTGTATCAATTAAATCTTGTCGACTTTGTTTAATGTAAGAGCTGAATCCGTACAAATGACATTCACAGAAAACAAATGCATACATATGTTCGTTGTCCTCCTGACTGGGCGCAAAGTTATCAAGACGATCACACACCTTTCCTCAGGTCAAGTGTAATATTCACGGCCCTTAAGTTCGAATGACATCCGTCAAGTTTATTCCATGAAGTAAATTCCATGAGGTAAATTCCATGAGGTGAAGACACTGAAGTATGATGACGAATGCCGACTACTGGGATTTTCCATACGACTGTGTAAACAGCAAGGTTCCTGCTCTACTTCTGGGTCACATAATATGTCTTGTTTCTTAGTTTCATCCCTAAGGCTTAACAAAAAAAAAATGGGATTTTTTTTTTTTTTTTAAATGTTTGTTAACTTAAAAGCTTTTGCTTTCGGTATCTGTCGGATGTGTTTTCAGATGACAAAATAGTTACTTGCCGTGATTGTTGCCCCATGGTTCCTGATCTACTTCTGGGTAACATAATATGTCTTTTTTCTTAGTTTCATCCCTAAGGTTTAACAAAAAAAAAATGGGATTTTTTTTTTTTTTTAAATGTTTGTTAACTTAAAAGCTTTTGCTTTCGGTATCTGTCGGATGTGTTTTCAGATGACAAAATAGTTACTTGCCGTGATTGTTGCACCAGGCCTGTAGATTGAGTGATGTGTGTCGAACACGGTCTCTTGGCTACATTCGCTTAACATTAGTTGCACGGAGAAAGCGCTTTTGGCGTAATAACAACACCAATTTGTTAATGTTATTTTGTTAAAAATTACTTTTAACACCAAAGTAAAAAAAAATATATTATGGCCTCAGAAGATGGTGAGGATTACACAGTCTTAAAATGTAATTTTTTATTGCTGAAGTCATCTACCATGAGTCAGTGAGTTGTGGAATCAAATAATAATAAACACAGCGGTGGGACGCGAATTCTCTGAGGTGCCGAATGACCCTTACACAGGGGTCACCTAAGACCATCGGATATTTTTAAAGTAGCAATGAAAATAATTATAAGGTTGGGGGTCACCACAACATGAGGAACTTTCTTAAAGGTCGCGGCATTAGGAAGGTTTAGGACGACTGTGATAGTAAAAGCTTAAGAGGTACAAAACACAATGACAAACAAACAAAAACGCATCGATACTATTATCCAGCATCACAGTGCACAGTAAATGTCAAAGTGTATTCTTACAAAGGCGACAAAAATATTCTGGACTATTTACTTGATTCAAGCTGATGGTCTGAGGGCTTTTTGATTTTTCCCTGGAAAACATCATCCTTACCATCCAGTGTTAACATGGCCCATCCACAAAGTGTACTGGCGAAGTTTTGGCGTATCTATGTGTTTTCTGGGACTCGAACTCCAATCCATTAGCTTGGGATTGACTCAGTTTAGACAACTCAGCCATCCAGCGGTTGTTTCATCAAGACGATTAAATACAAAGGTTTTGAAGCGTCTAAGGCCTAGAGTGCACTAAATGTATAATAAACTACTGTACTTAGCGTTCTGTTTTCAATGTCTGCCTTCAGTGTATGCTTTCAATGTCTGTCTTTAATGTGAGCTTTCAACGCGTCTCTTCAAAGTGTGCTTTCAATGTGTACTGCCAATGAAAGCCTTCAATGTCTGCCTTCAATTTTTGCCTTTAATATGAGCTTTCAATGTGTGCCTTCAATGTGTGCTTTCAATGTGTGCTGCCAATGAGTGCCTTTAATGTCTGCCTTCAATGTTTGCCTTCAATATGTGCTTTCAATGTGTGCTGTCAATGTGTGCCTTCAATGTGTGCTGCCAATGAGTGCCTTCAATGTCTTCCTTCAATGAGTACTGTCTAATGTGTGATTTCAATATGTTTTTTCAATGTGTACATTCAAAGTGTGCTTTGAATATGTGCTTTCAATGTGTGCTGCCAATGAGTGCCTTCAATGTCCGCCTTCAATGAGTGATGTCTATAATGTGTGCTTTCAAAGTGTGTTTTCAATGTGTACATTCAAAGTGTGCTTTGAATGTGTGCTTTCAACGTGTGCTTTCAATGTGTTCTTTCAATGTGTGTTTTACATGTGTGCCATAAATGAGTGCCTTCAATGTGTGTTTTGAATTTCTGCATTCAATGAATTTGTGCCTTCAATGTGTGCCTTCAAGTGTGCTTTCAATGTGTGCTTTGAGTGTTTACTTTCAATGTGTTCTTTCAATCGGTGCTTTCAAAGTGTATTTTCAATGTGTGATTTCAGTGTGTACTTTAAAAATGTGCTTTCAATGTGGGATTTCAATGTGTGTTTTCAATGTGTGCTTTCAATATGTGTTTTCTATGTGTCAAAATCAGCCACTCTATTGTAATATATACTGAGCACTCACTCCATACACGTTTTTAATTGAAACGATTTACAATAAGAACAGCATCTTATGTCGTTTAAATTCTCTTTTATTTGTACAACAATTAACATTGGCGTAGCCCTACGAGCCGGCTACGGGTTGGGAACCGGATTTGATGAACATTTTTTTGAGTGTCCTCTTTTTCAACTGTTGACCCATGGTAACCCTAATCTCCTACGGCCTTTGCTGTATACTAAGGTCTCGGTAACTGTATCAGGCTTGTCGCTTGATGATGGTATAAAGGCAGTTGGTGTAACAGTTAAAATCAAAGTTCATATCACAGAAGGGGCAGTTGGTGGGCTGTAGCAGATCGATAAGGAGACCTAAAGCGAAAGGAATACAAGAATGAACCAAACAATTATTTTTTTAATTAAACACTATTCTATATAAATTAAGTAGGGGAGATTACTTTTCACACACTCGGCTGCACCGTTTTAAACCGCTGTCAGGGCTTGGTAGAATAAAATTAATTCTCATTTTCTTTTGAAGATTAAAACCTACCAGAACTCAACCGTGTAAAAAAATTGACCGCTGCAGCGTTCAGTAACACCAGTGCTGTCATACCCACACCAATCCAAACCACTCTGAGACACAGCACGTCATGCTAATGTCATGCCCGCACCAAACAAAACCACTCTGGGCCACAACATGTCATTGGTAATGCCATACCCGCACCAAACCAAACCATGCCAATGATATGTTTTGCTTTCACGTCATCTATTGCGAAAATTCTTAAAAACTAACTCATGTAAACCAGCTGTTCTCAACTTGTGGGTCGCACCCCCTTTGGGTGTTGAAAGACTCATACGCTTCGCCTAAGACAATCGGAAAACACATATTTATGAAGAAGCAACGAAAATAATTTTATGGTTGGGGGGTCCACCACAACACGAGGAACTGTATTAAATTGGTCGCGGCATTACGAAGGTTGAGAACCACTGGCCTGCACTATCAGTATTCCGTCATGTGTCACTCCGTACAATCAATTAGCATTCCTTCCCATATCAAGCTATTTTACAGTAATTATATATTTACCTTGAGTAAAGCCGATCACCATCACAGCGATGACGATCAAAATCAACAATTTCATCTCCGCGTACATCTTTTGTGCAGGCTTTGGTTACGAAGTATCGGAAGCAAATGTGCGACCACAAAATTAACGCAGCCGAAAGATCCCTTGAGAAGACAAGTTCTAAAACTTAACCATTATATATTTCAAGATATGAATTTGAACTTTTATCTCCTTACTCTTTCCTTTTTTTTCTTTTTTTTTCTTTTTTTAAACTATTAAAAATAGCAACAAACCAGCATACACACATGAGAGGCCCACAGCTTAGTTCAGAAATAATAGCAACAAACCAGCACACACATGAGAGGCCCACAGCTTAGTTCAGAAATAATAGCAACAAACCAGTACACACATGAGAGGCCCACAGCTTAGTTCAGAAATAATAGCAACAAACCAGCACACACATGAGAGGCCCACAGCTTAGTTCAGAAATAATAGCAACAAACCAGCACACACATGAGAGGCCCACAGCTTAGTTCAGAAATAATAGCAACAAACCAGCACACACATAAGAGGCCCACAGCTTAGTTCAGAAATAATAGCAACAAACCAGCACACACATAAGAGGCCCACTGCTTAGTTCAGAAATAAAAGTATAGAGCGGATAACGTTTATGTTTTAGACCTTTCAATGTCTATAAATAGATTTATTAAAACAATAATAATTATAACAATTGTCAGAATTGAGGAATTCAAATGAAAAAAAAAAACTGTTTGCTTTCAATTCCTTGTGTACTATAACAATAAATAAAACTATTATTTCAGTTTTCAAAACGATTTTTGCATAATGTTCTTTAACCAGATTAACTTTTGCAATGATTTTTCTTAATTAATTTTAACGATTTCTTACAAAATTGTAATCTTCACGTAATCATAGATAAAAATCAATGTGTGAAAAAAAAGGAAAAAAAGAAATTGTCACAAACATTTTTAAAAAATTTAATTAATAAAATAACTGTCGTTTCACTATTGATGTCACCGTTATAAACTAAAATTAATTTTAGTCAAATTTCTATTTTCTCATGTTACACGTTGTCAAAACAAAATGTAAACTGTTACCTGCCCAGATTTACATTTTGTATTTGGGCACTTACACGTACTGCTGTATTTAAAAAAACCAGTTTGTTTCATTTCATTTCTTAAGTGAACAATATTTGAATCCACATTTGATGTACTCTTATTATTTTACTGAAGATATGTTGAATGTATGAAGCTTTAATTTTTTGTATTGTGTCTAAGTATTTACCTATATCGCAAAAGTCGTTCCTTTCATATATCTTCTTAGAGGCCTCATTGAACCAAATGTAAGGAAGTGTGTGTGGGGAGGGGGAGTTGAGGGGGGGGCAGTCCACCACGTTGGGCAGAAACTCTAGCTACGCCACTGAACTCATCTACGTCTCCTGCGTTGACCTCTGTGATTACCATAATTCTATTTACTTCTTTTAATGTAAGGCTATAAAGATGGTTGTTTAATTCATTTTTCTTTTATATATCTATTTAAAGATCTCAAATATGATGTAACACAACTCTGATAACACAAAGAGTGTGTTTATGGCCGATATCATGGATGTACTGTATTTTTGTTGATGTGATGTGTTGTTTTGTTGAGGTGATGTGTTGCTTTGTTGATGTGATGTGTTGTTTTTTTGATGTGATGTGTTGTTTTGTTGAGGTGATGTGTTGTTTTGTTGAGGTGATGTGTTGTTTTGTTGAGGTGATGTGTTGTTTTGTTGATGTGATGTGTTGTTTTGTTGAGGTGATGTGTTGTTTTGTTGATGTGATGTGTTGTTTTGTTGATGTGATGTGTTGTTTTGTTGATGTGATGTGTTGTTTTGTTGATGTGATGTGTTGTTTTGTTGATGTGATGTGTTGTTTTGTTGATGTGATGTGTTGTTTTGTTGATGTGATGTGTTGTTTTGTTGATGTGATGTGTTGTTTTGTTGATGTGATGTGTTGTTTTGTTGATGTGATGTGTTGTTTTGTTGATGTGATGTGTTGTTTTGTTGATGTGATGTGTTGTTTTGTTGATGTGATGTGTTGTTTTGTTGATGTGATGTGTTGTTTTGTTGATGTGATGTGTTGTTTTGTTGATGTGATGTGTTGTTTTGTTGATGTGATGTGTTGTTTTGTTGATGTGATGTGTTGTTTTGTTGATGTGATGTGTTGTTTTGTTGATGTGATGTGTTGTTTTGTTGATGTGATGTGTTGTTTTGTTGATGTGATGTGTTGTTTTGTTGATGTGATGTGTTGTTTTGTTGATGTGATGTGTTGTTTTGTTGATGTGATGTGTTGTTTTGTTGATGTGATGTGTTGTTTTGTTGATGTGATGTGTTGTTTTGTTGATGTGATGTGTTGTTTTGTTGATGTGATGTGTTGTTTTGTTGATGTGATGTGTTGTTTTGTTGATGTGATGTGTTGTTTTGTTGATGTGATGTGTTGTTTTGTTGATGTGATGTGTTGTTTTGTTGATGTGATGTGTTGTTTTGTTGATGTGATGTGTTGTTTTGTTGATGTGATGTGTTGTTTTGTTGATGTGATGTGTTGTTTTGTTGATGTGATGTGTTGTTTTGTTGATGTGATGTGTTGTTTTGTTGATGTGATGTGTTGTTTTGTTGATGTGATGTGTTGTTTTGTTGATGTGATGTGTTGTTTTGTTGATGTGATGTGTTGTTTTGTTGATGTGATGTGTTGTTTTGTTGATGTGATGTGTTGTTTTGTTGATGTGATGTGTTGTTTTGTTGATGTGATGTGTTGTTTTGTTGATGTGATGTGTTGTTTTGTTGATGTGATGTGTTGTTTTGTTGATGTGATGTGTTGTTTTGTTGATGTGATGTGTTGTTTTGTTGATGTGATGTGTTGTTTTGTTGAGGTGATGTGTTGTTTTGTTGAGGTGATGTGTTGTTTTGTTGAGGTGATGTGTTGTTTTGTTGATGTGATGTGTTAATTTGTTGATGTGATGTGTTTTTTTGTTGATGTGATGTGTTGTTTTGTTGATGTGATGTGTTGTTTTGTTGATGTGATGTGTAGTTTTGTTGATGTGATGTGTTGTTTTGTTGAGGTGATGTGTTGTTTTGTTGATGTGATGTCTTGTTTTGTTAATGTGATGTGTTGTTTTGTTGATGTGATGTGTAGTTTTGTTGATGTGATGTGTTGTTTTGTTGAGGTGATGTGTTGATTTGTTGATGTGATGTGTTTATTTTTTGAGGTGATGTGTTTATTTGTTGATGTGATGTATTGTTTTGTTGATGTGATGTGTAGTTTTGTTGATGTGATGTGTTGTTTTGTTGAGGTGATGTGTTGATTTGTTGATGTGATGTGTTGATTTGTTGAGGTAATGTGTTGTTTTGTTGATGTGATGTGTTGTTTTGTTGATGTGATGTGTTGTTTTGTTGATGTGATGTGTTGTTTTGTTGATGTGATGTGTTGTTTTGTTGATGTGATGTGTTGTTTTGTTGATGTGATGTGTTGTTTTGTTGATGTGATGTGTTGTTTTGTTGATGTGATGTGTTGTTTTGTTGATGTGATGTGTTGTTTTGTTGATGTGATGTGTTGTTTTGTTGATGTGATGTGTTGTTTTGTTGATGTGATGTGTTGTTTTGTTGATGTGATGTGTTGTTTTGTTGATGTGATGTGTTGTTTTGTTGATGTGATGTGTTGTTTTGTTGATGTGATGTGTTGTTTTGTTGATGTGATGTGTTGTTTTGTTGATGTGATGTGTTGTTTTGTTGATGTGATGTGTTGTTTTGTTGATGTGATGTGTTGTTTTGTTGATGTGATGTGTTGTTTTGTTGATGTGATGTGTTGTTTTGTTGATGTGATGTGTTGTTTTGTTGATGTGATGTGTTGTTTTGTTGATGTGATGTGTTGTTTTGTTGATGTGATGTGTTGTTTTGTTGATGTGATGTGTTGTTTTGTTGATGTGATGTGTTGTTTTGTTGATGTGATGTGTTGTTTTGTTGATGTGATGTGTTGTTTTGTTGATGTGATGTGTTGTTTTGTTGATGTGATGTGTTGTTTTGTTGATGTGATGTGTTGTTTTGTTGATGTGATGTGTTGTTTTGTTGATGTGATGTGTTGTTTTGTTGATGTGATGTGTTGTTTTGTTGATGTGATGTGTTGTTTTGTTGATGTGATGTGTTGTTTTGTTGATGTGATGTGTTGTTTTGTTGATGTGATGTGTTGTTTTGTTGATGTGATGTGTTGTTTTGTTGATGTGATGTGTTGTTTTGTTGATGTGATGTGTTGTTTTGTTGATGTGATGTGTTGTTTTGTTGATGTGATGTGTTGTTTTGTTGATGTGATGTGTTGTTTTGTTGATGTGATGTGTTGTTTTGTTGATGTGATGTGTTGTTTTGTTGATGTGATGTGTTGTTTTGTTGATGTGATGTGTTGTTTTGTTGATGTGATGTGTAGTTTTGTTGATGTGATGTGTTGTTTTGTTGAGGTGATGTGTTGATTTGTTGATGTGATGTGTTGATTTGTTGAGGTAATGTGTTGTTTTGTTGATGTGATGTGTTGTTTTGTTGAGGTGATGTGTTGATTTGTTGTTTTGTTGATGTGATGTGTTGTTTTGTTGATGTGATGTGTTGTTTTGTTGAGGTGATGTGTTGATTTGTTGTTTTTTTGATGTGATGTGTAGTTTTGTTGATGTGATGTGTTGTTTTGTTGAGGTGATGTGTTTATTTGTTGTTTTTTTGATGTGATGTGTAGTTTTGTTGATGTGATGTGTTGTTTTGTTGAGGTGATGTGTTGTTTTGTTGATGTGATGTGTTGTTTTGTTGATGTGATGTGTTGTTTTGTTGAGGTGATGTGTTTTTTGTTGATGTGATGTGTTGTTTTGTTGAGGTGATGTGTTGTTTTGTTGAGGTGATGTGTTGTTTTGTTGAGGTGATGTCTTGTTTTGTTGATGTGATGTGTTGTTTTGTTGAGGTGATGTGTTGTTTTGTTGAGGTGATGTGTTGTTTTGTTGATGTGATGTGTTGTTTTGTTGATGTGATGTGTAGTTTTGTTGATGTGATGTGTTGTTTTGTTGAGGTGATGTGTTGTTTTGTTGATGTAATGTCTTGTTTTGTTGATGTGATGTGTTGTTTTGTTGATGTGATGTGTAGTTTTGTTGATGTGATGTGTTGTTTTGTTGAGGTGATGTGTTGATTTGTTGATGTGATGTGTTGATTTGTTGAGGTAATGTGTTGTTTTGTTGATGTGATGTGTTGTTTTGTTGATGTGATGTGTTGTTTTGTTGAGGTGATGTGTTGTTTTGTTGAGGTGATGTGTTGTTTTGTTGATGTGATGTGTTGTTTTGTTGATGTGATGTGTTGTTTTGTTGATGTGATGTCTTGTTTTGTTGATGTTATGTGTTGTTTTGTTGATGTGATGTGTTGTTTTGTTGATGTGATGTCTTGTTTTGTTGATGTGATGTGTTGTTTTGTTGATGTGATGTGTAGTTTTGTTGATGTGATGTGTTGTTTTGTTTAGGTGATGTGTTGATTTGTTGATGTGATGTGTTGATTTGTTGAGGTAATGTGTTGTTTTGTTGATGTGATGTGTTGTTTTGTTGAGGTGATTTTTTGATTTGTTGTTTTGTTGATGTGATGTGTTGTTTTGTTGAGGTGATGTGTTGTTTTGTTGATGTGATGTGTTGTTTTGTTGATGTGATGTGTTGTTTTGTTGATGTGATGTGTTGTTTTGTCGAGGTGATGTGTTGTTTTGTTGATGTGATGTGTTGTTTTGTTGATGTAATGTGTTGTTTTGTTGATGTGATGTGTTGTTTTGTTGAGGTGATGTGTTGTTTTGTTGATGTGATGTGTTGTTTTGTTGAGGTGATGTGTTGTTTTGTTGATGTGATGTCTTGTTTTGTTGATGTGATGTGTTGTTTTGTTGATGTGATGTGTTGTTTTGTTGATATGATGTGTTGTTTTGTTGATGTGATGTGTTGTTTTGTTGAGGTGATGTGTTGATTTGTTGATGTGATGTGTTGTTTTGTTGAGGTGATGTGTTGTTTTGTTGATGTGATGTGTTGTTTTGTTGAGGTGATGTGTTGATTTGTTGATGTGATGTGTTGTTTTGTTGAGGTAATTTTTTGTTGAGGTGATGTGTTGATTTGTTGATGTGATGTGTTGTTTTGTTGATGTGATTTGTTGTTTTGTTGATGTGATGTGTTGTGTTGTTGAGGTGATGTGTTGTTTTGTTTATGTGATGTGTTGTGTTGTTGAGGTGATGTGTTGTTTTGTTGAGGTGATGTGTTGATTTGTTGATGTGATGTGTTGTTTTGTTGATGTGATGTGTTGTGTTGTTGAGGTGATGTGTTGTTTTGTTGATGTGATGTGTTGTTTTGTTGAGGTGATGTGATGTGTTGTTTTGTTGATGTGATGTGTTGTTTTGTTGAGGTGATGTGTTGTTTTGTTGATGTAATGTGTTGTTTTGTTGAGGTGATGTGTTGTTTTGTTGAGGTGATGTGTTGATTTGTTGATGTGATGTGTTGTTTTGTTGATGTGATGTGTTGTTTTGTTGATGTGATGTGTTGTGTTGTTGAGGTGATGTGTTGTTTTGTTGATGTGATGTGTTGTTTTGTTGAGGTAATGTGTTGTTTTGTTGAGGTGATGTGTTGATTTGTTGATGTGATGTGTTGTTTTGTTGATGTGATGTGTTGTGTTGTTGAGGTGATGTGTTGTTTTGTTGATGTGATGTGTTGTTTTTTTGAGGTGATGTGTGGTTTTGTTGAGGTAACTGTGTTGATTTTTTAGGACAAGATATAGAGAATGATAAGGATTGTCCAAGTCTCGTCCCAGGATAATGTTAGCAAATATTTTTCTTCTATGAACACACTTTAGTTCCTCAGCTTGACTTGAGATTAGATACTATCAGTAAACTAAGTTGCACAACAGAACTAGGAATATTACTCTTATCTACACGATCCTACGTTATTAATTATCTCATTTAAATATAAAGAAAACAATGCCTCAAAAACTCATTATAAAATATTGTAACATTCTCAGAAACATTAAAAAAAAATAAGATGAATAAATAATAGCGTTTCCTTAGAATTGTTGGAATCAATTTGAAAGATGTTGTGAGTTATATTGGAAATAAATTTAAATAAACGCCAAAAGTTCTTTTTTTTTAAAGTATCCATACACAGTATTTGAAAGGCAAAGCATTTGGAAAAGCAAACAACAGGAGATCAACATCAATTTTCATATATAATTTTATTCATTCATCTGTTGCCTTTACATCACTGATATCACCACACATTGACAAAATGCAAACATCTGGATTTTTTAAAAAAAACGAACTAATTTATTTTTATTTATTTTTTTTTTCTGCTTTAAACAAAATATTAAAACACGAACTAGGACCATTATGACTAGGTTAAGTACATCTTTTTAGGCTGTCGTCAGAAATTAAATATGAAATGTATGATTGCATTACTCTAGTGCTGATGAATGATTGCATGAATTTTTTTTTACGAATGTATTACTCTTGTACTGGTGAATGATTGTATGACATTTTTTTTACTAATGAATGGCTCTTCTACAGGAGAATGATTGTATGACCTCTTTTTCCTAATGTATGAGTCTATGGTTGTTTTATTGGTTTAAATAATGCATACTTCTTGAAATTGGTTATCTTGTGTGCCATTTTAGCCATATACATAAATTGAATTGGCCACTTTTCTGACATTAGACCTCGCCCATCACAGAGAATCAGGCACACAATTTGCGGCTTTCATTTAAAAAAATCAACGTGACATCTCAAGACTGTTACAGTTGATTAAAAATACAATAAGAGTTACTAAATACTGATATGAAAACTATAATGAGTCTTCAAAAACAAACACTATCACATTTTAACATTATTTGATGAGCCAGAAATGAAGCTCTCAAAACGCAATAATATATACATATATATATATATTTATTTATTTTTTTTTTTACTTTTCTCACAAGTCATTTTACATGTAAAACAAATAATTCAAAATGTCATCAAAATTATTTTGGCGATACTGTGTACCGTGGACTTGTTAAAGACATAGAAGCATGTTATATCTCATTCAACATTTTCTAAGGTCCACACATACTAAAGGTAAGTGTTGACTTATTAGGGTCATATATATTTATATATATATATATATTTATATATATATATGTAAAATATAATAAAATATGTACAATGTATGTAGCCATCGGGCTACCTCTAGAATGAGGCTAAGTTACACCACTGTTACTTGAAGACAATTTCTTTGTCGTGGGACTCTTTCCGGAAATGACCTTTTGAATGGCTTGTTTGAACTTTGCACTGGAGCTGGACTTCCGTTGTCTCCCGTCCTTCAGCGTTTTCGTTCGTTTCCAAATGGCGTGGAGGTCGTTAAAAATGTCACAGATCTGCAATAAATAGACGCAGCACTTTTAAGTCTTTGAACCGGATCCTGACGGAGGAAAGGGGGGAGGGGGGCTAGGGGGGGGGGGGGGGGCGGGTTAATGCGTTAGGGGGTGTCGGGAATAAGGGCCGTCTAAATTATGAATCAAAAAATATAAAAACCCTTTGCTTTTAAGTCTTTGAACCGGATCCTGACGGAGGAAAGGGGGGAGGGGGGCTAGGGGGGGGGGGGGGGGGTAGATTAATGCATTAGTGGTATTCAGAAATAACGGCCCTCTAAATTATGAATCAAATAATATAAAGACCCTTTGCTTCTTTTAATCGTGGCTACGACCCCAAAAACTGTGAGAACCTTTGTACCAGCATCTCCAACGGTGCGTTAATAATTGCAATCATGTAAACGGTATTAGAGTTGTTGACAAAAAAATAGAAAGTGGGTTGATCAATATGTACGAAAACCCCACTCACGGAACATGTAATTGTTTGAAAAATATGGCTGTTTATTTATTTAATATTATATTTCTAGTGAATTCATTTTGGTATCTCTCATATACATTTTGCGTCTGGTGTGTCCTGCTTCCTTTTCGAAACCGCCCATCCCTTCAACTCCTTTTTTTTTTACTGAGTGGAAAAAAGCCAATCGTGACTCGTGAACTCAGGTAAATGTTTGGGGAGATGACTATTATATTTTTCAATAAAGAGCCACGGGTATGGTGTAGGACTGTGTATAGGGCTGCCTGTAGGACTGACTGTTGGACTATTGTTTAGATGTCGGCAGATAAGCTGGAGATAATTTGTCTGTAGGACTAGTGTTTGAAGACCGGCAGGTAGGGTGTAGGACTGTCTGTAGGCCTATTGTTTGAAGACCGGCAGGTAGGGTGTAGGACTGTCTGTAGGCCTATTGTTTAACGGCCGGCGAGTGCGATGTAGGACTGACTGTAGGACTATTGTTTAAAGGTCGGAAGGTTGGGTGTAGGACTGACTAAAGGACTACTTCTCAAAATACCTGGACCCATTGTAAATGAAATTGCACCCGGTTAAGCCCTTGTTTCATTGATTGTGGGTAAGTAATACCTTAATGTAATGCCAGTGGGCTTTCTATCTCACCTGCGGTAACTGCAGCCAATCACAGACCGATACCTCGTAGAACCGACAGCCCACCTCATGCGCCAGTTGCTCCCCTTGAGCCATGGTGACCTGCCGTTCATACACCAGGTCATTCTTGTTGCCCACCACGACACAGCACATAGAGCTGGACCGCCTGGAGGATTCGAGGAGTCGCCTCAGACGATGGACTTCCTCAAAACTTGAATACTCTGTAATCGAATACACCAGGACGAAACAGTCGCCCCAGAGAGCGTAGCCTTCGTTCCAGCTTGTGGAGACCTGGGTGGATTCAATTAAAAGCGGCGCACAATTAAAGGACAATGGAGGGCTACGTTGTTACCAATATTTTTGGAACATTAAGCTAATCTTGACCTTTAATAAAAAAAATTAATAATCACGGAATTGCTTAGGTTTTTTTTTCTCAGAAACTTGATTGTGCTCATGCAAAGTGGAATTTAACTTATCGATGACAATAAATTCATCAATTCATTATGAAAATTTAAAAAAAGAGATTTATTTTAAGTTTTGATTGGGCTGTAAAGATACGTATTCTAACAACAAGCTGTATGTACGCTACACGGCACGTGTAGTGCTATTTTAGAATTTGTTTGCCGGGGTTTAATTCATTGCCTACTAGCGTTGATAAGGATTGGAGCGATATTTACCTGTCCTGCTGTGTCCAGAATGTCCAGTCGCACATCCTCGTCATCAGACTTGTCGGATATGTAGCGGTACACGCTCTCTGGACATGGGGATTGGCGTGCAGTTGTTGTATATAATATAAAGTATATTCAGTATATTCATGTTTTATTGTTACAAACGCTAGAAATATCTGGACAAATTATTCGATGATTAATTGTTAGGAAAAATAAGCAAGGGGCCTGTAGGAGATGCCATTAGTTTAGAATCCTGAGAAAGTCAGTGCTGAGAAGTCTTTAAAAAATGTCTCAAAGTTTTTGTTACGGAACAGCGGGTAATGGGTAGGTCATTTGAACCAGTTCCAGAATCTTGTTCTATCACTAATTCCTAAATTTAAATGTTTGCGAGGGTGCTATTAGTATATGTGTTGCAAAGACGCACACACTTTCCGATAGTACATGTGTTGTAAAGACTCACACACTTACCGAGGGTTGGGCAGTATTCACCGATGAAACGTTTGGTTAAGAACCTCACAGTCAGTGCTGCCAAGATAGACAAAAAACACTTGTCATGGAAATGCGTTTAAATCTGTAAGCAGAAGTGCCAATTCTTTGGTCAATTATGTGGTCAATTCTGTGATCAATTCTGTGGTCGATTCTGTGGTCAATTCTGTGGTCAATTCTGTAGTTAACTATGTGGTCAATTCTGTAGTTAACTATGTGGTCAATTCTGTTGTCGATTCTGTGTTCAATTTTGTGATCATTTCGATGGTCAATTCTGTGGTCAATTCTGTGGTCAACTACGTGGTCAATTTTGTTGTGAATTATGTGGTCCATTCCGTTGTAAATTCTGTGGTCGATTCTATGTTCAATTCCGTGGTCCACTATGTGTTCAATTATGTGGTCAACTATGGGTTCAATTCTGTTGTGAATTCTGTGGTAAATGCCGTGGTCAATTCTGCTGTAAATTATATGTTCCATTCCGTGGTCAATTATGTGGTAAATTATGTGGTCAACTATGGGTTCAATTCTGTTGTGAATTCTGTGGTCAATTCCGTGGTCAATTCTGAGGTCCATTCTGTGGTCAATTCTGTCAATCAGTTTCAGTCAAAAGTAACTTAGACCCTTTCGACGGAACCTAAATTTGTGTCTACCGACATTAAGCAATGAAATGTACTTATTCTTCTTTAAAAATGTTTTTAGAAATTTTCATTGTAAAAAGTAATAATCAGTATCATGATTTTTCCATGATTTTTGCGATTTCTTTTGTAAAGCTTGATGAGGTCAAACTTCTTACGTTCAAAATACATACCCGTTTTACCCACCCCGGGACTGCCAAGAACGACAATCCTGCAGACGTTGTCTTTGTTTTCACTGACTTGTGGAGGTCTCAAATGTCGAGTTCCATTCATCACACGAGAGTAGCTCCTCTTGTCTTAGTTCACCGTGGCCTACCGTCCCTGTCTTGCGATGTCGCCTGGTAGTATGAGTAATAGATGATATCAACGACTAAATCCCTTGGCAGATTTAATTCAGTTCATCACGATGTCGTCCACAGAATAATCAAGTCTGAATGCATAGAAGAGACCATTTCTGTCACTAGACTTTGCCCAAATCGCAAAATCTCAGCACAATTTGTTTCAATGTTTTCTCATTGAATATTGTATGTACACTTAAACCTTTTACAGTTGCTACAATGGCGGTATTAGGAGAATTATGTCTCTCACAAGACTGCGTTGATTTCACCTGGATCCAAACTTTTGGAAAATGTTCTTATGAAATTAGCGATTCAGTTGTTGTTGTTTTTTTTCCTGAGGTCTAAACGTATGGAACATAACGAATCTCACTTTATACAAACATTTAACAAGAAATTAATGGAATAGGAAATAATCGAACAGGGAGTTCACGGCTGATGCCCCCACATACACATACATTTGATCTGCGTCCATCTCCATTACAGGGTCACAGGTCAAATGTCACCGAATCACCATCATTTCGCTTTTTGTATGGGGGGGGGGCCGAATTTTTATGCAAAAAACCTCAACAAAACATTATGACAAACCTTTTGTGACGTAGTTGTGATTGAAAAACTTACTTTCACTTTGAACGGTCTTTTTTTTTCTTTTTTTTTAAATTTAATTTATTATTATTTTTTTTTTTTATTTTTTTTTATTTTTTAAAGAATCATTTTTAAAAGCTAATATAATTAAGGGGAGGACATCCCTGCTTCTAAACGCTGCATTAAAATCTCTATTTCACCATCAGTTTCAGCCCTTGTGATAGATACGTAGTCTTTTGTGACAGTTACTTAGTCGTTTGTGATAGATACTTAGTAGTTTGTGACAGACAGAGAAAAGATGGGAGGCCAACATCAACGAGTGGACGGGACAAAAACTAGGCGATGGCTGTGCGTAGTGCAGAAGACAGAGGCGAATGGAGGAGGATAGTTCACATGTCATCTTTGTCGCCCCAACGGTCCAAGGACTAAGGTACATGATGATGATGAAGATGATGACGTTTCGCTGTGTTTATTTAATGTCCCAGAGACATCCTAGAAATTAAGTATACAGCGAGTGCCAATGGTGAGATCAAGACTACATGCAAATACAGTTATTTCGTCCTAGCACTAAGGCTACACTGTTGTGCGTGTGTATGGACTAGAAAGATATCAAAATTTTAGTTCAATTTTCCTGAGAACACAATATAATTTTATCGTTCTTGGAAGTTACTAAATAAATTAAATTTCAGATTTCTTCCCGAGTCCTTTTTATTTTTTTTAAATCCATTTAATTTTTTTTTTTTTAATGAAAAAATTAAAATATTGCCAATATGAAATATGTAAATGGGGCAGACCTTGCTGGTATTTCCCTCACACCTGTATCACATTTACTCGCAACGCCGTGTAGAATGCTGATAAGAAATACGTAACTAGCCAACTTTCTTTCTCCCTTTTTCCCTTTTCCCCATCTCACCGTCTTATCATGCCGCACCATTCCCACATTGAACAGCCTGTCATTTTTCTCTTTTTTTCAAATCCAGGTTAAAGTAGGCTTTCAAAGATATATTAAGGACAACTTTATTGACCTCTTAAAAAGTATAATTATTAACTTCACATTGTGGCATAAACCGGGCTGGTTGATCTAGTAAAACAGGCCTGCACAACATACGGCCCGCAGACCACATGCGGCCCGCCAGCACCCACTTCGCGGCCCGTGAAGTAACAGAATATTCTTTATTCTTCTTATTTTCTTTACAGCTTTCCCCCCTTGTCCTATTTTTTCTCCTTTGGCCCGCACAAGATTTTCATCAAGTATTTCGGCCCCCCCTTACATTTTGAGTAGTGCAGGCCTGTAGTGAAACATTGATGTTACCGACCGTAGTTTTAAATGGTGTCAACTGATCAACGTGTTCTTAACAGAACCCATTCACAAAACAGAGCTTATTTCATTGAAAAACTCATAGTTTTGAAAGATCATTTATTGTTAAGACCTTAGATTACACAACACTACATCAAACTTACTTTTATAAAGACAAAGTATCTGTTACAAACTACTTAGTATGTGTCACAAACGACTAAGTATCTATCAACAACGACTTATTATCTATCACAAATGATTAGTTAACTATAAAAACCGACTAATTATCTATCACAAACGAATAGGTATCTGTCAACAACGATTTAGTATCTATCACAAACGACTAAGTATATATCACAAACGACTAAGTATATATCACAAACGAATAATTATATATCATCAATGCCTAGGTATCTATCACAAACGACTAAGTATCTATCACAAACGACTAAGTATATATCACCAATGACTAGGTATCTATCACAAACGACTAAATATCTATCAAAAACGACTAAGTATCTATCACAAATTACTAAGTATCTATCACCAATGACTACGTGTATCTACCACAGCTATAGACACATCTAATTATTGTCGTTCGATCCAGCCTCACTTAGTCCGAGCGATCTATCACCAATGAGTCACCATGGTGCGTAGCATCGCCCCAGTGTGCTTCGTGCACAATCGATCGGCTGGGTCAACGATAAATTATAATTGCTATTGTTTTTACGTACATCGGGCTTTAGCCATTGCGTATCCACCCCATCACGTGAAACACAACAGCTGCGATCAAGTGAGGTCAACTAGTTTTCGGTTGTCAAGGATCTCCATGTTATTATAGCAGGAGCCCAACGTTAAAATACGTGTGGACGTCGTCCTCCTCATCATCAGTGGCGCTACAGCCCACGCAGGGCGCTGGCCTGCTCCACCACATAAATAATGATGGTGCAAAATTTAGAAGTACCAAAGATGAAACGCAGGATACATTTTGAGAACCATCCCTGTTCACATTTGCCTCAAAGATCAAATCTTGTAAGAGAGAGGGGATGAGAGACGGTGATATAATGTTATGGGATAGATAATACTTGACCCCAGTTTACATTTGTTCCAGCGAAGCAAGAGTTTGAGAACCGTGTTTTACGATTACTTCCATTTACATAAAAGGCTGGTAGTTGTGTAAACCAATGTGGGGAACCTTGTCTTACGGCAGCACGCTAAATGACCTGGCGCTATCCGGCTATCCCACTACACTTGAAAGCTTGTCAGCTCAGTCTATGCTGACAACAATCTGACCAGAGATCAAAGTAAAAGTTGTATGACAAGAACACCAACATATGATCAGTGGCCGGCCTGACATAATCTGTATGTTTTAGATTACATCTTAGTTTTACCAACAACAAAAAAACGTGATCATTGGCGTAGGAACGGGGGGGGGGGAGGGGGCATATTATACAACCCTGTCCTTACACTACGGTCTAGCCTAGGTAAGGACACACTCAAAGTTATACAACCCTGTCCTTACACTACGGTCTAGCCTAGGTAGGGACACACTCAAAGTTATACAACCCTGTCCTTACACTACGGTCTAGCCTAGGAAGGGACACACTCAAAGTTATACAACCCTGTCCTTACACTATGGTCTAGCCTAGGTAGGGACACACTCAAAGTTATTCAACCCTGTCCTTACACTACGGTCTAGCCAGGGTAAGGACACACTCAAAGTTATACAACCCTGTCCTTACACTACGGTCTAGCCTAGGTAAGGACACACTCAAAGTTATACAACCCTGTCCTTACACTACGGTCTAGCCTAGGTACGGACACACTCAAAGTTATACAACCCTGTCCTTACACTACGGTCTAGCCTAGGTAGGGACACACTCAAAGTTATACAACCATGTCCTTACACTACGGTCTAGCCTAGGTACGGACACACTCAAAGTTATACAACCCTGTCCTTACACTAAGGTCTAGCCAGAGTAGGGACACATTCAAAAAATGAACATGATGAGTTTGTGGAAAGTCTTTCCATTGAGAAGCCGTTGTATGTGTTACGCCTCTACTTAGACGACCAAATTAACGCAAATGTCAACAACATCAAAAATACAGTTCTTACTTGGCTTTAATTCGTACTATCATTAGTATTATTTATATGCCACAGTAAAATGCTGGCAGTTAAAGATAATTGAACTTGGAAATTTGGTTTAAGTTTTAAAAGAAAAGGTTTTGGAAAAAAAAAAAGTAATCAGAATTGAATATAAGGTCAGGGCCACGCGCGGAGATGAGTCGGAAAAAGGGGAAAAAGGGGGGGGGAACTCCGCCTCGTTGAACCATTTTAAGAGGGCGCAAAAAAAAATCGCAAATTTCATGCAAAGGTACGTGTCAAATTTACTTTGTTAGAAGAAGGTGCCAAAATTCTGGATTTACCATGGGTGTAGCTTTTGCTTGCCACGCCCCTGATTTAAGATTAACATTATGTATTCTGTTGTTTTTTTTTCTCTTCTGTTTTTAAATGTGAGGTTCATAGTCGTGATCTCAGAAGACAGTTGCTTGGTTGCTTGGTTGCCTGGTTGCTTGGTTGCTTGGTTGCTTGGTTGTCTGGTTGCCTGGTTGCTTGGTTGCCTGGTTGCTTGGTTGCTTGGTCACAAAACCACCGTTTTGGCCTTACTAATATGCGCTCGTCGTCACTTTTGAAATTATTACGCTATTGGATTCATATAGCGTCTTTCTTAATTACAGATTTGAAAACTTTCGCTCAAAATCTATAAAAACTTTTTACTGTTCAGGAAGGATACAATAGTGTATTTTCTTTATTCTGAGATTCAGACAAACAACAGACAAATACTCGTTTCCCTACCAAAAAAAAAAAAAAAAACAACAACAACAACAAAATTTATGAAACATGTGAAACACAAATGATTGTTTAGATGTAAGCTTTGTGGTGATAGAATCGTATGTCCCCCATTTAAGATTGACAACTAAAAACTTTTTACTGTTCAGGAAGGATACAATAGTGTATTTTCTTTATTCTGAGATTCAGACAAACAACAGACAAATACTCGTTTCCCTACCAAAAAAAAAAAAAAAACAACAACAACAACAAAATTTATGAAACATGTGAAACACAAATGATTGTTTAGATGTAAGCTTTGTGGTGATAGAATCGTATGTCCCCCATTTAAGATTGACAACAACAATTAATATATCTGAACATGACACAACGGGATGTCTGTGACGTACAAGAAAGAAACTCAGAGTTTGCCGGTCAAATATCGCACTCCGCGACACGGACATGCTCTACCCCTGGCTATAACCAAGCCCATCAGTTAAAACTGTCCAACAACTGGTTTTCGAATATGTGTTCTCATTCTGTCCAACAACTGCTGCCCTTGTCCAACTAATGCTAATCAAATAAGTGTTCTAATTTTGTCCAATTAGTGTGCTGTTCAATGTATGTGTTCTCTCATTCTGTCCAACAACTACTGCCCCAATATCTGTTCTTATTCTATCCAAAAAACTGCTGTCTAAATATATATTCTCATTTTGTCCAACACTGCTGTTCGACCGTCTTTTCCCTTGTTTCAACATACTATCACTGATATGTCCGATGACAATCTTACCTGCGGTTCAGCTGTCTGTTAACGAAAACGTCCCCCTTCCCCCACCCACTCACTCAACCTACCCGCTCCCCCAGAGTGAGCCACAAATTGACTCGTTTCACGTTTTGAACCGCCCCTCGTATTTGTAGACTCAATTTCCTGACCTCATTCCAAAATCATTTGACAAGATAAACCTGCTCGTAAAAGAAGAAAACCAAAAAAGATTCGCAGACAAAGATATCGCTGCCAGGCCCGGCCCGCCCTACCGTGTTTATTACTTGAATGGCCGAGCCCGCCTAGAGCTCACCTGCGGGGCTCCCCGGGGAGCTCACCGTGTGCAGCCATGTGTCAAAAGAATGAGAACGATACAGTATCTACCTGGCTTCTAAAAAGAAATATGTGTGGCGGGAGGGGGGGGGGGAAATACACCCACGCTTTCGTTTACAGTAAGAGACCCAGGATTTGGATAAAGGGGAAAGACTCCTCCCACTGGGCCTGTGAGCTCACTTGCAATTTTATACATATATATATATATATATATATATATATATATATATATATATATATATATATAAATTAAAAAC
>CAXITT010000414.1:118661-137198 GCA_964033795.1 Lymnaea stagnalis | reverse complement strand
AGAGAGAGAGAGAGAGAGATAGAGAGAGAGAGAGAGAAAGAGAGAGAGAGAGAGAGAGAGAGAGAGAGAGAGAGAGACGGAACTTATAAACACGTCTAAAAACTCAGCAGTTAATTTTAAAAAAAATAGCAAGAAGAATATGGGAAGAGTATAGGAAGTATAGAGGAAGAATATGGGAAGAATATTGGAAGGTTGTAGGAAGAAAATAGGAAGAATTTAGGAGGCTTGCAAAAGAGAACATTGCGTGCCATCAGGTGTGGTCCCTTTCTGTGGTTCTCATTCGTTATCTCATTAGAATTGCAGCACCCCACCACTGTCAAAATGATACGACTGAATGCAGTCACCAGTACTTGACTGTTCAGCTTTTGATTCTATAGTATTTGATTTAATATAAAAATAATTCGATATGCTTAAATAAAAAATGTTGAAAATCCGAGACTCGTACACAAAAAGTAAATAATGATGATCACCAGTTTACAAACAATCGGATAGCCAAAAAATGTGTTAACAATTCCAAAAAAAGCAAAAACAGAGACTAATAAAATAATTGCTTTTATTTTTTGTATTTTAAAGTTATAATTTTATTCAGCTTCTCATATTTTGCCATTGAAATTGATAATTTAAAGGTCATGATTGTTCTTATGTCACACATGAAATATCAACAGTCATGCTGTGTGGCTTTCCCTTTGACTTGAGAAACATCGCTGTAGACGATGACGTGGGGGGTCAAAAAGGTTGTGGGTGAACAGACAGCAGACACCGTCTACACAAAGGTATTTGCCCCTGATTGGCTGAGACTCGCTCACTTCCGTTTCTGTTGGTCCTCTGAGATTGTTGTTCTTTCTAAGCAATTTGAACATAGTGGTACACAATGCAAATGAGTAACAGAGTGCAGAGATGAAACTATTCACTTTACTGAATGCTTAACAAACCTTGTGTGTTGGCATAACATCATGTGACACAATCTTTAGGAATCGTTAAAAAAAAAAAAGATTTAGCTCAGCAAAAAAACTAAGAAAATCCTCGTTTCGCCAATATCACCATTTTAGAATTGTACAGTATCCGATCGCTTCAAGAGACTTCAAAGTGTTTACCGTACTATCATTTTTTAACGCTTATGGTAAACTATTATCATAAAAGAATAAAATATCTTACCTGCGCTATTCAAATACATTACCTGCCCTATTCAAATATCTTACCTGCCCTATTCAAATATCTTACCTGACCTATTCAAATATCGAACCAGTCGTATGACCAAAATGTTGCCAGTGGTCATCAGATTTTTCAGATTTTAGGGTAAAGTATTACATTCTTGAATCCGCCCTGCTTCCCCTTCTCTCTCTCTCTCTCTCTCTCTCTCTCTCTCTCTCTCTCTCTCTCTCTCTTCCCTCACACCCCGGTGGGTCATGCATTTTTTTTTCTATTTTTATGATGTATTCTATCAAGAGTGAAAATCACTACCGTAGAAAAATATTTAAAAAATAAACTTAAGATTTACAAAAAACATTGCTCATAACTGTTCATCTGAATTTTTAAATATTGAAAATGTTTTTCCCATTCCCCTGATATGAACTAAGTTTACCCATTCCCCTGATATGAATTAAGTTTACCCATTCCCCTGATATGAACTAAGTTTACCCATTCCCCTGACACATCTACTCATTCCATTTGAAGAATTTACCCATTCCCCCCACCCCACCCCTCCCCCCACCGCCATGAACAAAATTTACCATTTCCCTATAAATTCTACCCGGTCATAGAACTCTCAGACAACGTGTGCACCGATCCGCCCCTGTAATGCACACAAATGACCCCCCACGAAGCTGGGGGACAAATGGAGCACTTGACTACGTCTGCTGGTCAACATTTCTAGCTCGAGAATGTGGCGAAATAGACATGTAAACAAAATACACAGGTAGCGCGGAATGAAAACATTCAGGGGGCGTCCTGCTTGGCCAACTGAGTGCAGGAGTCGAGTCTTTTATTGACTGCGTTGATGTGGATAAATAACACGATGAGATTCCCGCCCATGGCGCTCCCATAAACATTGGAAGAAACGCAGCGTGCCCCCAGTAGTTTAGTTTCTGGTTAAGATGAACTTCACCGCATGTGGCTAGTAAGGACGTCGCATTGTAGTCTCCCCCTCTGTGCAGTAATTGGAAGAAAACTGCGCCACACGCAGGGCACCACTCGCGTGGCTACATACACAGTGCACCTCACGCAGTGCGCCACACACAGTGCACCTCACGCAGTGCGCCACACGCAGGGCACCACTCGCATGGCTACACACACAGTGCACCTCACGCAGTGCGCCACACGCAGGGCACCACTCGCATGGCTACACACACAGTGCACCTCACGCAGTGCGCCACACGCTGGGCACCACTCGCATGGCTACACACACAGTGCACCTCACGCAGTGCGCCACACGCTGGGCACCACTCGCATGGCTACACACACAGTGCACCTCACGCAGTGCGCCACATGCAGTTCTATGTAAAAATAAAGACATACTTAGATGGTTTGGTGTGTTATGCTTAAGATGTTAAACACTTTTTTTTTTAAGGTATAATCTGCGCTGACGAAGAAAAATGCGATGGGGCAGAAAGATTTAAATGGAACTTGTGTTGAATAATTGATTTTTATATTTAATTTCAATGAACATAAAGTCAATTTTTTAAATAAATTCAATTTGGAAACAGAACAGTGTTATCAATTTCATCCCCCGTATCAAGCTAATGACGTCAGCTTTCCTCCACGTCAAGCGAAGACGATTCAAGGCTAAAACTTTGACAATTATACAGAGTTAGCTTTCCTTAGATGATGCTCCGCACTTACAAGATTTTTATTTTTGGAACTCCACTACCACCGGTCACAAAGTCAAACAACTCCACAACCACCGGTCACAAAGTCAAACGATTCCACAACCACCGATCACAAAGTCAAACAACTCCACAATCACCGCTCTCAAAGTCAAACAACTCCACAACCACCGGTCACAAAGTCAAACAACTCCACAACCACCGCTCTCAAAGTCAAACAACTCCACAACCACCGGTCACAAAGTCAAACAACTCCACAACCACCGATCACAAAGTCAAACAACTCCACAACCACCGGTCACAAAGTCAAACAACTCCACAACCACCGGTCACAAAGTCAAACAACTCCACAACCACCGGTCACAAAGTCAAACAACTCCACAACCACCGGTCACAAAGTCAAACAACACCACAACCACTGGTCACAAAGTCAAACAACTCCACAACCACCGGTCACAAAGTCAAACAACTCCACAACCACCAGTCACAAAGTCAAACAACTCCACAACCACCGGTCACAAAGTCAAACAACTCCACAACCACCGGTCACAAAGTCAAACAACTCCACAACAACCAGTCACAAAGTCAAACAACTCCACAACCAACGGTCTCAAAGTCAAACAACTCCACAACCACCGGTCACAAAGTCAAACAACTCCACAACCAACGGTCTCAAAGTCAAACAACTCCACAACCACCGGTCACAAAGTCAAACAATGAGGACCATCTGAACATGTTTATTTACATATAATATTCATTTAGTTTCATCTAAATCTGTTTTCCGATGCATTCCTGTTGGCAGCAAACCAGGCAAATTTGACAGCTTTAAGGAAAAAGAATTAATTTTTTTTAATAGTACCTTTCTATTTGAACATTAAAAAATACCTTGAGAGCACTAACTAGACCTTTCGTGTACAGACCAAGATAAGATTTTACAATTAAAATTAGAACATTGAAGCTGGATCTGGATGAAGAAGGACGATAACAATATTTCTTTTTATAATCATTAGATTATCTTCTCCCAATTTAAAATAAATTAAATTCTTTTTTTTCTTCTTTGTTTTTTCTTCCTTATTAAATATAATGGATTCTTACTGGACTTCCTTCATTTAAAATTTCATTTTGATTCGTGTGCCCTGGTTTGTTTCGATTATGCCTTTTTACCCTGTCCGGTGCATAGGCCGTCTACAAGAATTTCCCATTCATCTCGGTCGTGTGCTTTTGGTCCCTAACATTGTACTCCGCCGATGAAATATTCATTAAGGTCCCCTGGCTTTCATGGCGTTGTCTGCGAACATTGGTTTCTTTCTTTTCTTTTTTTCCTCCTCGTGCCATGCGCTGATATTTGAATCATTTAAGATGTCTTTATAAAGCTCAGTCGCTGATTTCATAATACGCGTAAATTGAGTTATTCGTGTCCAGAGAAGTGGATGTTAACCCCACCAAGCCCACGCAGACCCCCCAGCCTGTAAATAAAATCTTAACACAGGAGTTTGCCACAAGGAAGAGATTTAAGGAAATAGCCGCCCCCATCTTTTCGTCCCGTGTGTTCCAGCCTGAGGAGCGTTGCCCTGCCTTCATCAATTGCCTCGCTATTAGATAAACAAATGTCATCCTCAAAAGTTGATAAAACACTAATTTTTTCAAAAGTTGATAAAATACTAATTTAAAAAAGTTGATAGTACACTAATTTCAAAAGTTGATAAAAAAATAATTTAAAAAAGTTGATCAAACACTAATGTCAAAAGTTGATAAAATACTAATGTCAAAAGTGGATAAAACTTTTATTTCAAAAGTTGATAAAACACTAATTTCAAAAGTTGATAAAAAACACTAATTTCGAAGTTGATAAAACACTAATTTCAAAAGTTGATAAAAAATTTTCATAAGCTGATAAAACACTCATTTCAAAAGTGGATAAAACAATAATTTTTCAAAAGTTGATAAAATACTAATTTCAAAAGTTGATAAAACACTCATTTCAAATTTTGATTAAACATATTTCAAAAGTTGTTACATACTAATTTTAAAATTGATAAAACAGCAATTTCAAAAGCTTATAAATCATTTATTTCAAAGGTTGATAAAATAACTTCAAAAGCTGATAAAACATTTGTTTCAAAAGGAACAATTTTACAGGTTTTGCTTTATGTTATAATTTGTAAAAAAAAAATTGTGTTTTTTTTTGTGGTCACAATTGTACTTCTATTTAAAAAAAAAAAAAAGAATGACACTTGAAACGGTTCAATTTAATGGGGAAGATTGTTTGTTGGTGATGGGAAAAATTGTTTGATAGTGATATAGAAGATTGAATGCTGGCGATAGTAAAAAGTTGTTTTCAGGTGATAACGCAGACTTTTTGCTGGTGATGGGAAATATTGTTTTTCTGTTCATGGGCAATATTGTTGGTTGGTATTAAGGAAGATGGATCAATCTGAAGCTTTGTGATTTTTTCCGGTGAAGTTCACGTTTATTTTAACTTTTTTATTATCTGGTTTTTTTTTTAACAAGTTGAACATGGAACATTTTTTTTTAATCAACTAGATTACTGAACTCAATTCGATTACTGAACTCAATTAGATTACTGAACTCAACTCGATTACTGAACTCAACTAGATTACTGAACTCAACTCGATTACTGAACCCAACTCGATTACTGAACTCAACTAGATTACTGAACTCAACTAGATTACTGAACTCAACTAGATTACTGAACTCAAGTCGATTGCTCAAATCTTAAATGACAAGTCACAAAGTAGAACGTTACTACATTCAACGATTTCTGGGAGTCGATGCGTCGTTACAATCTTCAAAAAGAATATTTTTTTTTTTCCCTTTGGATACATTAATACCAAGACTTCACTATCTCGTCAAGGCCGTCTAGTAAAGTACGACGGGTCTACATTTGAGTCCTTTGGGGTCTACATTTGAGTCCTTTGGGGTCTAAATTTGAGTCCTTTGGGGTCTACATTTGAGTCCTTTGGGGGTCTACATTTGAGTCCTTTAGGTCTACATTTGAGTCCTTTGGGTCTACATTTGAGTCCTTTGGGGTCTACATTTGAGTCCTTTGGGGTCTACATTTGAGTCCTTTGGGGTCTACATTTGAGTCCTTTGCCCGGCCCTGGGCCGAGTTTCCCCTTCCTTATAAAAGTAGGCGATCTGTGATTAGCGCTGATTGTTTGAGCCGTTGTCTCAGAATCAGAGGTCGCAGGCAATAGATGGTTAATCTATTTGATTAAAAATGCTTTCATTTATCTCTCTATGTTTGCTGTTCGTGGTACCTGGCCTCGTTTTAGGCTTTGGTAAATATTCCTTATTTAAATTGCTGTCATTAGATTATATTACGTAAAATATTATATTTTTTCAAAATATTTCTTCTCTATTAGTATACTTTATGCATAGGGTTTAATCTATTTTTATTTCAGTATTTCCTTATTGAGTGCGTCACCATGTAAAGTTTAATTAGTTTGAGGAAGTTAAAATAATATGTCTAAGAACTTGAGCGTTTACTGGGTTGTGAGGTAGACAAAGTCGATTCAATTAATTTTGTTGTTCCGTATCAATTCGTGTTAACGAAACATGGATAACTATCAACATAGGCAATGACATTTTTTATCAAGCGGGCAAGACATAACAATTACGCTCCACCCACCATTGCTTGGTGTAGTATGATAGCATCTTACCAGCATTAAAACATGTTGATTTCATCCTAGCCCATGAAATTGACTCGATTGCTTAAACAAATGTATCATACCCCGATGGCTCTAACAAGTAAATTAGCTTATTTTAAGTGTAAAAAGAAAAGACAAAGCATAGCATCTGCTCTATTTGCTTCCATTCAGAAGATAGTCAACCAAACGAGGAAGTGTCATATTTATTTATTTTTATTATTTTTTTACTGCCTGCATTAATTACTATAAAGAAATTTTATCAAAAACTTTATTCAACAAATTCTCATGTCTAAACACCAAACATACTCTCTATACATCACACACGCTCTGCATTATACATACCCTCTACACCACAGTTTCAACACCACCCATTTGTTATGACGCCCCATGGACTTTCTTTCATCTTTACTGGTGATCCATTATGTTCGTGCTACTTGATTTGATATAATTAATTGTAATTAAAGCCATTATGTTCGTGCTACTTGATTTGATATAATTAATTGTAATTAAAGCCATTATGTTCGTGCTACTTGATTTGATATAATTAATTGTAATTAAAGCCATTATGTTCGTGCTACTTGATTTGATATAATTAATTGTAATTAAAGCCATTATGTTCGTGCTACTTGATTTGATATACAAAAATAATACGTTTTTATCCGTTTTGAAAAGGAACCAAAATTTTAGCATCATTTTAAATAATTCGGGATGTGAATATTTTTTTCCAGTATTGCCATTCAGTGGCGTAGCCAGGGTTTGTGTCCCGCGATGCGGTAATCTCATGCTCTTGATCGAGTCAAAACTTTGTACTTGCCTTACATTATTTCCTCCCCCGCCCCTCTCTCGCCCCCCACCCCCGATCCGACCCCCAAAAAAGCACTAATGTGTTTGACAAGACATTGAAAGAGATAAATACTTTTCACGATGTTTCATTTCATTGCATTTTTAGCAATTACTTACTGTGAACAAAACTGGTCATCTCATAAAATGGCTGTAGCAGTGTTAAAGTAATTAGACCAGCTTTCAAACAAATTAAAATGCGTTGTTAAATTCTAAAACTGTAGATGGAAAGTAGATCTATAATCATGCAAGAATGTTAGCCCGTGTCGCGCGGCACTTTCGCGCGGCATTTGCCCTAGGTGCGCAAATGAGTGGTACACATTTTTACAAAATTATATCATAAGTATGTTATATTATACTTATACTAGTATTTCAACACCGTTATGTTATGTGTATACTTGTGTCTCAGATGAAAGGGCCGACTACACCCTGTGTGAGCTCGTCTGTAAAAACGACCCAGACAGAAACTGCATGAGTGAGTGCCTGGCCGGGAAGAGAGATCTGAGCAAGCGAGTCGACTTTGTCATCTGCGAGATGGTCATATGTCCAAATGATAACGCGCCCAACTCTGCTTGCATGAATGACTGTCTCCACGGCTAGGCGCCAGTCAGAAATGTGTGAGTTGAGCTTGGGAAATCTCCAAGTGCCTGTTGCCGTTGGTGTTCGAATAAGTAAGAAAGGATCATATTGTGTCCCCCTTCATCAATAGTCTATGAAACAAGAACAAATGGTTTCAAAGTTGCAAGTTCTAAAGCTGGACATGTTTTTGAACCAATCGTTTTCAAAAGTGTTTGTTAAAAAAGAAAAAAGAAATGTTCATAACTTCTAGTCAGTCTTTGTTTTTACTCTGGTTGTGTCGTAAGTGATTTTAATAAATATTTCCAATACAAAAGAAAAATATTTTTAAAAAATGCTTTCTACTCTTTTCCATGCGTAAATTAGATGGTGTTAGGAAACAATGATCCATATTTTTAATTTCTAATCGAAAATGTTTCTATCTTTCAATTTCATAACAAATGAATTAATACGGCGTTCAACGTAATAAAAAAAATGTTATATGATAATAAAACATGTAAGATATCATTAGTCCCTAATAAATCATTGATGTACCTCGCACTAAAACGCGAAACAGTACCTTACACAGACAGAAAACTTTCTTTTTTTTTTTTTAAAAGGATTAAATATGTATATATATAACAAGATTTTTTTTCTTTAATTTAAGTTAACATTTGAAGCTCATCCAGTCATCTGACTCCAGAATCCAGAAATGTTTAAAGTTTTCTTTCTTTTTTTTTTCATCTTGAAAGCTAAACGGTGAAAACATCTGAAGAGAAAAAAAAAATTTGGACGATTTAGAAACAGAGTTGTTGGCATCCATTACTGAACGTCGAGTCAACTGTTTATGGTTTTTCATAGGCTTTTACGTTTTGTTGCTCCATAGGAAAACATGAACCTGGGTTTCAATCAAACACAACATACAGGACCGTGACAGCATACCGACTGTGCCGAAATTCTTTAGTTGGAGACCAGGATGAAAGAAAATCCTTATATTTAACATAACAGCAGAAGAGGGCGATGCTCTTAATAACGGGTTCGACGATTTGCAGAGATGCTCTCTCAAGTGGACTTGAGGAACTATTCGTCGTCCCATGAGTTTAAATCATGCAGTTTCACCATGGACTTATAATCATGCAGTTTCACCATGGACTTATAATCATGCAGTTTCACCATGGGCTTACAATCATGCAGTTTCACCATGAACTTATAAGCATGCAGTTTCACCATGGGCTTATAATCATGCAGTTTCACCATGGGCTTATAATCATGCAGTTTCACCATGGGCTTATAATCATGCAGTTTCAATATTGACTTATAATCATGCAGTTTCACCACTGGCTTATAATCACGACGTTTAACCATGGAGTTTTAACCCGAATTCTTTTTTTTTTTAAATCTGTATGGCCAAAACCCCGATACCGCTGGTTAAAGCTATACCGCTATATACCCAGATGCCCTTGGTTAATTTTATGAATTAATACCAAGAAAGCATTGATAAAAACTATACGAATTAATACCCAACAAAAATCGTTTGTTAACTGACGAATGGCTGAAAATCCTAATATGGTCGATTAAAGCTGTATGGCTAATAAACTCCCAGATATCGTCGGTTATTTTATGAATTAACACCCCGACATCTCTGATTAACACTGCACGCCTAAGTATTCCGATATGGTTGGTTAAAGCTGTATGGCTAAATACCCAGAAATTGTTGTGTAAAGCTGTATGGCTTAATAGCGAGACATCTTTATGTAAAACTGTATGGCTTAATACCCGGACGACCTTGATTATTTTAACTTTATAAATTATTAACACAAGATAGTCGGTTAAGGCTAAATACCTTAATATCGGGGGTTACAGTTATGAAAATGACGTCCCTGGTTAAAAGTACGGTAATATAAAATTAATTCCCCTTGTTTATCCCGGCTAGTTCTCTGGCGACTAGCTCCAAACGTGCAATGCTGTGTCCAACACTGCGCCATACATTGTGTTCTATTGTGTCCTATATTTGGTTGTGTCGTGTGTTTGGTTGTGTCATGTCTTCGATTGTGTCATGTGTTCGGTTACGTCATGCGACCGGTTGTGTCATATATTCGGTTGTGCCACAAGTTCGGTTGTGTCATGTGTTCAGTTGTGTAATGTGTTGTACCATTGTTCTTTTGGGTCATGCATTTGGTTGTGTCATATGTTTTGTTGTGTCATGTATTCGTTTGTGTCATGTGTTCTAATGTGGCATATGTTCGGTTGTGCCATGTGTTGTAAAACTGTTTGGTTGTGTCCTGTGTTTGGCTGTGCCATGTGTTTGGCCGTGCAATGCTTTTGACTGTGCTGCGTGTTCAACTGTGCCATACAACCCATGACTGACGTCTACAATCACTCAATCATTTCGCCCAACAATTTTTTTTTTCCAATTCGCGTGTCAAAGAAATAAAAATCATTTAATTAATAGCAGTAGGGTTCTAAAATTAATTAGCACCAGCTTTCAAATAAATTACATTGCGCTATAATATCCTAGAGTTGTGAAAGGCACTGCCGTATGGTTATGTCATTTCAGTACGTTATATCCTCTAAATATGTGGCGATAGAAAGTGGGGGGGGGGGCGTGTCTGCTTCCGGTGGCACTTTTATTTTTTATTGTTATATGTGCGGGCGGCTTTGTGTGTGTGTGTGTGTGCCAACAACAGCTTTTGTCGTCGAAGGGTGGGGGGGGGGGAGGGGGTGACAAAAATGTTAGCCCGTATAGGGCGGATTTTACCCTAGCTATGTTACTGAGCGGTGCCAATTTCTTTACACACTTTTCCTACTTACACTCGTCATGCCATTTGGTGGTCTCTTACGATCCATCATTTGACATGAGCGTCTGTGTTCAAATCCAGCGTCTGCTCTTTTTTAGAAACTCTCTTTTCTGTAATTTTTATTTTTTTATTTTAAAAGAAATTAAAAGAGGCTCAGCCAATGTCTTTGTAAGCTCTCTTGGTGTTTCATAAGTGGTTGCAAATAAAATAGTGTTGAACAAATGATAGTGAATATTATTGCGTTAATTTTGTCTAAAGTAGTCGCAGTTAAATCACCAGTATCGTAATGAACACAATAAGGTAGCCCTTAAGGTAGACATATTTTCGACGATAATGTACAATTACATGCACCAGTATCGTAAAATAAAAACAAAGTCAAGTAGCTCTCAGAGTAGATATATTTCCGATGACAACGTTCAGTTAAATTCAACAGGATCGTGACTATCAAAATAAACTAGCTCTCAGTTAGATATCTTTTTTTGACGATACTGTACGGTATCATGAACTGCGATGACGTCAAGCTAAAATGTTCATTGTGTGAGACAGAATAGGGCATCACTCAATAGTTCCTTCTCCTTTATGAAACACACACGGATTGGACAGTGGTATATCACTGATTGGTCAGTTGTATTTCACTGATTGGTCAGTTGTATTTCACTGATTGGTCAGTGGTATATCACTGATTGGTCAGTTGTATTTCACTGATTAGTCAGTTGTATTTCCCTGATTGGTCAGTTGTCCATCACGGGTCGATCAGTCAATATCACTGATTGATCAGTTGTATTTCACGTATTGGTCAGTTGTATCCTAGTTGCATATCAGCTGTACGTCGTCTGTGATCCAACTCACCTAGATTTCCTCAATGAAATGTTTCAAATAAGTGGTCAAGTTTTTCTGATGGTCAATGTCTCCATTCATCACACCCAGCATCGCCAGCATACCGGAGTCTGTGTTGGGCGATCTGGCGACTCCTGTGTAAATGAATGTTGTGTAATACGCACATCGCAATGGAGAGAAAGAATGAAAGATCACTAATCCGATGTGATGTCACACACGGAGAGGGAGAATAAAAGATCATTAATTCGATGTGATGTAACACATGGAGAGAGAGAGAGAATAAAAAATCATTAATTCGATGTGATGTAACACATGGAGAGAGAGAGAATAAAAGATCATTAATTCGATGTGATGTAACACATGGAGACAGAGAGAATAAAAGATCATTAATTCGATGTGATGTAACACATGGAGAGAAAGAATGAAAGATTACCAATCCGATGGGATTTCACAAGCGGCTCGCTACAGAAGTAATCAGAGAGACATATTTTTGCCTCTGACGCGTCCTGCTTCCTCATCAACCCTCATCCCCTTACTCAAGATGTTTTATATTAGTGCTACTGGGTCAAAAAAGGCTGTCACGCAGAGGGCTTCATTCTTGAAACTGAACTCCGGTAATATAGGTTGATGGTGGTTTTTTTATTCTTTAGGAGGATGCGACCGTTATTCGTCGTT
The DNA here is from genome assembly GCA_964033795.1 of Lymnaea stagnalis. NCBI lineage: Eukaryota > Metazoa > Mollusca > Gastropoda > Lymnaeidae > Lymnaea > Lymnaea stagnalis. Next base: position 125,000 of record CAXITT010000414.1, on the reverse strand, counting down.
ATTATTGCTCGTGTAACATGAGTAACATATCTCCGATAAAAAGGTGGATTTATTTTTCTACTTTAGAAATAATATTTTTTAGAGTCAGGGTGTTGTTTTTTTTTGTTTTTTTTTTTTGTTTTTTTTCACACTTCTTTTCTTGAGCCGCAATCTACCCAGGACTGGGTCATGGGCCGTCCTTTCTCTTCGAGCATGTGTATGATGACATGAAGATATTGATAAAACCATGTGATGGATACAAGGGTTCAGCTAGTTAAAAAGGTGGATTTATTTTTGTTCTTTAGAAATAATATTGTTTAGTGTCGGGGGGTTGTTTTTTTTTGTTTTTTTTTTTTTGTTTTTTTTCACACTTCTGTTCTGGAGCCGCAATCTACCCAGGACTGGGTCATGGGCCGTCCTTTCTCTTCGAGCATGTGTATGATGACATGAAGATATTGATAAAACCATGTGATGGATACAAGGGTTCAGCTAGGGTTGGTGCCGCTATGGGGTGGAACGAGTAGATATTGACAAAGCCATGTGATGGATACAAGGGCTCAGCATAATGGTTAAACCTGAAGTCAAGTCTATGATGAGATGCCAATGATAAGTTTTACCCTTTACCCTTAGTCTAAAATCATTTATTATCTTTATTTTTTTTTTAAATTGTGTATGCGCCTCACAATAAACATGTGCTACTTATAATCTGACCTCTATTTAACAAATGCATGAGTACTCACTGGTGTTCGTATAAGAGCAAGGTGGGGGATGCTTAGAATCGGGCAGAATATAGATTGCTTGAACGAAGGAAACATTCAACAGACTGACTGACAGAATGCAGAGCAACCAGAGTGCCAACAGACTTGACATCGTTCACGTTCAAGGGGCCCTGGAGGCATGCGAGCTCATCAACTTCGTACCCTTTATAGAGGCCCAATGATTTATTAGAAATGTTTGTCATTCTTAAAGTTTGAAATAGATTTTTTTTTAAAATTAAAAGATAATAATAATTTCATTATAGAGTCCTTTAGCGCAGCGCTTCTCGGCGGGGCTCAAATGGCGCCATAGGATGGCACAGAATAATCCTTTGGGGCGGAGAAGGTGACCACTGAGATGAAGTTAATAATCTTTAAGCGTGTCAACAGCAAAAAAAAAAAGTTGAGAAAAGCTGATTTAGTGTATGAGGTGAATGCTACATTGACCCTTAAAATTTGACATATATGTATTATGAGCTCCGCTCATCCGATAGTGGCAAAATATCGACACCGTGTGTTCGCCTTGAGACTTATGGAAAGCGCACTTTTGCATTTGCCGGCCCAACAATTTGGAACGCACTTCCAGTCGCTCTCAGAAACAGCCAGACACTGGAGTCCTTTAAAACTGATTTAAAAACACATCTATTTCGCAAACCCCTTCTGGGGTGATGCTATCTACAATCTTTTTCAGTTAATGTATATTGGCTTGTGTTGCTTATGGTTGAAACGGGATGAAAGACTTTGACTTGGTGTGCTCGTATGTAGCTTTATATTGTTGCGTCTGTTTTTAAATGTGGTAAATTTTAGATTGTTTTTATTTCTCTTTTTAATATGGTTGACTTTGTACCGCGCTTCGAGCTTTTGGGGATGAAGCGTGTTTTTCAAATAAACTTTATTATTATTATTATAGTTATAAATGAGATTTTATTATTTTTTGTTTATAATCAAGTTATACTCTTTTTTTTTCAAAATGACACAAACATTTTTAACTTGAAGGACTCGAATGACACCATTATAATTTCCCGTGTCATAAAAATTATTTATTTAACAAGAAATAGGCCTCTTTGGGTTAACGGACGAGACCCACCGAGAACACAGTAGGTCTGACATCTGGGATTGTTTAAGGCAACGGTTCTCAACCAATTTGTCGCGATCCCTTTTGGGGGTCGAACGACGCTTTCACGGGGTGGGTGGGGTCGCCTAAGACCATCGGAAAACGCATATATCAAACTGCATGATTATATATGAAGTAGTAACGAAAATATTTTTTTTCTGGTGGGGGGCGCCACAACATGAGGAGCTGTACTAAGGGGTAGTGGCATTAAGCAGGTTGAGAACCACTAGTCGAAGGCCTTCCACTATATTAGAGTATGGTAAAAATACACTCAAAACTCTAACAGATATTATGACCACAGAATGATTCACTCATGACCCCTAACAGATGATCTGACCCTACTATGATGCACATTTACTCAAGAACATAAGAGCTGATCTGACCCTACTATGGTGCACATACACTCAAAACTCAAACAGATATTCTGACCGCACAAGGATACACCGACCGCCTATTTGCTGACCCATGTTCACGAACAGCCCAAAACGAAGACAAAGACTTTCAAAACTCTGCAATACATTTCCATTTTTATTTAAAATCAATAAAAGCATCTTATCTTATCGTATCGTATATTTATTAAATAAAATTACCCCCCTGCCCCACGCATTTATATAAATGATGTGGTGAATTATATATTTATTTTAAAGTACATAATGAACTGCTATAGTATGGGGAAAAATGAAGCTGATGTTTAAATCCAGGGACATCGTTTGGGCAGGGCAGGGTGGTGCATTCCCCCCCCCCCAACCCTTTTTTTGAATTTGCAGATTTTATTAAAATGACTTAGCACTGTGGCGTTGCAAGTAATTAACAACTTAACAAGCCTTCCAAGCTTCGGTTTTACCCCCCCCCCCCATACCCTTTTCCCAGAAAAAAAACTGAAATGACGCCCCTGTTTAAATCCATAGTCATTTATTTTTTTATCTTTATATTTTTGATGGGCATTATTTCGATATTTGAAGTGTACATCTTAGTTGTTTACAAGATGGCGGATGTGAGGATCAACAGCTGGCTCTTCGCCTCAAGGACATAAAAATTGAACTCACAAATCGAAATGTCAACTTGGTCACCGAATCAACATTGACTCATCCGGGGGGGGGGGGCCTTAATGGTGTGCACGTCAAAAACCATTTTACAATACATCGCTCGAAATCATATCTCCCACGGTACATTACTGAAATGCCAAGTTTGGAATGGTTTTATTTGGGCTTTGTGTTGTGGATTATGAATAAACTCAAATGTTGGCTCAGCTATCGAACAAACAATATATATATTTTTTTTAACCAACATCGAGTATTTCAACGTTACAGAAATGAATTGGGGAATTGATGAACTAGCTTGAGATCGTACTCTTTCAAAATCACTGAGACAATTCAATGTTATTGAATGCAAGCAATTTGGGCGCAAAAGCTGTTGTTGTTTTTTTTTTGGTGTTTTTTTTAATCGTTGTATATATATATATATTAACTTCGCTTTTGTTTTGCGTGTTTCTTTGAGGCGGCGAACATCTTTTGAGGGCTACTGGACCCGCTTTCCGTCATCCTGTCAAGCTGAAACTTGGCACACAGATTCGTTGCGATGACGACACATTCTATCACATTTTCAACACTCCTCACCCCCAACGCCCACAAATCGATTTTTGTTTCCTTCTGTTTTTCAATCAGAAGATGAAGTGAATAGGATGCAATGATTTCTTTTAAGACCTGTAGCCACCGCAAAGTCGCAAAATAGGGCCGAAAACAGTTTTTGGGGTCAATCCGCATGTCTTGACGGAAAACTATGCAATGTATTTTTGAGGAGGGGAAAAATGGAGTAAAAATATGAAACGTGTTTTTCGCCAGAAGTTTACCGAATTACATAACCGCTTGTTAATTTAAAAATGTTAACTGCCTGTGTTAAGTGACGTACAATTACATAACCACTTGTTAATTTAAAAATGTTAACTGCCTGTGTTAAGTGACGTACAATTACATAACCCGCTTGTTAATTTAAAAATGTTAACTGCCTGTGTTAAGTGACGTACAATTACATAACCGCTTGTTAATTTAAAAATGTTAACTGCCGTAAGTGACGTACAATTACATAACCCGCTTGTTAATTTAAAAATGTCAACTGCCTGTGTTAAGTGACGTACAATTACATAACCCGCTTGTTAATTTAAAAATGTCAACTGCCTGTGTTAAGTGACGTACAATTACATAACCGCTTGTTAATTTAAAAATGTTAACTGCCTGTGTTAAGTGACGTACAATTACATAACCGCTTGTTAATTTAAAAATTTTAACTCCTGTGTTAAGTGACGTACAATTACATAACCCGCTTGTTAATTTAAAAATGTTAACTGCCTGTGTTAAGTGACGTACAATTACATAACCCGCTTGTTAATTTAAAAATGTTAACTGCCTGTGTTAAGTGACGTACAATTACATACATTTAAACAAAAAATATTTATACGTTACCCTTTTTTTTTTTTAAAGTAGTCCCGGAGGGAGGGGGCTTATTCAGTTACAAATTGATGAGCATATCCCTTTAAACAATCTAAGTAAATTAAGCATGAAAAAGTTTACATGTGCTGTAGAACAACAAATATTGAACTCCCACCTATAAGTACTTTTGTTACATGATGTCGTCCTTGTCGGCACAGTAATATAATAGCCGCCCCCCCCCCCACACACAGTTTCAGTTTGAAAGCCTCACATCTTTACACAACTACATGTGCTGTAGAACAACAAATATTGAACTCCCACCTATAAGTACTTTTGTTACATGATGTCGTCCTTGTCGGCACAGTAATATAATAGCCGCCCCCCCCCCCCACACACAGTTTCAGTTTGAAAGCCTCACATCTTTACACAACGCTTATTCGAAAGATAAACCTAGTTTTACTTTTCGCGTTGCCCAGTGTTTACATTGAAGGGCGTTAAAGATAGAAAACACGCTATACTTATCAGGATAATGCAGTAGGTCGGGTTGACACAGAAGCATATTAACTGCTGGCGAGGGACAGGGAGGTTAAAGGTCAAACCAGGGGTTCTGAAACCTTACATGGACTTATTTTGAATGAGGGCGATCTTCATTCTATGGACCCTAGACCTTAAATTCAATTTCTAAGGGGAAGGTGATAGGCACTTATGTTTAAAATTGCTTGTGTTTTGTTTTAGTGTTTGTTTTTTTTTGTTTTTTTTTTTAAATTAAGTTTACTAACCGTTAAGATCATATGGCTGAAGCCACAAGGGGTTTATCCTTTCCGAATTGAGAACCCCTTGATTAGACACCGGCAGTCCGTTATCGCTGAGACTGACACCTTGATAAGGTAAACACAAATTGGGGACTCGGAGTATTACCTTTTTTTTTTCTCTCAACTTCTCATTATGCGAGTACAATAAATGGGGAATGTGAGAAATAAATGTTCAGATTTTCAAGTAAAGATTTGTTCATAATGAAAGCTATCATAAACGGTTGACCGGCACAAGAATTAAAGAAAGAAAAAAAAATCTCCATTTTTTTAGACATATTATTTCAAACAAATGTAATTGGTGAAGCGCAGGTCCCTTATTTAGTTAAAACCAGTCGACATTTTGTGAATTTATAATTATTAAAACTTTAGGATACATGGCGCATTAGAAAAAAAATCGTCACAGTCATCTTAGGTTGAGACTTTCCGAATGGAATGAGATGATGTGATGTAGATACATGCTCAAGACATCTTCTCATTGTAGCCGGAGAATTTCAAAATGTGGCTGGACTTCTTTTGAAATGATCTTTAATAATGCGATTCTAAAATAATTGCTTGAATCGTTGAATTAAAGCCCAGAAACTTAAACAAAAAACAACAAAAAAATAACATTATTTGAGTAGCTAATTAAGTGTGGATGGATGGATAAGAAAGATGTATTGGGATAGAAAGTTAGTGCATTGATTTAAAGGTGAAATTTCAGATTATATCAACCTAACCCAGAAGCTAGTCTGCAAAATCGGGAGACAAGATTATCAATCTTTGGTCATTTTTATTTCTCCTTCGAGTTTTTTTTTAATATTTTTTTTTTTATTTTTTTAATTGAAATATTTTTGGAAAAAATATATTTTCCATAATGACGCGTTTACCTGCAGACGCCATTCATCAGCAGCTGACATTGAAGTAGCTGGTGCAAGATGAAGTTAGGCAGACCCCTGTTCCTGTCAGGTTAAGGGGTCAAAAGGAGGTCTTGCCAACAGGTGTGACGTGTCTCCGTTGATCAGGCACGCCGAGCACAGATTTCGGAATAGTGTTTTAAAACATTTCGTCTGACGTTGGTGAATGGACATGCGTGTGCCAGAGCAGTGCGGGCGGGGTGGGGGGGGGGGGGCGGGGGGAGAGGGCACAATTAACGACAGGCTTTCAAACACACGCACCACTTACACCCAGGGATTTTCTAATCTCGATAATGCCCCCCGCCGTCCGTTGACGTCACTGATTGGAATAAGAGTCGATAACCTCGCGGGGGGGGGGGG
>CAXITT010000414.1:69762-113145 GCA_964033795.1 Lymnaea stagnalis | reverse complement strand
ATATATATATATATATATATATATATATATATATATATATATATATATATATATATATATATATATATATATATATATATCTTATTTTGCATTTTTGCCTTGCGTCAAATTTAATTTTTTACCCGGAGAAATGAAAGACTCGGCAAGGGAGAAGGAGAATTCCCCCCCCCCCAAACTCAGATTGGAAGCAACTGCTTCCTCCAACCCTCTGCGTAGACGCCCCTGGAGGTAAGTGAGGGGAGTCAGTAAGGGGGCGTTGGTTATGTGAGCGAAACGGTAAGCGATATCAATCAATATTTTGTGGGGCATTTGATTATGTAAGTGATTATGTAACTGGGGTGAGTCAGTATGTAATGGGGACATTGAGTATGTCTGTGATAAGGTCGGAGATATTAGCCAACATCTGATGGGACCCGTGATTATGTAAACGATACAGCATGTGAGATAACCGTGGTAGGCAGTTTAAGTAAGGTAGGTGGCGCCAAGATTTAGTTGCTCCATTATCGGGCGGTTTAAAATATTTTAGCATTTTTTGCACGAAGACCCCTGTCTGTCAACAACATCCGTTGATCGTGTGGAAGATTAACATACGTCGGCTCAAAATTATCTCCTGGCCACACAAAAAAAACACCATAATATTGGCAGATCATTTAGCTAGCATACTCAAGTGGCTTGCTTCCCTTAGTCACGGGGCTTTAAGCCTGTAAGAAAATATGTTCATCTGGGGTAGTTTAGGCCCCTGACATCATATATACCTGACGACCCTGATGGGTTGCGTTTGTCCAAAGGTGGTGGGAAAGATATGGTTGATCGTAGCTTTCAAGGGGGCGCTAAGATATTCGATAGGGCAAAGCTAAACAAAATTGAGTGGGAAACAGAAGTGGGAAGTACGCCAGCTACGGCGCCAGAATGGGAGAGATTTGAGTTTTCCTCATAGAAGCGACATCTGTATCTTGTGATATCCTATACCGAAAGAGTTCATTTAACTTTCGTTAACTTAAATTAATGCAGTTAATCATGTAAGACATTTCAACTGAACTAGGTCATTACATGCACGTATAACAAATAATATATAAATAATACTTTTTTTTAAATCATGAATTTCCAAAAATGGGCTAAACGTATAAACAAATGTCCCTCAAAACTTCAGATTTGTGTCAGTAATATGACTAAAATGCGTCAGTGGCGGTCATTGTTCACCTACTGATCATGAAGGGTTGCATTATCATGGGGATCAGTAAGTGTATAGAAGAATTTGAGATGCAAGATTTAACTCACAGTGGTCACTCAAGGATCAGTGTGGGTCACTGGTGCCATACTGATCCTACAGGGCTATACTGACACCGGGGTCGAATAACCATGCAAAAACTTCAAGTCCATCGGATGAAGCGAACAGATCGAATTGTGCTTTGCAATATTTGACGCCATACAAATACACAAGCAGAGCAAATTTCAATTGGAATTAAAACGTGTTTTCAAACTATCCCTAACAACAAGCATTTCGTATAAATCCTCTGTATGAATTTTGTTTGCATTCATGACATTGTACGTGATTGATCATTGATGTGATTGTAGCAACTGATTTTTTGGAATAGGAATGGTTCTTTATCAAAATTAGTGAATATAAAACCTAACAGCATAAAGATGAATTTAAGCTCAAATAAAAAGCACATAGCAACAGCACACAATTAATCTCCACACCAAAACATCCTTCCATTGAACAAATTAAAATCCATTCATCTTCCCCCCCCCCCCCCCAAAAAACAGGAGAAAAAAAAGAATTTTTTGGTGGGGGTGAAAATTTGTTCGCAATAGTTTTAATTGGCTAAAAATGAAATTAAACCCAAAAAAAAAGCACATAGCAACAGCACACAATTAATCTCCAACCCAAAACACCCTTCCATTGAAAAAATTAAAATCCATTCATCTTCCCCCCCCCCCCCCGAAAAAACAGGTGAAAAAAATGAGTTTTTGGGTGGGGCTGAAAATTTGTTCGCATATGTTATCATTGGCAACGAGTCTATGTGCCAAGATTTAGTTCAATATAATGACGGGAAGTGGGTCAAATAGCCTTCCGAAGATTTTCCACAAATACATCAACAAAAGAACAGTTATATAAAGGGTATAAAAAAGATAATTGATCACAATCGACATAATGAATATCTAGAACTGCGTACCATACTAAATTTGGCATTCTGTTTGCATAAAATAATGTTTTTGAGTACATTGAGGCGAATATTTAGATAAATGTAGCCTTAAATAACTTGACAATGTAATAGAACGTTAGCGTCCAAGATTTTATCTGGAAGTGTTGGTTTTTTTTTTCAAAATATTTTCCTATTTAAATACAAATATTCTCAAACAAAGCTGCTTTTAAAAAAAAAAAACTGGTTCCTTTTAAAAAAATGTGTTTTTATAATATTTACGAATGGCGCATTCAATAACTATCAAAAGTACAAATGAAAATTATCCTGAATATATTCTGACGCTGTTATAAACACAAGTTTTCTGACACCGTTATCAACACAATTGTTCCGAGACCGCTGTAAACGACGTTATAAACGCAAGCTTTCTGGTACCGTTACAAGGACACGTTTTCTGACACCGTTATAAGCACAAGTTTTTGACCCCCCCCCCCGGCAACAGATCACAAACCTAGATCTCTGCTTCCTGTCCTGCGATGACTTACAGTCCCAGACGTCACGGTGTGAGTGATAGTTGTTGCACATCCTCGGCAACTACAAATGCATTTAGTTCGCCCTCGTACACAGATCGTACGATTGTTTTAATCTGATCGGGTGATCTCCCTTCAGTCAAAACTTACCTCCCAATATGAGGGGGGGGGGGGGGGGGGGGGGGGGGGGGGGAGAGGGGTTAAGGATGTCCTATTTTTATTTAAATTGTTTGCTTGTGAATGTATTTAACTTAAGCGTCATTGTTTTAATTTAAACATCCTAGAAATAACTTAAAACATCCTAGAATTAACTTAAAACATCCTAGAATTAACTTAAAACATCCTAGAATTAACGTAAACATCATTGGTCTAGCTTAAACGTCTTTGCTTTAGCTTGTACATCTTTCTTTTAACTTAAAGAACATTGTTTCGAGAATGAGATTGAAGTATAGAGCAGAATATTGCCCTCGAATGCGACTCTGATCAGTGGCGTAGGTGGCGCCAGTGGTTTGTGGTGTGTCTTCCAGTGCTGTAAACTCATGACGTCAGCCCCATCGATATGCGCCCCTCCCCCCATGTAACCTCCTGCCCTGGTAACACCCTGTCCCGTTGGAACCATATTCTGGTAACACTCTGTCCCGTTGGCACCCTATCCTGGTAACACCCTGTCCCGTTGGACCCTTTCCTGGTAACACCATGTCCCGGTGGCACCCTATTCTGGTAACTGCCGCAACTGGTCGCACCCTACTCGTTTATATTGCAAAGATCTCTTATGAATTTCTCACTCTCTCTCCATATCTCTCCCTCTCTCCTTCTCTCTCTCCATCTCTCTCTCCATCTCTCTCTCTCTCTCTCTCTCTCTCTCTCTCTTTCTCTCTTTAAGTTTCTCTTACTTTCTCTTTCTTTCGCCACCTATTTGTTATAGATATAATCTATCCCCTTGATCATAAAGTCATATACTAAGCGAATCGGGACCAAATCTCCAACACAAACCTCGGTCTTAGCCTGAGCATCAATGCCATAAAGATACTATTTCACAATAGTGTTTGTTCCCCCAATAGAGTTCAATGCCTTCATGGCCGTGCACACGCCTTCATACGATAGTTTATCTGCAATCTTGGACCTGATCCGAGACTGTAAGCACTGTGCGCGCATTCAACTGGTTCCGGTAAAGATGAACCAGATAATGGATTAAGTGGGCGTTCACCGGAAGGATGAAAAAAAAAAGATGGTTGAGTGGAAGCAGAAGGTGGCGCTGGAGAAATCATGGCATTAGCGATTAATGAAATAGAATTTGAGATTTATAAGAAGGAATGCTTGATAATGGAAAGAAAATTAATAGAAACGGCCAAGTTCTTTGCGGTATGACTTTTAGCAGATAAAAATAATCAGACTTTTTACAGATCCTACAGCCTTGCGAAATCTAATGTGTAAGAAAAAAAGAAACTATCGTTTACTAAATGGTACATCGTATATGTTTTATTCCCTTTAAGTGCACCAGTGGTGTCCAGTGGGGAGGAGGGGTGGGGCAGATGACGATTGGAAAATAATTAATTCTCAAGAAAACAGTGACGCTAGAGGGTTTTCATGAGATATTACACACTTGTCCATTGAAGACGTCGTGTTTCCAGCGACTGCAAGTAAGCAATAGAAGAATGTTTAATTACTAAAATTGACTTAAAATTTATTAAAAGTCTTTGACGTCGTAAAACCGAAGGAACATTGATATGGGATTGAATTAAGAAATATCTACGTCTCTAAAAATGGATTTCCATGTCCCTTATTGCTATCACAGGTTTAGTACATCTCATTGACACTTACCTTTTTATCTTGAAAAAATGAGAGTTTAACATGTCTTGAAATGTTTAACGACCAAATATTATGGTATGTTTTACTGGTTAGTGATATTGTTAGCACGGGCAAACATAAAAGATATAGTTAGCACTGTCTAAAAAAAAAGGAAGTTGCTAGCACAAGATACAGAAACGATATTTTTAGATGAGCTACATAAATTATATTTTTAGCACAAGCTACATAAAAGACATGGTTACAAGAGCTACTTAAATGATATGGTTAGTACGGGCTATATTAATAACATAGTTAACATGAGCTATATAAAAAATATGATTTAGCAAAAGAAGATCAAAAACTAACAACAAAAAACAGAATTGAGTTGACCTACCTTTAAACAGTGCCTATATAAAAGTCTGTTGGGGGGAAGACTGCTGATAAATCCACTCATGAATTGTATGATTACACAAAACAGTTCACAGTCCAGGCAAGCACCATCAAACAATCCATTAGGAGACAGACATAGCACAAGAGAGTGCACGCATTGTTCCAAGACAAACACAACCTAAAAAAAAAAAGTGAAGTCCCCTGACGGGTCTAACGTCCTGACTAAGTGAACTCCCCCTGACGAATATCGCTCATCGCTAACTAGAGTGAAAGCTTCGATCAGTTTTCTTCAATTTCACGGCAGGTAGATAACAGGAAACCTGGCCCGGGGAACACTAACGTTATAGAGACGGGGGGCAGGGGTGAGTGGGCTTGAAGGAAGGAGAAGTCAGGGCTAGAGTTTAATTAACTTACCAATAAAGATTTTCAAGGGAGGCTAGCGTGTAAATCTTGTTAACTTTTAATAATACTCTAGTTAACGAACGTGTCTCAAATGTCTAATATAATATACCAAACTTAGTTCGACAAGTTTAATTTTCTTTATGTTGGTCGGGGGGGGGGGTGAATATTTGGCCAAATGCAGAGTTTTTTCGTTGATCTGGAATTCTGTCCCGCCCCAAGCACCATCATACCTAGCGCCCCGCATTATGTCCCGCCCCAAACACCATCATACCTAGCGCCCCGCATTCTGTCCCGCCCCAAGCACCATCATACCTAGCGCCCCGCTGTTAGTACGAATTCTTCACGCGTTAGCAATTATCAGAGTTGTTTTTATCCATCTGCGATTGCGTGTCGTGTTGAGTTTCTGATCTTTGTATTTAGGTCAGTACGAAAATCATGTTACTTTGTCGGCTGTGATGTGGCGGCTGTTGCCCTGATGTTAAATGATGTGCTTTGAGCTGCAGTGATGCTAGAAACAGATACCACCACAGCTTCCTTAACCGCTGACGCCCGTAGTTTGTAGGTTGCGTGCCCTCCGCAGACTGTTTTGAGTCTGTCCGTTGTCTGCCTAAGTCAAACAGGGATCGATATCTGAGAATTTTGTCTTGCCTCTGCTACAGTCTTTGTTTGTTGTTTGTTTTGTTTTTTTCCAAAATCCATCAAGCATGTTGGTGAAACGTCTCAGAGATCATCTAAACGTACGCTAATTCTTTTATCAAACTTTTCATAAATTTCATACAGTACAGTTTCTCGGCGTTCTGCCTCGCGTTTTGAATTGATATTTCGGAATTGAGGAAACAAACAAATCTCGCATTAATTTAATTTCGATAAATATCAGAAACTTTACTTTTTAAAAAAACTCTTTTTGTAATCACTTTGCCATGCCTTGATACGAACGACAAAATCTGCGCTTTTAATTGAAGGAAATTGATCAGCTTTGAAAGTTAGTCAATAGCGTTATGTATGAATTTTGCCTGACAATAAACATAATTTGGAAAAGGCAACAATCTCGCCTCCATTAATTTTAGAATTTAGCTAGACGCAGAAATCAAACCAATAAGAATATCAGGCACATGGTTAGAACAATTCCTTAAAATAATTTAAAGATTTACTGCACCGAGTCAAAAAAATTTTTTTTATATTGTATCAATGAAAGATTCGCTCTTATTCTCAGTGGGTCACTTTTTAAATCAGTTAAGCTTCCATTGTATGAGATAAAATTATGGGGGTAGGGTGTGTTGTTTCTTTTATGAAGTTGGTAAAAGTAAATGCTCTGGTCCGGGTACAGGAGAAATGGGACGTTAAATATCCCCATTCCTCCACCACCATCACCCCTCCCAAACCCACAAAAGAAATTAAATTCACTTCAAATGTCTGCTCTAATTATCGACGTGTATTTTATTATTCAAGTTGTCCGAGAAAATAAAATTTAGAATTTAAAAAAAGAAGTAGCAAGCTTAAGAAAAAAAATCAAGATTAGCTCTATTTATCACGAATAAGAAAAACGAAACTCAGGACAATAAATATATATATGTCAATGATGGGTGGTTAAAATAGTATAAAAGATTCATAGATTCCTTTATTTATTTCTCTCTAAAGCCGCCCACCATCTCGTCACACTAGGGTCGCCTTCTCCTTGAAACTTCATTTGGGAAATATTGAGTTTGTATTTTTTTGTTAAGATATTTTCATTTGAAATCCATCATGCGTATCTAATGCACGAATGAATTCTTGACAAGGAAGTTGATATCTTTACATCAGTGATTCTCAGATTATGGATCATGACTCCCTCGGGTGTCGCCGGACAATATGCCAGGGGTAGCTAAAGGGCTTTGTAAATTTGTTAAGTCTTTTGAAAATTCAAATATATATATATAAATATAATAATAATATTATTAAATAGTCCAAACATGTTTGTTGTAAAATATTTTGCTTAATTGTGAAAATAAAATACATGATAATTTATTTCAATGTTGTTTGTTCGGTTTTTTTTAAAGCATGCCAAAATTATAAAATAATGATGCCAGCAGGTCAAGTACAGTCAATACCAACCGGTAAGTCAAGTACAGTCAATACGCACTGGTAGATCAATTACAGACAATACCCGCGGTAGGTCAAGTACAATCAATACCCGCCAGTAGGTCAAGTACAGTCAATACCCACCGGCAGGTCAATTACAGTCAATACCCGCGGTAGGTCAAGTACAGTCAATACCCGCCAGTAGGTCAAGTACAGTCAATACCCACCGTCAGGTCAAGTACAGCCAATACCCGCCAGTAGGTCGATTACAGTCAATACCCGCCGGTAGGTCAAGTACAGTTAATACCCGACAGTAGATCAAGTACAGTCAATACCCGCCAGTAGGTCAATTACAGTCAATACCCGCCAGTAGGTCAAGTACAGTCAATACCTCCGGTAGGTAAATTACAGTCAATATCCAACGGTAGGTCAAGTACAGTCAATACCCGCCAGTAGGTCAAGTACAGTCAATACCCGCGGTAGGTCAATTACAGTCAATACCCGCCAGTAGGTCAAGTACAGTCAATACCCCTCCCCGTAGGTCAATTTCAGTCAATACCCGTCGACTTAAGGTCTCAAACACCTGTTTCTCAATTTTAGGTATAACCCTGATTGTGGGCCTCAACAACTAGGCAAATGTTCTCAAAGGATTCCATGCACGACAAATGTTGAGAACCACTATGTTTCTTGAACTCAATTATTGATTTTCAATAAATTCATTGTGGTAAACTTGAGTTAGACCGCTGCGGTTGAGTGAATCCTTCATTGAAACGTGCTTCGCTATTCATCTATGGTGCGCTTCCTGAACCTTCTGTATAAACACCACACACACATACACCCACACCACACACGCATACAACCATTCCCACATGCACACATACACGCACACCACACACGCATACAACCATACCACACGCACACATACACCCACACCACACCACACACAAGACTCTAAAACAGCCTGGGTTATTAATCTTATTATACTTTACCTAGTAGAAGATCCTATAAATTAATTTTTTTTTAAACTGTTACAACTGTATGGTGTTATTAAAAGACATATTGTCCAAAGGTGCTCTCAACATTTTTAGCAATGTGCCCGCATGGGTAAATTTCCCTTCATACTCTCAATAGTCAAATAATTAATACCAGACTTTAACATTTTCATGATTAAGATGGTTTTCGATGATGGTTTAACCATTTGGTGGAGAGAGGCGCCAATCGGTTGTATTTGTTATAACTTTTATTAAATTCGGTGCTGGGTTAAAGGTTTAACATTATGTTGACATCTTTGTTCGCTACTTATGTCAGTTAGTAACAATGGATTTTAGCATTGAAAAAAATAGACTTCCAGTTGAATGACAAAGAGAACTTCAGAGCCTACTATTTGAACGTACGACTTTATTTTTATAATTACATAAACTAATTTTTTTTATAATATTTATGAACAAAATATATTAACATGTATATAATGACTTAACAGTCAGTAACCCATTTCTTCTTTACCTCGCAACCTCTATGGGTGTGAGCACCCCAGGTTGAGAACTCTCTGGTTTATTCTTTAACACGTTATTATTTATTTATTTTTTTATCTCTAAGCATGCGTCTGTGTTAAAGTGCTAGGTTATCCATCATGAATGAACATGGCAAATCCCCTCTACATGCATAGGAGCCACAATGACCAATCGATTAATCGTGGGTTCTTAGTATATAGAAGAAGAAGAAGAATAGCTTAAAATAAATTTCAAATAAAAATATATAACGCACAAATTAACGGAGGTTCAAATTAATAACGGAACACCGGCGATTACGTTTAATTAGTCATTAGGAGTGGGGAAAAAAACTGAATTGAAGTAAAGGTCACCTTGAACTTGTACTCCATGTTTCCCTGACAACAGAACGACACTATTGCGCTCGTAGGCGAAATTCGGCTGTTTTGGGGAATACCGTTATAAAAATAGAACAGGTGACTTCCATTTTCATATTTAGTTGTTGACTCACATGACTAGTTAAAAGATGTTCTTAATGTCAACACACATTGATCGATTTATTTTAATTTCGAAAGGTTAGTCTCCTTACGAATTAAAAGGTGAGTTGTTGTGTACTGTACTATTTACATTTACATTTGTTTGGATCAATAAAAAGAATATTATCTTATCTAATCGTATGTATAACTGTTTCCCTTATTTGTGGGAGTACTAGCTATCTTCTTGTATATAGGTCTATCACTTATGCTCAGTTCACACGATCAAATTTTCGTAAAATTTTCTTCACATTTTGCGTCCAATTATTTTTTTCAACTAAATAGTGCATTCAAGAAGAAATTCGACGAAAATTTGATCGTGTGAAGTGAGCATTATAGTAAACTGTAACAACTGGGGAGGATATATTTTCATAGTGATCGAACGCCGTCGAACTCACACTGACATATAATGACACACACAAACACACACACACACACTCGCGCACACACACATACATACTGACGCTTATATTATTCTCTTTGACTTAAAAACACTTTTTGTATGGCTAGATAGCACGCATGAATCAGCCGACGAATATTAATATTTCATACAATTATATCACAACAACAAAATTTAAGGACATTGCGTAATACTAAAATAGATATAACAGCTCCGTGTAATAATTATGTACGAATTAATGTATACTAAGAATGGAGAAACTCTGCGGTTTATATCGTGCTCCATCAAGTCCAGCAGCAATACTCTGTCCTGCACTCTGGTCCACCAACCGATACTCTTTCGTTACATTCAATATTGAAATTAAATTCACTTTTTTTGGGACCGAGCTATTGCTCTTTTATGGCATCGGGTAAGTACGTTTAGTCGTACTTCCCATGAGAGCTGTGAGTCTGGGACGTTCGCTTCCCTTAGGGGCAAGGCTTTGCGTCGCCTGGTCGCCCCTCCCAAGGAGTCTCTCTGTCTGTGTTGGCATTGCGTGCAAGGCTTTGCGTCGCCTGGTCGCCCCTCCCAAGGAGTCTCTCTGTCTGTGTTGGCATTGCGTGCAAGGCTTTGCGTCGCCTGGTCGCCCCTCCCAAGGAGTCTCTCTGTCTGTGTTGGCATTGCGTGCAAGGCTTTGCGTCGCCTGGTCGCCCCTCCCAAGGAGTCTCTCTGTCTGTGTTGGCATTGCGTGCAAGGCTTTGCGTCGCCTGGTCGCCCCTCCCAAGGAGTCTCTCTGTCTGTGTTGGCATTGCGTGCAACAATGCTTTTACGACGGTACTTGTAATCATTAAACTGGTATGAACTAGAGTTACTTCGTTGTTTTGTTGTTGTTGTTGTTTCTGGTATGAACTAGAGTTACTTCGTTGTTTTGTTGTTGTTGTTGTTTCTGGTATGAACTAGAGTTACTTCGTTGTTTTGTTGTTGTTGTTGTTTCTGGTATGAACTAGAGTTACTTCGTTGTTTTGTTGTTGTTGTTGTTTCTGGTATGAACTAGAGTTACTTCGTTGTTTTGTTGTTGTTGTTGTTGTTTCTGGTATGAACTAGAGTTACTTCGTTGTTTTGTTGTTGTTGTTGTTGTTGTTTTTTTTGAGGGATTCTTCCCCTAACTGACCTTTGGTTCAACTTTGGTCAAGGTTACTGCTTTTGTTAGTGCCATCCTACATGTACTATTTACAGAGGGGGGTAGAAATGGAGAGAGACTGTGACCAGGCGAGTATCAACAAGTGAGAACCAGTTGATCTCAACAGTCATATGTTGTTTGTTTTTAAAGACAAATGTCTTTATGTATTCTTTGTGAGGGATACTTTTACAATTAATTAAATTATTAGTTGTTCCAAATCACTCATTTTGTATGTCTAAACATTATTTTTATATTTATATCCAATGTCATGACAAGATTTACATATTTGAAATAATGTTTCCAATTAAGGAAGAAAATGGACGAAAAACAACATCAAGTCATGGAACCCACCACGCCGGAGCCATTCATCCATTGTTATCGGATCGACTCCGGAGCATGGCAATAAAAAAAAAAACGGAAAATCGGAACAACCAGAAACTCACCACGCCGTCGCCATTGATTCGCTGTTATCGGATCAACTCCACAGCATGCCAGTCAAAACAGACGGAAAAACCGGACAACCGTAACAACCAGAAACCGCCCAAAAATGGGCCACATACAATAGTTTTTTGCTACTACAGCAGCAAATTGACGAAATATTAAGGAGACTGGAGCCTGTCAGAGTTAAGTATTTCTTTGAACAAAAAGATTAAAATGATTCATTCTTCTATCGGCTAAAACTATTTATATCTTCTATTATCTAATCGTTGACTATATATTATACGCTTACAATGTTTTACATAAGAGCCGGGCCAATATAACTGAAGCAAATAATGAATCAATTATAAGTAAAACGAATCTAAATGTGGAAGTCAATGATTATTTTCTTTATTTATTCATCAGTCATCGTCCCGGCTTTCGTGTGCTCTACAAATCCGGTCAACGACTCCAGAATGTCTACAGGGTGAGTGTGGTAACTACTATTTAGGTTTGTACACAACAAAGAAAAGTCAGGTAATATCAGATTGTAATCACTGTAGTTTGATTTCAAGCTGTATTTTTTCATTACTTGTCCCTTTCGCTTTATTAGAAATAATAATAACTAGACGACGCGCGGCGTAGCATACTTCGCAGAATTGCGCATATATGAGTGAGGACATCGTGAAAGACACAGTTGTCCAAACTATATTAATATTCTCATGTCCCGACCATTTTTAAACCGAATATTTTTAACACAATACTTAAATGGGGACGATTTCATTTCTGAAAAGAACATATTACGCCCCAAACGCAATTGCGTTATTAAAAAAAGATATATATCATATATAGCGTAGTTATCGGAAGTTATATTTTACGCGCTAGTGAACTCATTATTGAACTACACTCTGGCGTATCTATAAATTGCCTGCGTGGTGTTTGAACCGAGTTGGTGTTTGACCTTTGCTGGCGAATTATATATATAGAGAGATATTAAATGACAATAATTTCTTTCTCTAATGTTAGGTTAAATGACATACAAGACGGTGAGTCTCCTCGTTATAGGCCTCGTCCAATCTGAAATTCTCTTCAATATTCTCCTTGAACTGAAAGATATTAAAAAAATGTTGTACCCCAATCTGTAAGAATTGACCTGCGTGCTCCCCTGACGTCACAAATCTTAATGATAGTCCCTGATATGGCTAAGAGAATTCACTGAATGGGTGTTT
Source organism: Lymnaea stagnalis (assembly GCA_964033795.1). Lineage (NCBI taxonomy): Eukaryota > Metazoa > Mollusca > Gastropoda > Lymnaeidae > Lymnaea > Lymnaea stagnalis. The sequence goes on along the minus strand of CAXITT010000414.1, from coordinate 100,608 downwards.
GTTTTTTTTTTCACGTGTGAAATAATTTAATATAGATGTCTTGTGTTCAACTGTTTTATTTATGTGCTGAAAATTGTTTAATGCAATCCAGCATCATTTCCATTGATTTTGGATCAATAAAAGAATCGTATCTTATATTTTCTTTTGTTGTTTTGATAGACCACTTTTAAATTTACTCAACCTGAAATGTGTGTGTTTTTTTTTCTAAGATGAAAGTGCCTTTTCATTATTTTTAAAGAAGGCATCTACATATACATGTTTTTGTCTTGAAAATCTTTAGTTTTTTTATATATTGTTAATGGTATTCACATAAACATATACCAAGCCCTATTTATTATTCATGTAGTTTAAATTTCCAAAATGTTAATAATCTATATGCTTAATTTTTTTAAAATTTAAAATATCAATCCTGATTTGTTCTCTCAAACAGTATCGTAATTTGATCAATTGGTATACTTAAATAAATGTCCCCCACTTCCATGAACCGTATTTTCAATAATATATAAAAACATGCTTAATGTGCGAATGCACTCAATGCGTGTTGAAAATGTAGCATAAAACATCAATGCTGGTCTCTTCTAGCATTTTTTTTTCAACTGTGTATAGCAATTATCGTGTGTAACCAATGTTTTCTTTTGAGATCGAACGACGGCTTAATTTATTACGTACCATGCTTCCGATTGTGAGTATATATGGGCAAATTAAACTCTGGAGCCAAAGGATTGCGCTAAAAACTGGGGACAAGGATTGAGCCAAACACTGGTGACAAGGATTGCGCTAAACACTGGTGACAGAGATTGAGCTAAACACTGATGACAGGGATTGAGCTAAATGTTGGTGACAGGGATAGAGCTAAACACTTGTGACAGGGATTGAGCTAAATGTTGGTGACAGGGATTGAGCTAAACACGTGTGACAGGGATTGAGCTAAACACTGGGGCAGTGATTGCGCTAAACACTGGGGACAGGGATTGGGCTAAACACTGGGGACAGGGATTGTTTTCATGACCAGACCGTGTGCAGATAAATTTGAAACGTTTTTTATGGATACAGGACGCTTGTAAAATTTGTCTTTGCATTTATTTTCCTAAATAAACTGAGAGTCCAACAGTTTGTGCAGTTTTTTGTACAAAAAAAAAATTACATTAAAAGCCGAGTGGCTTAAACCGAACAAATCTCCAGAAAAATCTCAAATTGGTGGTCTGGAGATCAAATCCCTCCGACGCCCAGCCAAGCAAAAAATATCCAAAAAAGAGAGCATGAGATTAGAGAATCTTAATGAATTTTTTTTTGTCATGCAAGTTGGAAATTATTTTTTTTGTCATGCAGGTTGGAAATTATTTTTTTTGTCACCACCCCTTTCAGGTAATAAAACTCACGCTGATGTTACTCACACGTCTTTGTGCCCATCCATAAAATACTTACACAAAATAGTCAAAATTGTATTCCCTCCCACTGTTGCACGCGTAGTTTTGTGGACCTTAAACAGGCGGAGGCAACCAAGGAAATCATTCCGGGCTCTCCCCCCTTAGGCCCCCCAAACGGAGGGGGGAATCGATAAGTTTGATACATTTATTTTGAAATGGATGGGGGACAACTTTCGGATTTCTTTGGGGTCCACAAATCATCGGCACGCCCATGGTCTACATTAATGCTTGCCATAACATGCACCACATTTCCACCGGGCAACCTTCACTGGCGCCAACATCAGGGAGGGGCGGCAAAATAGTCTTAAGATAGGTCCTCGATAATGAATTAAACAAAAAATTCCATTACTTCACGAAAGGCAATGGACGCAAAAATAGTCTATTTTCTGGTCTGAGTGGGAGGGTTCGCCAGCCGAGTGGCTTAAACCGAGCTAATCTCCTTAAAAATCCCAAATTGGTGGTCTGGAGATCAAATCCCTCTGACGCCCAGCCAATCAAAAAATATCCAAAAAAGAGAGCATGAGATTAGAAGATCCAAATGAATTTTTTTTTTGTCATACAGGTTGGAAAAATTTTTTTTGTCACCACCCCTTTCAGGTAATAAAACTCACGCTGATGTTACTCACACGTCTTTGTGCCCATCCATAAAATACTTACACAAAAAAGTCAAAATTGTATTCCCTCCCATTGTTGCACGCGTACTTTTGTGGACATGCGCCATATGCGCATGTGCAGGGCCTTAAAAAGGCAGAGGCAACAAAGGAAATCATTCCGGGCTCTCCCCCCTTAGGCCCCCCAAATGGAGGGGGGAATCGATCAGTTTGATACATTTATTTTGAAAAGGATGGGGGACAACTTTCGGATTTCCTTGGGGTCCACAAATCATCGGCAAGCCCATGGTCTACATTATTGCTTGCCATAACATGCACCACATTTCCACCAGGCAACCTTCACTGGCGCCAACATCAGGGAGGGGCGGCAAAATAGTCTTAAGATAGGTCCTCGATAATAAATTAAACAAAAAATTCCATGTCCTTCACGAAAGGCAATGGACGCAAAAATAGTCTATTTTCTGGTCTGCGTGGGTGGCGGAGGGTTCGCCAGCCGAGTGGCTTAAACCGAGCAAATCTCAAATTGGTGGTCTGAAGATCAAATCCCTCTGACGCCCAGCCAATCAAAAAATATCCAAAAAAGAGAGCATGAGATTAGAAGATCCAAATGAATTTTTTTTTTGTCATGCAGGTTGGAAAAATTATTTTTTGTCACCACCCCTTTCAGGTAATGAAACTCACGCTGATGTTACTCACACGTCTTTGTGCCCATCCATAAAATACTTACACAAAAAAGTCAAAATTGTATTCCCTCCCATTGTTGCACGCGTACTTTTGTGGACATGCGCCATATGCGCATGTGCAGGGCCTTAAAAAGGCAGAGGCAACCAAGGAAATCATTCCGGGCTCTCCCCCCTTAGGCCCCCCAAGGGGAGTGGGGAATCGATAAGTTTGATACATTTATTTTGAAATGGAGGGGGGCCAACTTTCGGATTTCCTTGGGGTCCACAAATAATCGGCACGCCCATGGTCTACATTATTGCTTGCCATAACATGCACCACATTTCCACCGGGCAACCTTCACTGGCGCCAACATCAGGGAGGGGCGGCAAAATAGTCGTAAGATAGGTCCTCGATAATGAATTAAACAAAAAATTCCATGTCCTTCACGAAAGGCAATGGACGCAAAAATAGTCTATTTTCTGGTCTGCGTGGGTGGCGGAGGGTTCGCCAGCCGAGTGGCTTAAACCGAGCCAATCTCAAAAAAAATCTCAAATTTGTGGTCTGGAGATCAAATCCAGCCGACGACCAGCCAAGAAAAAAATATCCAAAAAAGAGAGCATGAGATAAGAGGATCTAAATGAATTTTTTTTTTGTCATGCAGGTTGGAAAAATTATTTTTTTTCACCACCCCTTTCAGGTAATAAAACTCACGCTGATGTTACTCACACGTCTTTGTGCCCATCCATAAAATACTTACACAAAAAAGTCAAAATTGTATTCCCTCCCATTGTTGCACGCGTACTTTTGTGGACATGCGCCATATGCGCATGTGCAGGGCCTTAAAAAGGCAGAGGCAACCAAGGAAATCATTCCGGGCTCTCCCCCCTTAGGCCCCCCAAGGGGAGTGGGGAATCGATAAGTTTGATACATTTATTTTGAAATGGAGGGGGGCCAACTTTCGGATTTCCTTGGGGTCCACAAATAATCGGCACGCCCATGGTCTACATTATTGCTTGCCATAACATGCACCACATTTCCACCGGGCAACCTTCACTGGCGCCAACATCAGGGAGGGGCGGCAAAATAGTCGTAAGATAGGTCCTCGATAATGAATTAAACAAAAAATTCCATGTCCTTCACGAAAGGCAATGGACGCAAAAATAGTCTATTTTCTGGTCTGCGTGGGTGGCGGAGGGTTCGCCAGCCGAGTGGCTTAAACCGAGCCAATCTCAAAAAAAATCTCAAATTTGTGGTCTGGAGATCAAATCCAGCCGACGACCAGCCAAGAAAAAAATATCCAAAAAAGAGAGCATGAGATAAGAGGATCTAAATGAATTTTTTTTTTGTCATGCAGGTTGGAAAAATTATTTTTTGTCACCACCCCTTTCAGGTAATGAAACTCACGCTGATGTTACTCACACACCTTTGTGCCCATCCATAAAATACTTACACAAAATAGTCAAAATTGTATTCCCTCCCACTGTTGCACGCGTACTTTTGTGGACATGCGCCATATGCGCATGTGCAGGGCCTTAAAAAGGCAGAGGCAACCAAGGAAATCATTCCGGGCTCTCCCCCCTTAGGCCCCCCAAGGGGAGTGGGGAATCGATAAGTTTGATACATTTATTTTGAAATGGAGGGGGGCCAACTTTCGGATTTCCTTGGGGTCCACAAATAATCGGCACGCCCATGGTCTACATTATTGCTTGCCATAACATGCACCACATTTCCACCGGGCAACCTTCACTGGCGCCAACATCAGGGAGGGGCGGCAAAATAGTCGTAAGATAGGTCCTCGATAATGAATTAAACAAAAAATTCCATGTCCTTCACGAAAGGCAATGGACGCAAAAATAGTCTATTTTCTGGTCTGCGTGGGTGGCGGAGGGTTCGCCAGCCGCGTGGCTTAAACCGAGCCAATCTCAAAAAAAATCTCAAATTTGTGGTCTGGAGATCAAATCCAGCCGACGACCAGCCAAGAAAAAAATATCCAAAAAAGAGAGCATGAGATAAGAGGATCTAAATGAATTTTTTTTTGTCATGCAGGTTGGAAAATTTTTTTTTTTCACCACCCCTTTCAGGTAATGAAACTCACGCTGATGTTACTCACACGTCTTTGTGCCCATCCATAAAATACTTACACAAAAAAGTCAAAATTGTATTCCCTCCCATTGTTGCACGCGTACTTTTGTGGACATGCGCCATATGCGCATGTGCAGGGCCTTAAACAGGCAGAAGCAAACAAGGAAATCATTCCGGGCTCTCCCCCCTTAGGCCCCCCAAGGGGAGTGGGGAATCGATAAGTTTGATACATTTATTTTGAAATGGAGGGGGGCCAACTTTCGGATTTCCTTGGGGTCCACAAATAATCGGCACGCCCATGGTCTACATTATTGCTTGCCATAACATGCACCACATTTCCACCGGGCAACCTTCACTGGCGCCAACATCAGGGAGGGGCGGCAAAATAGTCGTAAGATAGGTCCTCGATAATGAATTAAACAAAAAATTCCATGTCCTTCACGAAAGGCAATGGACGCAAAAATAGTCTATTTTCTGGTCTGCGTGGGTGGCGGAGGGTTCGCCAGCCGAGTGGCTTAAACCGAGCCAATCTCAAAAAAAATCTCAAATTTGTGGTCTGGAGATCAAATCCAGCCGACGACCAGCCAAGAAAAAAATATCCAAAAAAGAGAGCATGAGATAAGAGGATCTAAATGAATTTTTTTTTTGTCATGCAGGTTGGAAAAATTATTTTTTTTCACCACCCCTTTCAGGTAATAAAACTCACGCTGATGTTACTCACACGTCTTTGTGCCCATCCATAAAATACTTACACAAAAAAGTCAAAATTGTATTCCCTCCCATTGTTGCACGCGTACTTTTGTGGACATGCGCCATATGCGCATGTGCAGGGCCTTAAAAAGGCAGAGGCAAACAAGGAAATCATTCCGGGCTCTCCCCCCTTAGGCCCCCCAAGGGGATGGGGAATCGATAAGTTTGATACATTTATTTTGAAATGGAGGGGGGCCAACTTTCGGATTTCCTTGGGGTCCACAAATAATCGGCACGCCCATGGTCTACATTATTGCTTGCCATTACATGCACCACATTTCCACCGGGCAACCTTCACGGGCGCCAACATCAGGGAGGGGCGGAAAAATAGTCTTAAGATAGGTCCTCGATATTGAATTAAACAAAAAATTCCATGTCCTTCACGAAAGGCAATGGATGCAAAAATAGTCTATTTCCTGGTCTGCTTAAACAGAGCTAATCTCAAAAAAAATCTCAAAATCGTGGTCTGGAGATCGAATCCAGCCAACGTCCAGGCAAGCAAAGAACATCCAAAAAAGAGATTAGAGGATCTAAATGAATTTTTTTTTTGTCATGCAGGTTGGAAAAATTATTTTTTTGTCACCACACCTTTCAGGTAATAAAACTCACGCTGATTTTACTCACACGTCTTTGTGCCCATCCATAAAATACTTACACAAAAAAGTCAAAATTGTATTCCCTCCCACTGTTGCACGCGTACTTTTGTAGACACGCGCCATATGCGCATGTACAGGGCCTTAAACAGGCAGAGGCAAACAAGGAAATTATTCCGGGTTCTCCCCCCTTAGGCCCCCCAAGGGGAGGGGGAATCGATGCGTTTGATACATTTATTTTGAAATGGAGGGGGGCCAACTTTCGGATTTCCTTGGGGTCCACAAATCATCGGCATGCCCATGCGCACGTACAATCAGTTTTCGCAGCACCACCAAAATCAATTTATTTATAGACTTATGACGTAACAATAAAAAAATGTTGCACGGGTTTTCACCGCTTCGAACTTATTGGTTGCCATAACATGCGCCACATTTCCACCGGGCATCATTTTCGGGCACCAACAGGGGGGGGGGGGGGGGGTAAAATAGTCTTAAGATAGGCCCTCGATAGTGAATTAAACAAAAAATTCCATGTAGTTCACGAAAGACCATGGACGCCAAAATAGTCTATTTCCTAGTCTGTGTGGGTGGCAGAGGGTTGACTAGCCGAGTGGTCTAAACCGAGCAAATCTTGAGTCGCCCAGCCAAGCAAAAATGCATGCACTGTGCAGGCAGCCGCTCAAAAACATTTATAAAGGGTTTTTTGTAAGGGGCCAATATATATGATGCAATTTATTTTTAATAGGAATCAAGAATGAATATATTGATGAGTTGTTTCTTTTTTTAAGATAAATTATGATCATTTATTATTATTATTACTATTATTATTATTATTATTAAATTTCTTTTACATAGCACTGTACCACAGCCCAGGACTAGGCTAACCGCACTTCACAAAAAAATTAGCAAAAATCGAGGAAAAAAAGTTACATGACATTTACCACTTAAATATGACTCGGAATGGATTCGAACCAACTACCTAGATACACTTTTAAAATGAAAGGCTAGATTATCCATGCAATTTAAAAAATATATTAAACAAATACAGCAGTACACCAGAGTAAGACATATAAAAATGTAGTTCTATTTCCTTTCATAACAATTCTTCAAACTACGAAGATTGAGAATGTGCGTTGCGATAAACCGACACAAAAATATCAAGTCGATGACAAAGCCAAGGAAAAACTGATCAGCAATGTATTGCTGGAAAAATCGATTTTTATACTCTAGTTTCCAAAAGCAGTAATCTGATTAATTTTGTATGATTGGAAACAATAGAAATGTATGCTTGACACACTATTTCCTTGTGTTTTCTTTTTTCAAATTTCGACTGGTAGGCTTATAGATGAGAGTGACACATTTTTATAACAAATATCTAATTAATAAATGTTCAAGATATTTTAACTAATGTGTCTGATTATTTTTACTCGAACCTAAGTAAAAGTGGACACATATGACTCGAGCTAACCTGGACTGAAAAATGAACGAATTTTACAAATGGTCGATTTCTTTTTTTTTTTAATTCATTTTTTTTTTCTAAAATAGTAGTTGTTTTTTTAAAATCCATGTAATGATATTCTTTTAGATTAACTATTTACTGAAAAGTGCAGAGATCAGTAGAGCGAGAATTTTTTTCTTAATCAGTATTCAGTTGACTCTGTTGTTGAATTCTTCTTGATAGCTAGTGATCTTGACGTCACGCATTCTGTCACAAAAGAGAGTACGGTGGATTGCTTTTCGACTGCTTTTTTAATATTCAAATGGTATTACCGTTGAGCTTCTGTAAGTTTCGAAATCTAATTAATATAATATCATAATTATGTTGCATTGTAATCTATAAAGACTGCCGAACAAGACTCAAACTTGCCAGTTCTTTTTGTCATTGTTTACGGTCAGAACGGAAATGCCAGTTTTGTTTCTTTTTTTTTTTTTAGTCTTTGGCAAACGGTAGAGTTGACTGCAAACAGGATTATATTGCAGGAGTAGTCGGTGTAGCTTACAAAAGCTCAGATGTTTTTACAGCATTTTTTTTAATTGACGTAAATTGACACTTTGTGTATTACTTTTATAAATTTACTAATCAAATTTCAACTACAAACATAGAGTGTTTGCAAATGTAGCTTAATAGTAATAGTGTCAAACTGTTAGCTGTGAGTGCGTAAGAGTTCTAAATTTATTTGAAAATGTTATAGAGCGATGTGTAGCAAATATTCTCGAAATGGCCAGGAACCGATATTCTTTAAAAATTCAAATTTTATTCATTATTTTGTTAATTGTGAGGATTGTGGAATCAGGAATTGAATTTTAATGCGATTGAAATCGAATAAATTTAATTAACCAGTTTGGACATTGTGAGTACTTTGACATTTTAGGGTGCTGAATGACTTTGCATTGTAACACCCCTATTAACACCCCTATTAACACCCCTATTAACACCCCTATTAACACCCCTATTAACACCCCTATTAACACCCCTATTAACACCCCTATTAACACCCCTATTAACACCCCTATTAACACCCCTATTAACACCCCTATTCGTCAAGGGATTGGGTCGTTTCAGTTTAACTCTAACATTATTTCGGCTCAGTCTATCAGATTCATTTAACATACCATTTATATTAACAAAACGTTGTTGTTGTTTTTTTTTCTCCCTGTAACCACCAAGTCATTCGGAAAGTTAGATAGCAATACAACATTTGAATTCATTTTACAGAGACCAATATACACAAACATTTCACTAAAACTTGTCTTTATTTTAATATCTCGTTACATCTTTAAAGGGGTGCTTAAAACCAGTCATCATTACCGATAAATATGACTGTAAATTTGTTTCGTACGCATATAAATTTGGGCCATAATAGACTCGTGTCATCCTCGTTACTTGTTCATTTCGTTGACCTTAGGAAGTTATTGAGCAGCATATGTTCAGTCCTTGTCACTCTGGTTATTGGTAAGTTATTTTTTATCACTACTATTATAAATCCACAGATACAACTGAACCCCTCTTAGAAGAAGACAAACAAGTTAACACAGAACCAGAACTCGAACGTTTACCACCTTTTAATAGATTGATATCTTTGTCAAAGAGTCGGCATTTACGGCACAATGTCATTGGTGGCGGTCTTCGGGATCTTTGTTTTTTTCACAAGTAGATGTTTTGAAATACACGCCGTGCCCGTCCAAGAGGTCCAGTTTTATCAAGTTTCCGACCCTCAACTGGGGATACAAGTCATTGGTGACAGCTTCCCGTCCAATTCCATTATAACGTGTGCTGCAGGATGCCGTTCGCGATATTCTACCGTCTGCGAGTCGTTCATCTACGACCCGGTGACCAACCGATGTTTGCCTGGAGGTGAGCTGGGCTCAGCCGAGACCAAAACTCGGGCAGGTCAACTCATCTACTCGGTCTGGACAACGATGTGTGATCGTTCTCGGGGCTATTCCTTTCCTCTGCTGAGACAGTTTGGCTTCTGCGTCTTTACGTCTCAGTATCAGACTAGATCTTCATCGGCTGAAGCGGAGTGCCATCAAATCAACGGTCGTCAGATAACTGTCAAAACCCAAGAGAAAAAAAACTTTTTGCAAAACTGCAGCTCGATTCTTCACACACAAAAAATAGGGGTAGGCCTGAGCGGTAACGTCACTACGAATGAATTCTTTTGGTCGGATGGACTGGCAATAACTGGTGAAGAAAGAGCGATTGCCTTTAAGCCAGGTTATCCCATGAACGTATTCGGAGATGAGAACTGCTGTTATTTCTATGCAACCCCCACGAACCCGGGAGTTGTAAACGATTTTTGCACCAAAAATTATGATTTTATTTGTGAATATTCCTTTTAAAATTCAATTTTTTTAATTATATTAATGGGTTTAAAATATTGTCATTAATGTATCTTGTATTCTACCTCTTTGCGTGACTATATTCGAGCACAAAACTTTCATTTAACAGGCTACGCGCGGCGATAGTCTACATGGAACACTTTTTAACAATCTGTATTGCTTCTCTATTTGTATTTTTGTGTTTTAAAAAATGAACTCCTCTGTGGTTTACTATACCTTGTACCAGTTATTGTATCTGCTCCATGATGACGCTGAATTCGATCATATCAGTTGCACCATCCTATTTGGGCTACCAGTGGACAGTACAGCAGACTCCACGTAGTCGAACCATCATAATATATGGGCTACCAGTGGACAGTACAGCAGACTCCACGTAGTCGAATCAACCTGTAAGTGCAACTATTTGACAGCACGACACCGGTCAACACTCCACGTAGTCGCATACCATAATTCGTCTTACTTGAGATGTTCACATGGACACGTAAACATCTCAGCACACAGTCTATGACACACAATAATGATTAGGTTCAGCTATAAAGACGTGTCGTTTTTTTTTTGTTTTTAATATTACAGTTAAACTAATTTTTTATAATTATTTTTCAAGAATATCATATATTCATTTGTCAATCAATACACATCAACTGAAAGAACGCGATTTTCTTAAAATAAATACTGGTAATAAAAATAGTGAAAATTACGAAGTGCTAAAATATTTATGCTTCATTTTTTTTTTTTTAACCAAAACAATATAATTTTATAAAATGTGTATCCCTAACATTGTTGACGTGCTCTAGAAGAATCTTTGGCAAAGCTTATGAGCTGGCGGCTGCTTCTTGGACCAGTCTTGTGCCTTGTTGCCTTTAGTGTCTTGAAGCCTACATTTCCTTTTATACCGATGCGTATACAATAGACATTATTTGTCCCAAATTATGATTGTCACTTATCTAATAGTCTGTTTCTTGGAACTATTATAGTTTTGGACACCACCACTTTCAGCTTATTTTTTAAAACTTAATCTTATACAAATTATTGGAAACTTTTTTTAGATGTTTCTATTTACATGTTATTACAAAACTTTGTTGGGAAGAGCTTAACGTGCTGAAATGTCATCAAATGAAGCCTGTGATGAAATATTTGGCGGTAACATGTTTAATAAAAAATGAAAGAAAACAATTTGCTTGATTATTTATTTTTTTTTACATGCTTAAATAAAAGGAATCTTTTTCTCAGAATTAAATAAATTCTTTACATATTTTTTAATTGTTTTTTTTATTTGTGGAAAAAACAATAAACATTTTTTTTTTTAAATAAACTCATTCGACCTTGAAAAATTATCAGAATCCAAACATGTGTCACTGATGTGTTGCTTTTCGAAAGATGTAATTGTTGTTGTTTTTCGTAAACGGCACGAGCTGTCCTTAAATGCTGAGGTGATATTTCTCTCGACAATTTCCTGACACCACCTTGTTTTGATGTTTCCATGGAAACACAACATAAAAGAAACGAAACGACTATCAATCTAAACCGCAACAGCTACAGAGAAGTTATTATTCAAAAGTAATATAAGATATCAATCATTATTCTTCAATAAATATAACTAGTGCCATGCTTTTATGTACAATCACTGGATATTATCAATATAAATAAAACGTAACAACTCATTAAGAAGGTTCCCTTGAGGCAGCTGATCTCCCTATCTCTCGATCCGCCCTAATGTGATCCTTTTTTCTAAGTCACTGGCCACGCCTTATTGCTTGGGGTTGCACCGGGTTGGTATCTGTCAGCTGTCAACATGGCTACGCACTTAAAGGGAATTTACTTCAATGGACATAACAAAAAAGGGGGACTTTTACTTCCGATTCTGATAGTCTAACGGTTTGGGAAGCGATGTGGTTATCCTAACGGCTCCTAGCGGGTGGTGCCAGGGCAGCCTTGAACTCTCGATTGATGTCTAGTCCACGGCGGCACTGTCCAGTTGGTTCCAAGCAATTATTAATCGTGGGAAGAATGATTGTTTATATTGAACTGTGTTACATCGAGGCACAGTGAAGCATTTACTATTGTTCCGAATGTAACTGCTCATGTAGCGTTTGGCTCTGATTAAGCGACCTGGCTTCTGCGGGGTGAGATACGTGTTAACTGGGATGGCCGGCACTAGAACCGTAACCACTTTTATAGAGGAATGTTAGACGGAGCTTTGCTCGTCTGTCTTTGCGGGAGTGGATGTCAAATCTTTTTAAGAGTTTAGTGATGAAGCCATGAGTGGTGGATTTTGGAGTCACTTGCGATGAAGCGCACTGCGTTACTTTGTATTCGCTCCCTCTTGTCCACGTCTTGCTTTATGTATGGGTCCCAGATGATCGCACCATATTCTAGTAGCGGACGAACGAGTACGAGATAATTTCGTTTGCAGGATGTTGGGCAGTGAGCGCAGATTTCTTCGAATGAACCCATGTGTGTAGTTGGCTTTTTTTAAAATTTTGTTTATATGGGGGGACCATTTTAGATTATTCGAGAAGAGAATTCCAATGTATGGATTATTTGATACTTGTTGGAGCATGGTCTTGGTCTTGTTTAGAGGGTACATATAGGTTGATGGGGTTTTTTTTCTTGAGATGCTCATTGTGAAGCATTTGGATTCGTTAAATTTCATGCCCCATTTAAAATTATAAGAAACCACCTACTCTGCATAAAGGAAATGGTAGAGCAAGGTATGTTGAAGCTTGAATCGGAAGACAGGACAGTAAGAGAAGAAGGTTTTGGCTAAGGGCTTCCTCGGCAGACAGGACAAATGAAAGTACGACAAGAAATAGAAACTAGTAAAAACGTCAATTTCGCCATTGTTATTGCCGGAAGTTTATTGTACAATACATAATTCCATTACAAAACTCAGTTCTAACCGACTTACCATGACGCGCGCGTCCAGAATATTTCAGGGCATGTCTGCCTAATTAATATAACTCATAGTGCAAATTATTCCTTAAATATAGCATAAAAAACAAACTCTAGTTCCGTCATTTTTTTCGTGAAGTCTACGAACTTCTCGTTATGCTGCGTCCTTTTCATTTCCATTATTACTGTGATTTAGAGCTTCTATGATTTGTTTATAACTCACATTTATGTCAGACAGTGCTTTGAAATTAGCTTCCCACCTAGAGTCAGACTATCTTTTTAGTACTCTGTTATCTGAATTAGTTTCGAAGAAAGTTATCATCCCAGACCACCTACTTTTAGATGATGAAAAGAAAGTGTGCATTTCTTGAACAACAGCAACAAAATCCATCGCATTTTTGTCCGCAGCAATCTACAAGAATGCGCTTATTTGATAATATAGTGTAAAATTTTTGAATTTTTTAAACTAATGTACCAAATATTGTAATATACACGGAATTTTTAAATAAATAATTGCAATACATTTTTTTTTTAAAAACCTACATTCGGGAGTCAAAAACAAAGAAAGGGTCAGAAAAACATAGGAGTGGCAACACTAGAAATGAAAGTTAATCGGCTATTATTCAGATTCACCCTAGATATATTATGCTAATTAGATTTAGAGGTTGAAAAACTGTCCCAGTGCTCAAAATTGAATTAAGCAGGCCGGCTTCTAGCCCATGAATTTATAAAAGTTTAACTTGCAAAATGTAATTTTAAGATAACACATTGTAATAAAAGTGGGGAAATAAAAATAGGGCAAAAAATAATTAAAAGGGATTTTTTTGGGATCCCAACAGATTGTGAGGCCCTAAGCTGTAGCTTCTTTAGCTTATAGGTAAATCCAGAACTACTTTAGACTACATAGAGAACCAATCTGTCTAAAGCAAGCATCAGAGACGATTTGCAACGTATTGTGTACCACCTTTCCTAAACATGTCCTGTAGGGTGTGGAGAAATAATACCTAGATCAATCCTTACAAGGTTGCAGACGTGTTATTTTGTAGCGTCAAACAGATAAGGAAAGAAGCAGGCTTAATCTACTGTACTGATAGTGGTCGTAAGGAATAATTGTTTTATAAGTTCAGCCGCTAAAAGAGTGTAACCATTTCAAGAAATGAGAATCGTCATTATATTTATAAGGCTCACATAATTCAAGTGCATTATATAAGTTCTGTTCAAATCAACTCTACAATAGCAAGGTCTCATACAAACTACAAAACGAATTATGAACTTTGGCTAATCACATCTTCATTTATACTAAGGTGAGCTAAAAAAAAAAAAAGTCAGAGTAACGAAAAAAAAAATTAAGTTTTGTTTGGAATTAAATAAGTGCGTTATTTTTTTATGTGTACAATTCAAAATAAAACATTTAATTCCATGATTTATTCATTACAATTTTAATGCACGAAGCCAATAAACACGAATATTATATGTTTAGCTTTTAAAAATAAATGATAGGTAGCCATAGCGCAGAGATTAAGCTTTTCGGCTGAAAGGATTGTGATATTTGATTCTCACTCATGGTGACAGATGTTTTTATTTTGTTTGTTGACGTGTGTGATTTTACCTCTAATCTCCCTGACACATCTCAGATAGTAAAGGAATCCAATGGCATTGCATTGTGGTACTAGCTTAGTGACAAATCTATCCAGACAAAACATCAATTGTACCAATGTGGTCAATGCGACGAAAGATATACAAATAAATGTTCCCCAATCTTGTCATAATTTGCCAGTGTGGCCCTCCGATGGTTCTCATAAAAAGAATTCGATTTAATGTCTTTAAAATGTTTTACTTTCAGACTTATCTATCAATTTATATATGTGATACTCATCAATTCATATAATATATTTGTGCAAATGGGTCTGATTTTCTTCCTATCACTTTTCTTCCGTAAATTTTGGTTCCATTTAATGAAATTTAGTCTGTAATTTTTTTAAAATTGCATAGAATTACAACTAAAATTATGGTTAGTAATTTTTTTTTTCTGTGACTTTTTAAATGTAACGCTTGACATTTTTTATGACACTTTTTTTTTTTCTGCAATCCTAAACTACAACACCAAATATTCTCATTTATCAAACATTCGTGGTTGTCTGCCACTCCCTCCATCTCTCATTAGGTTATCCATATTTACAATCTGACTGATTTTATCTATTTTAGTACTTATAAAAACGCATAACTAGGCTACCACCAATGGTACTGGTTTTATTGTTTGGGTACGTTTACCTCGGCGGTAAACCTGGCTTTGAATATGAAGTGTACCGCCTCGGAAAAGGTAGCAGGCCGTTTTACGCTGTGTTTACTTCCGGTAACAATATGGCAGAAGAAACGCATGAAGAAAAGCATGGGAAGACTATTTTCATCAGAAATCTGCCTTATTCAACAAATAATGAAAAGCTTGAAAAAATATTTTCCGATATAGGTCCCATAAAGTCTTGCTTTGTGGTCAGTGACAAAGGTAAACTTCAAAATCAACGTTAGGAACTGCAAACGGCTAATCTTAGTAAGCACTTTGATGAAAATTTCAAAACATTTTTTAAAATATAAAAATACTACAGCTGTATAGAGCCTGGAGAGCAGCTTAAAAAAACACCAAGATCAACTTTCTAGCTCAAGTGGTTCAAAAGCTATGAATTTTTTAGTAGGGTCGACTTATTTTAACTTTCAACTTTGGCACATGAATAATTAATTAAAGCGTTCCTTGACCAATTATGAATGAAACTCTGAGGTAGTACTATGATATAGCCATTATGCAAGTGGCTGTGAATAGTTGCCAATGACGTGTTGCACACGGAAAATTCTGATGATTTATGGACTCTACATGGTTTTTAAAGCTCAAATTAAAACATTCCAGTTTAAATGTCTTCAAAATGCATTCTAAAACACAAGTTATCAAATATTTTGATGTAAATGGTGGTAATAATTAAATATTTCCTAAGTATCTGCAACTTACACCATTAAAAAGTGGCGTGGCCCATGCCATGTTGAAATTAGGCAGAGCGACCTTATGGTTATCTGGGTCACAGGGACAATAAAGAACGTCGGACATGACCCACTTCAA
Organism: Lymnaea stagnalis; assembly: GCA_964033795.1. Lineage (NCBI taxonomy): Eukaryota > Metazoa > Mollusca > Gastropoda > Lymnaeidae > Lymnaea > Lymnaea stagnalis. Next base: position 84,641 of record CAXITT010000414.1, on the reverse strand, counting down.
TGAGAAATGGCACACGTATACTTTAATATCAAATGCTTTTCATGATTTAATATGAAAGACCTTTTCTTTTTATTTCACAATAAATTTTGTTTGCGAAAATGCCTTATATATACCAAAGATTTTCAAAATAAAGGTAGAATGATAAAGCAAAATAGCTGGATGTCAATGTAGGCTAAGATGTCTACCAAAATATATGGCTAGAAACGGAACTCAAATATATGTCGAAAGTACTCATTTAATAATAAATGTGCACACACATTGGAAAATTAAAAACTCTGATTTTTCTCCGCTGATGCCCATTTCCGATACACAAAAGTAGTAGTCTCCCTTTTTTCATCGAAGTAGCTACTCAAGGGCTATTTTTGAGTTAGCGGTAAGACTGACAATGTGTAAATGTTTGTATTTACATAATGCAAATTATTGTTTTCTTATTTTATATTTCTTGTTAAATTTGCGAGGGGTCTCCCCTCCCCAGAGAATTTCTATGTTTCTTATTTTGGTATTTAAAGTGAGGGGAGGGGTTTGGGGAGGGGTCTCCCCTCCTTCCCTCCCCAGAGACCCCTCCCTAGTTCCTAGAAGATCCTTCCAAATGCAATTTGAGCAGTAGTCTTCCTTTTGTTACCTAAGTTTCAACAGGGAATTTTTTATGTCAACTAGTCAAAATATAACAATTTTGGCGGGTGTCTTTTTTTTTCACCGGTGTTGGGTCTTGGGGTATCAGCAAGGATGTGTTTCTTTTTTCCTTTCTTTTGAAATGTGCAAGTTGTATTTTAAATAAAAATTAATGTAAAATTTCATTTCAGTATACTTCATATTAACCGTATCGTTTATGACGCAAGTAATGCTCAATAAATAACAGGAATGTTATAACACACATCATTCATGTCCTTCAAACAATAGATATATTCATCCTAAGTCCAGTGTTGGGATTCCCCAATGTGACGTCACTGGGCTTAGGTGGGAAAACTCTTGGCAAAACCCATACTGTTAAATCAAAATTTACCGAACTCAAGTAACGCACATTTAAGAATCCCAATTATTGCTCCTTCCCTTCCCCCCATAAAACGTCAATGCACACTTTTTAATTTCACGCCCATGAACTATATTAATACTCTGATGTCCTAACCACTTTTAAAGCGAATATTTATTACACCATATGTAAATTAAGACAATTTCATTTTCCGAAAAGAAATTATTGCGCACCAAATGTAATTGCATTATTTTTTTTAATATATCATTTAGCGTAGTTATCGGGAATTATATTTTGCACTCTACCAAACTCACTAATGAGCCATACTTTCTTTCAAACATGTAGAATTATTTTTAATTTGAAAAAACGAAACCACGACATTAAAAGTATTACATTAAAATCAATTAAGTAGAAGTAAATGCAAAGAGATTACGCCATGTTTTTTCCCATGGTAGCCGTGTAAAAAATAAAATAACTCACGTCTGCTAAAATTAGGAATTGAGACGTTAAAATTTAAAGTACATAAATTTCGTGGTGTACTTGGCTACTTTATTGCATTGTACCCCTCTAGGCTCTAGATATGCGGCAAGAAGCGTAAACAAGCTTCGGTCGCCCTTTCCTCACTTGCCAAATTTAACTTACCTTATTAGTACAATATTGATTTGATATTTTACTTTTTTTAAACCGTCTATGCTTTCCATTGGCTACCATAATAACAGTTTAACAGAAAGTTTAAGCATCACTTGGTTTATGTTTTTGTCACACCAATGTGGTTAGCATCACACTAGAAGGGGAAATAATAACTTTATAATTGAAAATGCTATAATTTATGTTAAAAGATTGAAAGACCAAATTATGTTTTTGTCACACCAATGTGGTTAGCATCACACTAGAAGGGGAAATAATAACTTTATAATTGAAAATGCTATAATTTATGTTAAAAGATTGAAAGACCAAATTATAGTTGGTTTAAAACATATTTTATCTTAAAAATCCATGTCATTGTATTTTAGCATTTTCACTAATATAATAGTAGCAAAATTAAATATGATTTTTTAAAAATAATTTAAGCTGTTGAGTAAAAGACCAGCTCGGCTAATTAAGGTGAACAAAATTCAGCACCAAACAAATACTGGTGAGGAGACTCTAAACATTAAACAGAGTAAAAAAGATGGAATACCATAGCCATTATTTAATCAGAGTTGCTCCCACTGGACATTGTTTTTAAAGATGGCTGCCAGTGTTAAGGACCATGTTTCAATAATTTGGCCAGTAACTCACTTTAGGTTCATCAATAGTTTAGTTTACCGACATTAAGAAAAGTATTTAAACTTTGTCTGACTCTGAAGATTTATTAAAATATGTTGTTTATTTTGGTAATTCCTTTCATTTGTTTAAGATTCAGGAAAATGCAGAGGCTTTGGCTATGTCAAATACACCCTTCTGTAAGTATATTCACCATTCATTTTGTTGCCTCTTGTGTATGAATATGTAACAATATTAGCTAAACATTTTGAAATGGCACACAACAAAACGTGCATGTATGCAAAATAGATTCTTGCATGAATGCTGCAAATAAGTTGTTCCATACTTTTCACAGAGAAGATGCAGAGAAGGCTCTGAAGACGATCAAGAAAGTAGAAGGGAGAAATGTGCACATAATGTATGCAAAGAAAAAAGAAAAAAGTAATTGTTTATTTCACATTGTTACTAATATCAAAGTGTTTATATTATTTTGATCACTGTAGCAAGCCTGGCTTCCTGTAGCAATAGTGATGAAAGATATCATAATATAATAAATTGTCTTTCAATGTGACAAAGATCATTAAGACTGAGTTCCTTTTACCACATTGGTTCCAATAAAGTTAACAAGAACTTAACATGATTCACTGAAGTATAACATCAAACCCAAAAGTGTGCAACCATTTCAGTGAAAACATGGTGGCAGTTGTATCCAGGAATAAAAGCTAAATTATTGACAGCTTTTTAAGCCTCCATTGCTATATTAGTATTGCCAAAAACTACTTACTTTTTATTATAGTGTTTGAAATATGACGGTAGTGAATTAGTTACAATACAGCTGTTACATGTACAATAGTACAATATGCTATATGAAGAGCCATGGATATTATTATAAGTTACTTTGCTGATAAGAACTCAAGTATCTTTGTTCATATAGGAAGCTTCAAACTTATTGAATGTTATTTTTACACCACTTTTTATAAATTCAACTTTTGCTTAAAAAAATTAATTTCTTTGGTTGTTTTCCTCCATCAGAGAAAAAGTTTGGTCGTCCAGTAAAGGAACCTGGAGATGATCAAACAACTGAAACCACTAATGAAGGCAAAGCTCAGAAAAATGTCCCTGAAACCAAAGCCCCTGTAACTAAGGGGCAAGCTCAAGAAAAAAAGACAGCTAGTTTTAATAAGTTTAAGCAACCCAAAGCTGAGCCACCAGTGAAAGGGCTAAGACAGGCCCCAAATCCTCTGAATGAAGGGAAGAGAGCCAGGTTGATTGTTAGGAACTTGTCTTTTAAGGTGATTTGATTTTCAGGGTGATTTTTGTTATCAATCAAGTAAATATCATTGAGGCTATAGTTAGAAAGTTTGTAATTGAGTATATTGTTTCTGTATGTATGACTTGACACTTTTCTTGGTGGGAAACTAAATCATTTCCCTCTTTTCTTTTTGGTTCTTATGTAATTAAAACCAGGTGTTCTCTAAGTAAAATGTTACTTGGAGAAGACTTTTGTGTTATTCTAAGAATAATGTTACTTTAGGGAGACTTTTGTGTTATTCTAAGTATAATGTTACTTGAGGAGACTTTTGTGTTATTCTAAGTAGAATGTTACTTGAGGGAGACTTGTGTTATTCTAAGTAGAACGTTACTTGAAGGAGACTTTTGTGTTATTCTAAGCATAATGTTACTTGGAGGAAACTTTTGTGTTATTCTAAGTATAATCTTACTTCTGTTTTTTCTAAGTACCATGATGTTACTTGTAGGAGATTTTTTGTGTTTTTTCTAAGTATAATGCTACTTGAAGAAGACTTTTGCTTTTAGCCTGAATGTTTACTTGTTATTAGATTTTAATTAAATAAACCTTGAGTATTTTTATTTTTTTTTTTCAATTTAGTGTATTCTCAAATTAAAATATTCTGTAAGTAGTCCAGACAAAATGAGACAATTTGAAGAGCAACATTGCTATACTCTATAGATTAACTCTACTTTAAAATTCTTTTTAATTCTTTTTTCTTGCCAGTGTGAAAAAGAAGACTTGAAAAAAGCATTTGGAAACTTCGGAACAGTTGTTGACGTTCATATTCCTAAGAAAGGTTTGTTTACCAACAGTTGTTGACGTTCATATTCCTAAGAAAGGTTTGTTTACCAACAGTTGTTGATGTTCATATTCCTAAGAAAGGTTTGTTTACCAACAGTTGTTGACGTTCATATTCCTAAGAAAGGTTTGTTTACCAACAGTTGTTGACGTTCATACTCCTATGAAAGGTTTATGATCTATGATAACTTCTCAATAATTTCTAATTGCACCAAAGATTTCTCTGCTTTATATAACTATGGTTGTTGAATTATGCAATTCAGCATGTACTGTTAATAATTAAATCACATTGGTTTCAGCTTCTGGCTTGAAAATGGGTTTTGGTTTTGTCCAGTTTGCTAACAAAGCCCAGGCAGGAATGGCGGTAAAAGAGCTCAATGGAAAAGAAATATCTGGTAAGTGTCATTAGTGGGTTTTTTATAATTAGATATTCCCTTTTGGCATAGTCAGTCTGCACGGCAAAGGGACTAAATTGTTTGTCAAACTTCCCGTCACTAGCCTGTTAGAAAGCCAGCTGTTAATATTCCCGTCACTAGCCTGTTAGAAAGCCGGCTGTCAAACTTCCCGTCACTAGCCTGTTAGAAAGCCGGCTATCAAACTTCCTGTCACTAGCCTGGTAGAAAGCAATAGATTTTTATCCCTATTGTTCTTTTTTATTATTTTTATCACTTCAAAAGTTTTTATGTAAGATATTTGGCCTACTTATGTGCAGCAAATTTTGTTATAAACAAAGGAAAAACATCTATGATTGAAGTTTTGTTTGTTTAAATCCCTTTTTCCCAACGTGGGGCCCATGCCCCACAGGGGGGCAATTTGATTGTTTAGGAGGGCAATTTGATAAATTAGCTGTCTAGATTTTTAAAACCAACCGTCTACTTTGATTTAACTTGTAATTTAAAAGGAGAATCGTTTAAGTCCCACCATAAAATAAGCATTCTTTAAAAGGGTTTTAAAAATCATTTAAGTTTCTTCAGTAAACAACCCTGTTTTAGAATATTAAAAATTATGCTTATGATACATGGGGGGCAGAGGGGCATACGCATACAAATTTTAGAAAGGCTTGGGTGGAGCATGGCACAAAAAAGGTTGGGAAACACTCTAAATATTGTTGTTCACATTTTTAAAACATGTTCTTTTCCGCAGGTAGAGTTGTCGCTGTTGATTGGTCTCTACCTAAGGATAAATTTGAAGCCACCCGAACAGGTACAAATATTCATATTGTTTTGTTTTGATGTGTTGTAGATAGGGAGGAACTTTTACCCCCTCCCCTTTTACACTAATGGAGTTTTTATAAGCAGAGTTTTTGTATCTCCATATTTGTGATAAGTTATCAGATTATTAAATGTGTATAATTAATCACTTAATGAACATTTTAATTTTAAAAATACCTTGAATTATAGTCAACAAAATGGAAATACCAGAAGAGAGCACAGAAGATGTAGACAACAGTGTTAGCATGGATGTGGATGAGGATGATGAAAGCATAGAAGAAGATGCTCAGGTTGACCGTAAGAGTATAAGTGCCACCAAAAAAGGAAATGCAGTGACAAACAAAGGTAATGTGACAACACAAAAAGGAAAAGCTGTAAAGGAAAGTAGTGAAGAGGATGAAAGCTCTAGTGATGAGGGTGAGGAAGAAAGTGAATCCAGTGAAGATGAACAAGACTGGAGCGATGAAGAAGAATCTATCGGTGGTGATGATGAAGACACAAGTGAAGATGATGAAGAAGATAGTGGAAGTGAAGATGAGGATTCACATGGAAAGCCGGCCAAGACTATTGGTAAGCTTTCATCTAGTAATAATTTACTCATTTATTTTCCCATGCTTTTTTTAAACATGCTTGTGCTAACAAATTTGTTTTTCTTAAATTTTTTTTTTAACTTTTAGTTGCTACTTTGGTAAGATAGATGCAGTTCCAGATAAACAGTTACGATTTTGATAACTTTCGTCACAAAGCTGTGGTAAAACACTTGTAATTATGTAAAATAAAGTAATTTCTATTTCTGAGATGTCATGTCTGTATTTTGATTTCAGAGAGACCAAGTGATGTGAATGAAGGAAGAACTCTATTTATCAGGTAAATTCTAATAGGAAATCTAAAGGAGCCATTTAAAGCTTTATGGGCATTGGCTAACTTGTTTATGGCTTAAAATACAGCAGCACCTGTTTCACAAGAGGCTCTGGCGGTCTTGACACCCGTCTTTTTATTTCGCGAGTTGTTTTGAAAACCAGGAGTTGTTTGGGACACCTTAGAAGACCATTTTTGTTCTTTTTTAAACCCCATAGAAGTTTTCTGCTGACTCCCCTACTTTAGTGGCTGAAAATTTTACTCAGGGTTTAACTCCCCCCCCCCCCCCCAAGCAGCTGTCTTGATGTTCTGATAAGTCCATTTCATCATCCTCCCACACACCTGTTTTTTTTGTGGTTATGGTTGCTAAACACCCCCTGGACGCAGTCAAAAGCCACCACATTTTGATTTTGAGGCACATCGGCAACCTTTGTAAAACACTGTAGGATGACTTGAAAAATTATGTCTTAAACAAAAATGTATGGTTTTTAATCCATTTCTCCTTATAACATCAACTAAAGGAACATGCCATTCAACACAGAAGAGGAGGACCTCTATGAGTTTTTCTCTCAGTTTGGTGATGTCAAGTACTGCAAGATTGTAATGGACTTTCTCTCGGGAATGCCCAAAGGTAGTTATTATTATTCAAGCTCTCCAAACAGATACTTATTCTATTTTATCATGTTTTAATTTATTTTATTTGTTTGCTTATGGTCAGTATAACTTTCTAACGGATTTTTGAAGAAAACATTCAATCAACAAATTCTTATTTAGTCCTTGTATCATCCTTGTTATTAAAAAATATTCTCTGATATAAGTATAAGGGACATCACAAAACTGGACAAAGGGGAGTAATGTTTACACAAAAATATTATTGAAATGGATTACCTAATAAATGTACTTTCTACTTTAACATGTATGAAATCATATATTTCAAGGAAATTCTAGGTGAAAATGTCTTTATCAATGTTAGCTGATTTCAAATAAATAATATATAGCCGACTTATATTTGAATGTCCTCAGTTTTACTACTAGATACTATTTGTACAGTTCTTGTCAGGAATGTGCACCAAAATATTAGAGAATGATCAAATTAATTCTTCATCCATTGCTTAGGTTCAGCGTTTGTCCAGTTCTTGTCCAAGGAGAGTGCAGATGCTTGTCACAAGGCTGCGACTGAGTCTGTAAGAAACTTTATTTATGTCCTCTGTTTACCTTACCACAGATGTACACAAACAAAAAAAGTTGCACAGCTCATCATAGCAAATTTAATTTACTTTCTCCTATACCACTGAAAGAGTGTAAATAAAACACATCTCATTTAGTATTTATTTCAATTATATTTAAATTTGATAGCTTTGATGTTTTAAAAAAATTGACATTGAAGTGTGGCACTCATCAACTCTACTTGATAGTTCAATGTAAAATCTGGAAAGGGGTAAAAAAACAAAAGTATTTATTTATTTTTTTTAAAGTTGGGGGAGGAGGGTTAAAAACAAAAATGTTCACATGAGTATTATTTTTTAAAATCAAACTGTTGTATATGAGAAATGTATTTTTGAAAATTCTTTGTGATTCTTGAAGTAGGATTTCTAATGTAAAGAAGAGAATCATATTAAAAATTTCTTGTGCAATGGCTGCATCATCTGTGTGGTTTCCTATTTGATAGCTACTGTCATATTACCTCACAACTGATGATCACCTACAAGGGTCATGATTAGTATCAACTTTACACAGTGTTGTATTACAAACTGTTGAATGCATACTTTGATAGGAAAACAGGCTTACAATTGGTGGGAGACAAATAGTTGTGGAAAAGGCAATCAGCAGACAGCGGGCCGAGGAACTACTGAAAAGTAAAGAGAAAAAGAAAGAACAGAAGGACACAAGAAATCTTTACTTGGCCAGGGAAGGTGGTAAGTAAATAACTGAAATAACAGCAGATAGAATTTTCACTTTATGTTTGCATTTAATTTAAAAAAATTAATGTTATAATATGCAGAAAAACAACTAGAATCGCCACTAGTTTTGAAATGGGCCTTTTTAACCTTATATTTATTTTACATGAATAAAGTAGAACATAATTTTAAACAGCAAGAATTGCTAGTGTTAATCTATACAGTCTAGGAAAAATAGGATTAATTGCCAGTGCCAATCTATACAATTTCCTTTCTTAGTTATTCGTGAAGGCACAGAGGCAGCCAAAGATGTGCCACCAGCAGATCTTGCATTGAGAGCAAAGGTAAGTTGGATGCATTGAGACTGTCTTTGTGTGATGCTGATAGTGTTCATTCCCCCTGGGGTGCGTATCATGTGCTGAGCTAAAATTGCATTTATAGGAAATTTAGCCAACTTGACATGATCCACCACCACCAGTATGCTCTGCTGCTTTGCACAATAGGACAACACCAGGCTCTCAAGCCTTTAGGAAATTCAAAGCTAAGTAATCAAATCATTCACTTGGCAGTTAATCCAAGGAATAAGGTGTCCTCAAGTTAATTAAGCTGGCCAATCTTAGCAAACAAAATAGGACCAAATGTTAAGAGGGAATAAATTTAAATGAAATTTTGCCTCAACTTTTGTTTAGCAATTATTGCGTATAAGACACATTTTGAACTGCTCATGGGCAATGCGTCAGTAAAACTTTATCATGTCTTTTTGAAGACTATAAAAAAAAAAATTTATTAAGATGTTACAAAGGGAATTTTGTACTTCAATGTGGTATATACCGCGCTTCAAGTCTTTTGGGATGAAGCGTGATTTTTAAATAATCTTTATTATTATTATTATCAACAGATCAGTGCTGCCTACATTTTCATGAATATTTTACTTGTATAAAAAATGTTCGCCTTGAATCTGGTATCAACAGATCAGTGCTGCCAACAGACAGAAACTCAAGGACCAGAACATTTTTGTGTCCTCCACCCGTCTGTGTGTCCACAACATACCACCGACAGTAGTTGACCAGAGGTTAAGGCAAATTGTGTACCAGGCAGCTGGAGATAAATCAGCCAAAGTCACGGAGGCAAGTCAGGATGGTTCATCGACATGTCATTCATAATAATTTGTCAGTTGACATGCCAGGTTAATTAGTTCAATTGTAGTGGTGTGTGGTATTGTAAGTTGACATGTCGGTCATGTGTCAGGTTGTAAGTTGACATGTCGGTCATGTGTCAGGTTGTAAGTTGACATATCAAGTTAATTGGTATGATATCAGTAGTGAAACAGTTTGTAAGTTGACATGTCAGGTAATTGGTATGATATCAGTAGTGAAACAGTTTGTAAGTTGACATGTCAGTCATGTGTCAGGTTGTAAGTTGACATGTCAGGTTAATTGGTATGATATCAGTAGTGAAACAGTTTGTAAGTTGACATGTCAGTCATGTGTCAGGTTGTAAGTTGACATGTCAGTAATGTGTCAGGTTGTAAGTTGACATGTCAGTCATGTGTCAGGTTGTAAGTTGACATGTCAGTCATGTGTCAGGTTGTAAGTTGACATGTCAGTCATGTGTCAGGTTGTAAGTTGACATGTCAGGTTAATTGGTATGATCTCAGTAGTAAAACAGTTTGTAAGTTGTTAACATTTTATAGTGTTTACTAAGATTTTTGCTGCATTTTAAAAAAAAAAATAAATTGCACATTATAATTTAAGAAAAGCAAATGTAAATGCAGAATTCCTCTTATTTAAAACATCATGGAAGTGTCTCAAAATGTTATCAAGTCAAGTGTTTCATTACAAAATAAGAGTGTGCTACCAGAAATTGCTGAAGTTTAACTTGGATTTAGAAAAAAACTTCACATCTCCCTACACAATGCAGTGGACACAATTTATTTTGGTGTTTAATGTGATGTTTAATGTGGGGGGGGGGAATGTTTGATGTGACAGGGAAGATGTTTAATGTGGCAGGGGAGATGTTTTACGTGGCAGGGAAGATGTTTAATGTGGCGGGGAAGATGTTTAATGTGGCAGGGAATGTGTTTAATGTGGCAGGGAATGTGTTTAATGTGGCAGGGAAGTTGTTTAATGTGGCAGGGCAGATGTTAAATGTGACGTGGAGATTTTTATTGTGGCAGGGAAGATGTTTAATGTGGCAGGGAATGTGTTTAATGTGGCAGGGAATGTGTTTAATGTGGCAGGGAAGTTGTTTAATGTGGCAGGGCAGATGTTAAATGTGACGTGGAGATTTTTATTGTGGCAGGGAAGATGTTTAATGTGGCAGGGAATGTGTTTAATGTGGCAGGGAATGTGTTTAATGTGGCAGGGAAGTTGTTTAATGTGGCAGGGCAGATGTTAAATGTGACGTGGAGATTTTTATTGTGGCAGGGAAGATGTTTAATGTGGCAGGGAATGTGTTTAATGTGGCAGGGAATGTGTTTAATGTGGCAGGGAAGTTGTTTAATGTGGCAGGGCAGATGTTAAATGTGACGTGGAGATTTTTATTGTGGCAGGGAAGATGTTTAATGTGGCAGGGAATGTGTTTAATGTGGCAGGGAATGTGTTTAATGTGGCAGGGAAGTTGTTTAATGTGGCAGGGCAGATGTTAAATGTGACGTGGAGATTTTTATTGTGGCAGGGAAGATGTTTAATGTGGCAGGGAATGTGTTTAATGTGGCAGGGAATGTGTTTAATGTGGCAGGGAAGTTGTTTAATGTGGCAGGGCAGATGTTAAATGTGACGTGGAGATTTTTATTGTGGCAGGGAAGATGTTTAATGTGGCAGGGAATGTGTTTAATGTGGCAGGGAATGTGTTTAATGTGGCAGAGAATGTGTTTAATGTGGCAGGGAAGTTGTTTAATGTGGCAGGGCAAATGTTAAATGTGACGTGGAGATTTTTATTGTGGCAGGGGAGATGTTTAATGTGGCAGGGAAGATGTTTAATGTGGCAGGGAATGTGTTTAATGTGGCAGGGAAGTTTAACCATCTTAGAAGAAGTACATCAGATTTTTTTTTTACAAGTTTAAAGAGTCCTGTCTCAGCATTAAGTCTCATATTCCATTGTTGCAGTGCCGAATCATGAGGGACCTCAACCGACTCAACAGCCAAGGTATTGGCAAGTCCAGGGGTTTTGCATTTTGTTCATTTTCACAGCATGCCCATGCACTGAATGCATTGAACCACCTAAACAACAATCCTAATATATTTGGTGATAAAAAGGTAACAAGTTTTGACATTTTAAATCTTTATTAATGAATATGATTTTAATTTTATCTTGAAATGATAATCCACCTAAAGTTCATAGACTTTCTGCAAATAGGCTAAATAGGAAGATAACAATATTTCATATCATGGGCTAATCAAAAGCTAAAAATAGTCTTTAAAATAGGGTTTGGCTAGAAAGTAACATTTGCTTGACATTATTTTAATTGTTTTTTTCCTAGAGACCTATAGTGGAATTTTCCCTTGAGAACAGAAAAGCTTTGGAGACCAAACAGAATAGATTAGAGAAATCAATGGTGAGTTTTAGCTAGAGAGAGTTTTAATTCAGAGTTAGTTTTTAATAGGAGAAAGAAAAGTTTCAATGTATAAACTGGGATTTTTTACGACTTTTTTTTTTTTAATTTAAGGAAAAGGAACTAAATAATGAGTTTTATCAACATCATTTTTATTGTAATCTTGGTAATCATTGTTAGTGATGTTATTGCCAGGCAGATTAGAAAACATGTTGATTTATATTTCTACATTTCTTTTTTATATTATTTTACTTGTGTGGAAACGGGTGCTGACCTGACAAGCTCTCCTGTTTATAGTTATTTAAGGTTATAACATTGTTACAAATATCTCATAAAAATCCTTAATTCATCACCGTGGATTTCATTACAACAACTTTTTTGTATCATCTACTTGGGTGCTTCACCATAAAAATATTTAGTCACTTCATTCACATCAGATTTCAACATGTGTCTGGACACATCAGTGAATCACAAAATCTTGACCAATGTCTTTCAAGATTTTCTTTAGAGGGAATATACTTCTTTGTTAAATAAATGTTTTAGTTACATTTTTTTCTACAAAGTAAAAAGTGATTGAAATTTTAATATCTAGTTTAAACATGTTGACTTTTATCAAGCTGAAAATCCCTGCTTTATGGGAAATGACAATTGTATGAAATATTTCATTCTTTAAAATAATGCTAGATTTATGGTGTAATGGTTGTGATATTGATGAGTTATTTGTTGACAGGCCCAGTGGAAACAGAAGGAATTGGACCAGAAGAGCCAAGCTGCTGTGACTGGTGGCCCGGAGGGGAAGAGACAAAGGAAAAGGCAGAGGAAACAGAAGCCATGGAAGGATGCCAGACCATTGGACACCATGAAACAGCAGGACAAGGTAGCCAGGTCACTGCACAAGGTAGGGATGACATTTCTATAGCTATGTTGTAGTAGTGTAAAAACACGGTATGTAATGATATGGCTAGCATTTCTGTAGCTATGCTGTATGCAAAGTAGTGTTTAAACACAGCACACAAAAAATGGGTTGCATTTGTGTAGCATCAAAAAGGTAGTGTTTATACACAGCACACAAAAAATGGGTTGCATTTGTGTAGGTCAACAAAGTAGAGATTAAACTGTGTATCTTCTGTTCTGTTAGAAAATGATTGGGAAAGAACCAAATTTAATGATCACTGTCACAATAAGAATCACCATTGTTGCATAATAATGTTGTTTTTTTTCTGACCATAAACAAATTTTTTAAATGAAACTTAATTTGACTATTACACTTATAATTGCCACCTACTTGGTATGGAAGGGTCCATTTTATAGTTTTTGTCAAGGTCAAGAATACAAAAACGCCTCCTTGATAATAGTCCTTGATAAAACTAGTTGATTCCACTGTTTGATATCACCTGTCTTTGTTTATTGGTATCAAACTGAGCTACAAACGTGAAACACTTCATTATAGTTGTGTGCATTCATAATTTGTACCTGCAATCTATTGGGTGTGCATGTTTTTCCGTCTTCATCAAATCATTTTTTTTTTCTATCTTTAGGGACCACTGGGACTGCCATCTCACTCTGGCCCAAAACAGAGACACAAACAGCGACCGGGTCAACAGGGAAAAGAAGTGGGCAGAAGGGGAATGAACAGGAACAATAAGTTCCAGAACAGACAAGCTCAACACGCTCCACAGAAATCTGCCAAAGTGAAACCTCCCAAAATGATGGTGAGTTGTTTTTTTTGTCATAAACAGTTGTGTTTAAACAGTGTAAGTGGTCAAGATGATGTGCATTCCTTTTGTGTGTTGACATTCAGGGATGATGTGAACTGCTTTAGTTTTGTGTGTTGACATTTTTAAATGATGTGAAATTCTTTTGTGTGTTAACATTTAGAGATGATATGTTGTTCTTTTTTGTGTTGACATTTAGAGATGATGTGTTCTTTTGTCTGTTGACATTTAGAGATGATGTGTTGTTCTTTTGTGTGTTGACATTCAGGGATGATGTGAACATTTTAATTGTCATTTTGTAAGCGTGGGACTTGAGTTTAATCATGTTATTTTGGTTTGTTTCAGCACCCGAATAAAAAAAGGAAAGATTTCGACAACTTTGATAAATTGGTGGCGTCATACAAGCAAAAGATCATGGCCGGCATGAAATCCTAAATCACTGACAACTAACGTCCATACATAGATTCACTATCTCACAATGTTAACATTTGGAATACAGACAGGGGCATGATAAGACTTTTGATCTTTGTCTTATAAGTTGACCACTGAGCAACCTACCAACTCTGACATCATCAACTGCGGATGACTCTAAGTACAATGATGCTTTAGTAATATACCCTATCTTCAACTTATCTTTAAAAAGTTTTTTTAATGACACAATTTTGTGGTAGATACATGAGCACTTGTACATGGGTCTGTAAAATTCCTCTGAAAATTGTTGGTAAAGCACCTTTGAACTATTGCTTTGTAGTCATCACTAGACCTATGAAAACAGCAGTATTTCATATGAAATATTGTGTGAGGATCACCCTGGCATTCAGATAAAATGTTTCTATTGACTCTTGTGTTCATTATGTGTAGTACTGGGTGGCACAAGTGAGGACTGGTAGCATGTCATCTTGTGCGAGTGTCGGTTGTGTTTCTATGTCAGTGTGAGGAATGCTAGTTATTTCCCCAGGCTCATGTGGGTCGTAAGCGTGTAGGAAATGGTTGAGAAAGAAGTATGTTAATTTCATTAGGTTTTTATGGTGTATTTGGTACGCAAGTATTAAACAATGATTAAACTATTTTTTATGACTTGTCCCGTTCTTTCTCTCATCATTTCTTTTCTTTGTTTGGTTTTCTAACACTACATACAGAGCTGGTATCATTATAATTATTTAGTGTTATAAAAAGCGTTATTGGAGTTGTAACTGTCGTTGCAACTTGGAATCTGTCATTGTGGAATGAGGCCTCACAACAGAATCAGTATTAAGCAAGGCCTCACAGCAGAAAAAAAAAAAGGATGAGGCCCCTCAATTTGGTTGTTTTTTGGGGGCATTGGGAGGGGGGGGGGGGGG
>CAXITT010000414.1:54029-67546 GCA_964033795.1 Lymnaea stagnalis | reverse complement strand
ATGTAAGCAGAATGTATGCGGGAACGAATTTCAAAATATCTTAATATTTCATTTTCGGTTTCGGCTTCGGTTTCGGCCGAAATTCATTTTTAACTTTCGGTCTTTTTTCGGTTTCGGCCGAAAGTCATTTTTAAACTTTCGGCCTTTTTTCGGTTTCGGCCGAAAGTCATTTTAAACTTTCGGCCTATTTTCGGCTTCGGCCGAATTCAGAAAAACACTTTCGGTCGGCCTCTAGTTGGGGGGGGGGCGCAAATCTATGGCTGTTTTTTATTACCGGCATCTTTTATTTGCTTGAGTCAAGCCTGGTTCAACTCTTAGTTCAACATTCTTCACTTTGGCATTAAGTTAGCTCTGTCAGAGCAACGGTTCTCAAAGTTAATTACTGAGACCCCCTTTGTAAAATGCTCATTCGGTGTGTGTATTTATTGAGTTTTAGGAGGCCCAACCTTTCCTGAGATAGAAGACATCGTTGTTGAAACAAGTGGAATGTAATAGACATCGTTGTTGAAACAAGTGGAATGTAAGGATTTTTTTTTTTCATTTTACGGGCTTTTGCTTATCCCGGGGAAAACGGCAATACAACTTTCCTCATCCCTGATTATCCCGGGATAAAATTAATTTAATTGAAATTATATTAGACAATCAATTAAACTATTTTTTTAAAATGATTTCTTTTTACAGTTGTAAAATTGTTATTGTCTATTAATTCATATTTAAAAAACCAATGTTACGGTTAGTTGAGAGGTTGGCCACTTGCTACTAGCTGCTTTATTTTCCACTGCGATCCCTAATAGTGAAGGCTCTAAGCCGAAATGTCAAAATCTTTTGTCCTGTCGATGAATTCAAGTCCAGCATACCCTGTTCTTATATTTCTTTTGTACAACTTGAATGTAGTCCACCAATAATGATATGCTTGTTGAGCCAAAGTTGGATATAATATAAGCGCCCAGAGAAGAGATCTAAACACTTTGAGTGGTGTTTTCTTCATCCCATTTTACAGGTCACTATTTCTAGTTTGAAATCCGTCACTCAATATTTAATAAGTTTTTTTTAAACACATTGTAACAAAGGGTTTGTTCCGTAAAAAAGGAAAAATTAGGAATGTTATACATGTATCTATATACATTTATGTATTTGTCTTAATATGTAGATTTGGGAAATAAAAGAAACACTACATAATAAAAAGGTAGTTCGACATATCAAAATCTTGTGTTTGTCAAGTTACTAGAGCACAGGTTTCCTACAATTGTGTGGCGAACTTAAATGGGGTTGCGAAGAAATTAATTATGGTTGAAACAATAGCTAAGAATTGAAGTAGTGATTTTTAAATAGCTTTTTTAAATGTGTGTCTTAAGTTTGAGATATAGTTTCAAATTCTGAAATTAGATGTTTCGCCAAATACATGATATTGGAAAATTAAGTTTGAAAATGTTTTTTCTTTCCAAGAATTTACCCTATTTAAAGACTTTTTTTTAATTTATCGTGACAAGGGTCACTTTGCTTCAGTAAGTATGTGGTCGTGACATGAAAACGCTTGAGAACCTGTTTATTACTAGAGAAATTAATCTTTGTGATTTCACAGGTCTTGGCTTATAACGACAATTTGTTACAGTCTATCACTTGCTGAAATTTCAAATAAAAAAGAAATGTTTCTAAAGGTGTACCCCGAAACTTCCAGGAAGAGAAAATTCCATAAAAAATCCTACGGCTTTCCGGGACAGAAACCCTAGTTTAATTTAACAAGGCCTAGCATTGTATCTGTTATCTCTTTATTTTGATGAAATCACTTAGTTAAACAATTGTGGAATAATTTTGAATAATTGGGAGATTTATCTGTGCGTGTGGGATGGGGCTTTTTTATATAATTTCTTTCAATGGACAACCCCTTCTGTTGACCCAAAAACGCCCAACCAACGCCCCTGCAGGCACCAAAAAATAAGTAAAATATTTTTTTTTTAAATATAGTGCGAATTTTTCAATACATATTTATGATATGTTAAAATAAAAGGTAGTTTAGCTTTTAATTACATTTATCTAAACATATTTAACAGTCGTAGAAGTATTTATCTTTTCGTCTATCTAAACCTTACCAAGTCGTATCGTGTAATAAAAATGTCCTTTTTTTCCAGCGTACAGCCTGACAACAGCAATTTACTGAACGAGCGAAGACCGTGATGATAGTGAACTAAATCACTTGGATTCCAACTACTAAATCTAATCATCCTTATATCCCTGCCAGTCTTTAAACTAAATGAAGTGTTCCATCTGTTTGCCAACTCACTTTGAGGAACATTGGACCTAACTGTCGATAAAATTACTGCAGGTGAGAAATTCAAATTTATCCTTAGAAGAAATACAATGGCGAACCAATCATGGAGTCACGGCGTTAACGAGACAGCGAACGGCACCATGTACAGACGCCACAACCAAAACGAGACTCAGAACTTCAAGGCGGTCTTTGAAAGAATGATGTTACTGGAAAAATGCCTTAGCATAACGAGGCTCTCCCTGATACCTGTAGGAGTCTCCTTGATGATAGTGTTGCTCTCGGCCATACTGTGGTCCCCGGCTATGCGGGCAGGCATGAGGAACAAGTGTGCCGTGGTCCTGGGCGCCGTGTGCGTCATAAACCTGTGCGTGGAGTTCCCTCTGTATTTAAGTTTGATGGTGAGAGGCGTGGGCCGCTTGGTACAACTTCGGCTTCGTCCTCGAGTCCGTCGGCAACTGGACCCTCGTGATCTTCGTGGGCTCGTTCTTGGGCAACGTCTGCGGGTTCCAGCTTGAGAAGAAGTTGTCGGCATTACGATTAAACGCGCTGAAAGCCGGGGTCCTGGTGACGCCGTGGATAATATCCGTGATTTCAGTTTTGCTGATCATCCGAGCTCACCTCAGCGACGAGGAGCTGAAGAAGATGGGCTGTTTCATCGAGTTCACAAAATCTCCCAGAGTGATGAAGTCGTTCAACACGATCGTCCCGCTGAGCCTAGCGGTCATCGTGTTGGTGGCCGGGGCTGCGGTGAGACGCTGGTTGGCCGACAGACAGCCGGCGACGAGCACGGAGATAAGCGCACAACTTTTGGAGGGAGGCGCACCGGCGAACGAATGCTTCATCTACGTCACAGCTTTGTCGGTGACCGTCGTATTCGAGATTCCGGACGTTGTTGTGATGTTCGTTGACTTAGACGACTGGGAGTTTGAAATTGAAAGGTGAGACACGGTTTGATTAGGAGACGTGCGCACGTTAATTCAGCACCAAGAAATATTCACTACATTTTTGCCTGTGTTAACTAAGAGATGGGCCAAATGCTTTATATTACGCCGAGTTAAGAATAAATTTACCCTTCAATACTTGGGCGCACCATCAATTAGGGCATAACAAGTTTATCAGTCTTTAAACAGTCATTAGAATTATAGTTAAAAGTATATCTCTCCACCCCCCCCCCCCCCCCCCCGCTTTGATTTATGTACATTTCTCTCTGCTTATTTTTAACAGGTCTTTGCAATTCTTCCTCATATCTTCATTCATCACGGACCTGCAGACACTGGTGACGCCCATGATATGGTTTTTGTTCCAGGACATTAGAGGAGAAATTAAGTCGTGGAGAAGATGTTTCTGTTTCTGCCTAACAAGAACCAGCGGTCACGCGGCTCAGTACGAGAGAGAGAGTGCCGCTGTGGTGTGCCCCACTGATCAAAGCGAAATGGCTGTGACCTCCGACCCCTTATCATCAACGGGAAATGGCTGTGACTCTTAATGCTACGCTATCAAAATGTGTGCCTGTTCTGTCACATGAGCCTAAATGTGGGATTCTCACGAGGTCTATCCAACTGGGTAGACTATATGTATGTAAAAAAAAAAAAAAAAAAAAGTATATATTTGTAGTGTGCTTCTCTTCAAGCTCACTATTATTGGTCTGTGTTCGGCGCCCGGGGACAAGATTCGCGCCCGGGGACAAGATCCATTTTAAAGCGCCCCCTTTTCTTTTTTTCGACTCTCAAACCCATTATTTTTACCAATAATAAAATATCAAATCACATGTTGGCGCCCCTAACTAGCTTGCGCCCGGAGACATCTGTCCTCCCTGCCCCGCCTCACCATCGTTACGCCTCTGGGCGGCATAGGTACAATTTTTGTACCTTGATTAGGCTTGATAATTTTTTTTGAAAATGCTCAGTACATGTATAATTTCTGTACGGTATTCAGTATCTAGAGGTACATTATTTAGTCAAAGTTTTGTAAAACGCAATGCCGAATTTCTGAGACGTTAATTAGACAAACGAACCATATTTGAGATTATTTGTATCATTCGCAATGCGCACGACATTGTATTGTGTTATGTTAAGCACGCAAAAGATAGATAGAAAATTGTTTAAATAATAACTTTTTTGTTGTTGACAGTTCGAAAGTATAAGCTTTAAAGAGTCCTTGAAAACGTGCGGGGAAATATCTCTTATGTATACTACGCTTCTGGTGTGACTCGTGGACTGCTGCCTTATCGAATGCTTCTTAATCGCCGAACTCGGTATTGAGAGTATATTACAAATAATTTTAAATGTTTGAATGAAAGTATGGTTCAATAATGAGCTAAATGGCGCCCAAAATATAATTCCCCAAAACCAGTGGCGTAGCGAGGCAGGTGCGGGGGGTGCGGACCGCACCGGTTGACACCATTTTAGGGGTGACACCCGATTGAAAAATTGCATATTTACAGGGCACACATTGCTCGCAAAAATCGAGATTCATAAAAGTTCAAGGTTGATGCTATACTGTGGACTTATTTTAACAAGAAAAAATCGATCATAGAAGTTTTGGGGGTGGGGGGGGGGTGGTGACACCATGAGTTTACCGCACCGGGTGACACCAACCCTAGCTACGCCACTGCCCAAAACTACGCTAAATGATTTTTTTTTTTTTTTTTTAAATAACACAACAGCGTTTGGCGCGTAATATTTTCTTTTGGAAAATTTGGAAAATGAAATCATCGAAATTTAAGTATGGTGAAAGAAAAAATTCGAATTAAAAGTGGTTGGGACATCAGAATATTAAAAAAAAAATAGTTCATGGGCGTGAAATAAAAAGTGTGCAGTGACGTAACATGGGAAGGGGGGAGAGGTGTAGCAAAAATTGGGATTCTTAAATGTGCGTTACTTGAGTTCATGTTTTGTCAAGTAACTTTAGTAGATGGGAAATTCACGCATTTCTGTCGCCAATGTTTGGCGGGTTGTATCTAGTATAAAATAATACACAAAATAAGGTTGACTATAAATACATTAGAGAATAGATTCTTCCCCCTCCCCCCTCTAGATCTCAAAACATTTGCCAAGCCTCTATCTTGATTTTAAAATACTTGTCCCGCTTTCCCCCCTCCCCCCCCCCCGCAATAAAAGAATAATTCGAATTAAATGCAAATACAATCATATTTTTTTATTCTTCCTGTACTCCCCTGACACTCTTCTCCACACCCCGGGGTTTACGGGCATCCTAGGCTAGGATCACCTGCAACAACGGGTCGATTTTTCGATCTAACCGTGACAGGGGATCTTTCGGAAAAACACGTTTTCTTTCGTGATAGCCAAACACTCCCATGGAAAGGTTGCGTCAATGAAGTTAATGCATACAATATATTCCTACATTACATACATCTCCAGGCGTAGTGTACAGTAGCGTACGATGTCACGGGATCAGCTAATTGATGGAAAAAAAAAATATATGGACTTGAATATTTTTTTTCTGCGAAAAGTGTTCGTTTAATATATATATGACAGGCGCTTTGGTTAAAATTCAAATGCACTGAGTGTTTTTATGCTTGATTTCTGCACTCTGGTAGGCCTATTAGTTAACAATTGTGTGTATCGCTTCATCCCATCTGGTCACTTCGTGTAGCCCACACTCTTATACTTACAGTAAGTTTAGTTTTACGGTGCTTGTGCGCATGTGCTCCATGCCATGCACATTGCGAGCGATAAAAATAATAATGTGCCTTTCGGATAACCAACGCTTCCGGTTTTCAAACAATCGACGCTCTACTCTACTAAGTTGGAACGGTTTAACGTAAATAATGTGGATGTATTGAATACGGTACAGAAAATACACCTACACTGAGAGTTTTTTCATACAAAATATGTAAAGGTAAAATTATATTGTGCATATTATTCCGCCTGTTATGGTTTATCTCGGGGAGGGGTAAAGATTTTGTTGTTGGTCGTTGGCCTACATATTTATTGACAGCTGGCCTAAATATTTGTTGATAGTTGACCTACACATTTGTTGATAGCTGGCCAAAACATTTTTTGATAGTTGCATACATATTCTAACGCAAAAATATGGAGATGTCAAGAAATTCCACATCTCTACAAGATATAGAAAAAAAAGTTATCGAAATTTAAAAACAAGGTCATAATGGGAGTCCCTTAGTCTTAGTCACTTCCTTGTTTGGTCACGTGATGTGAGTAAGCCATCACTAGGCTGCTACACACAACAAAAGATACTTCATCAGTGCTTCCCCAATGTCATGTTAATTACAAATTTTACCTTGGTAAATAAGGAGAATAGTACCCGCGATGGCCACCATATTGGTAGACACAACCAGTTAATACTGTTACTAAACCTAACCCTAAATCGATCCCTATGCCTAACCTGAACCCTAAATCGATCCCTATGCCTAACCCTAACCCTAAATCAATCCCTATGCCTAACCTGAACCCTAAATCGATCCCTCTACCTAACCTGAACCCTAATTCACTGCAACTATGGCGGCCATCTTGGGTACCGTTCTCCGCTTTAGCCTTTACCTTTCGTAATATTATGGAATGCAAGCGTTTTTTAAATGAAATACATAAATGTGACAATAAATATACGTCAGTTATAATTAAAATTAAAGGAAGAAAGTTATTTCACGAAAAATTTGTGAGCGATATTCGATGGGAACTATCAATACTATTATCGGCAGGATGTTGTTGAGCTCCGTGCGTGCTCATGACGTCATTTGCGTTTTTATTCAATATTGATGCAGGAGTCATTCCCCTTTGTTTATTTTATTGTTAATTTTCATTGGACGAAATGTAGTGTAGTTGTAGTGTGTATCGGGCTACTGTTGTCAAGCACTAGTGTGTTGTATACAGTATACCGGAAATCTTACTCGTTTTTACTCACATCAATGAACATCTTAAAGTTAAAGGATGCCATTGTATAAAGTATGAGAAAGAGACTTATTTTTGGAGGACTAGTCTTTTTTTTTTTACCATATCTGTCTACTGGGTCTAACACACTGGTACATAATTTAAAATTTAATAGTAAAAAAAAAAAACTTAACTGACTTGAGAACATTTTTTGTTTGGATGTTAGTTATTTAAGTTGTGTACTCAAGTAATCCCTAAAATAAATTAGGGGCCAGTAAGGAGTAGGCAGCCAATAAACTCATTCAATTAGGTCACATCATTCCTTTGGGGTCACATAAATATTCAAGAACTCTTCAGGGGTAGCAAATGTAAAAATGTTATAAAACCTCTCTAGTTGGATATATCCGGTATATATAAAAAAAAGCCTCTTGAATTTTGTAAAGAATATCAGTGAAAAGAAGCATGCAATGTTTGAAGGCTGTTGCTAGAATACTTTTCCTCCCGAATTATTTGGCGTTCCTAAAAAATTCTGAAAATGCAAAATTGAGAAAAATGAAAAAAAGTATAAAATAGAGGGCTGCATGAATGATATAGGATGCATACACCATGTACATATACCATTCATGAATTAAAAAGCAATTAGAAAACTAAGACAGAATAGATAGATAAAAAAATTAACACACGAACCTAATAAAAAAAATACATAAATAAAAAAATTCTGAAAAATTTTCCTTCGAGATATTTGTTTAAAAACCATCCATCATTAAGTAGAGAATGTCAATATAAATAAGAATGCAAAGTTTCAATTATTTAGTTCCAAAACTATTCCTCCTGATTCATCAATTAACGTCATTAAAAAAAAAATGAAAATGCTATATCTATAAAAGCTGAAAAGGACACTGACAAATTCTTATTAAAAAAATTAAAGGTTACTTGAAAAAATATTGGATGCATACATCATGAACACATTCCACTTGTTAATTAAAAAAAAAACACTCTAAGTACATAGATATAATTGATAGAATATAAATGAATGCATTTTCCCAACAACCCACTAGACTCGAGCCTAATAAAAATAATAAGATCATAAAAACTTCAGAATTTTGTTTATGAGACATGCAATAAAAAAAAAAACATCAATCATTATGTAGAAAATATAATAGAAAAAACCTTGCAAATTTTGAAGCATGTGGTAATAATGCTTATCCTCATAATACATTTGACGTCAGAGATAAATGGAAAATCCTAAGTGGACCAATTTAAAAAGAGAAAAAAAATTCAACTAAGCAATATTAGAAATATAGGAGTCAAATAAAATGAAATTTAAAGCATATCATTGTGAAATTATCACAAAAGATAAGAATTTTCTAGATATTTTCTATATTTCTATATACAAATTTTAAACAATATTGTAGAACGTGTTAATGTTTTTAATAAGAAATCAATAGACTCAGTTTAGGAAACAAAAATCTGCCCAAGAAATATAATAAAAATGGTTATTTACACAATTTTTTAAAATAATTTTCAGCACATTAAAAACATTTACATATTTATAAAAGTAGCTGAAAATCTTTCGGAACCAATTATTGCGAATTAGCAGTGAAAATAAATTTACAAGAACAAGTTAAGAATGACAATTATCTCAGCAAGCCTTTTCAAACCCAGTTGTTGGGTTCAGCTGTCTATGTTCTATATACCGGTATTCACTTTTCTGCGTGTTAACTTGTCCGTTGTTTCACTAGTCCTGTGTTTGGATGTGTTGTGGGTTTACTTGTCCTGCGTTCATTTGCACGGCCACCGCAGCGGACACAAACCATAAAGTTTATGCAACATTAACTATCAGAAATCTGCTTAAAGTAAACCTATACACGGGTAAGCCACAGCGACTGCGTTGCACCCAACAGCCTTACTAAGCAGAAACATGGCAAAACCGTGGAGGCCACGTCGCCCTAGCTATGCCGATGTATTACTTTAGTGTATCAGAGAATGATCAGACCAGGGAAACCAGGCGCATGGGCAAAAAAAGGTGAGAAGCGAGTGACTCGACTACGTAATAGAATTCCACCAACAACAGAGAGTGACCAATGTCCAAGCATTGGTTGATGTGGCACGTGTCCTCATCATGAGCAGATCTGGCAAACGTTACGAGCGGACCAGGGATTATGTTGCGATATGTTCACTAGAGAGTTATGCCACCCACTGCCACTAAGTTTAAAAAATAAAAAAAAACTCTTCACCACGCTGAAAATGCCGCCCCTGATTATAAATTTAAAAAAAAAAGTGGCACCTGTGTGGACCACCCCCTCCACAGCCCCCTTCCTATGCAAGTAGATTGACTTTTTCTCTACAATTTTGAGTCATAGTAGGCAAATAAGCTATTTAAATGGTCTGTGGTTGGTCAGCTCTAATTTGATAGATGGAACTTAATTATTTAGATGCCACCTAAGTTGACTCTGGTTTGTGGTGAGTAAAATGAGAGGCAGTGTTAGTGATTTTGTGTATCTGGATGGAACCAAGTTGCTTTGTTAGCCATCTGTTTGCAATGATGTTTATTGTTTCGCTACTGACATATATTTCATTACTTTCCTGCTTTTTGCCTCTTAGTCTTAGTAAATCACCAGCTATTTATTGAGAAAGAAATCGAAAATGTCACAAATTTTAAGAAGGGAAATTGACAATTTTATTTCAAGTTTTAACAAACATTTGCCACATAACCCCCACCCTCAAAATTCTAGCCGCGTTACGTCCGTAATGGATGCACAATCCTGCAAAGGAAAAGCAGCGCCCTGGGCGAATGCTCCCCCTGATATTGAGGTCCCTTGCGAGTACCACCTTTACATTGCTGTGCACGGATCCAGTGGGCTAGATTGAAATATCAGACAAAGTAGATAGATCTATAAAAATTTTAAAAATTATTTAAATCTAAATATATCCGATTGGGCAACTTTTATAACGTATCTTTGAAGACAGAAGAGTTCTACTTGATTTCCCCACAATGGCGTCGTAAATGACAAACGATTCATGAAATGTAGGCTACTTTTTTTTTTTTTATCTTGTTCAATTTTGTTAAATGGTTATTGCACATGAACAAAAAGAAAAGACGCTATTTTGGGCCTTTAGTTCCATCAGGTAAAGAGGAAGTTTTAATTTTATATCTCTAGAAATAATTAATTGCGCTTAAATTTCATTGCCTTAAGTTGGCACTTTGATTAGAAATTAAAACTTTTTGTAAAAATAAACCAATGGCATAGTTGAATAAAGCTAATTTTTTAAAGAATTTTAATAACAAAATCATATTTTTAGCTGTTTTAGTTTTAAAGTTATGAATTTTAAAGTACGACTTAATTTGTCCTTTTTTAACATGGACCGCATCTCCATTTTCTGGTACCCAATTCCGTTGTTGGCGTCACGAGCTATATAACTCTTGTTTTAATGATAATTTTATTTTCAGAACTAATGCTGTATTAAAAAAATATGTTTAATAATGTTAACAATTATAGATAAATTGTAGCTTATCTAACTATGCTCTATTTATATCAGTAAATTTAATATAATGTATTAATATATGGCTTTTCGGTAAATTCAGAGAGAGCGGCCCACGTCTATTTGCCTCTGGTTGCCTCGACCCGCGCATTTTTACGTCTTAAATCGATCCCTATGTTTAATTTGAACCCTAAATCGATCCCTATGCCTAACCCGAACCCTAAATCTATCCCTATGCCTAACCCGAACCCTAAGTCTATCCCTATGCCTAACCCTAAATCGATCCCTATGCCTTACCTTAACAAAGTCGACGTGGGCCGCTAAATCTGAAACAGCTGGCTTTTCTGTTTACCAAATCTTCAGCGTCCATTATACCGGTAAATGCTATATAGACTATATAAGGCAACGCACCCTCTAAAATGTTGTATGGTATCTACTTATTTTGAACTTTCAACATTTTCGCACATGACTAATTAACTAAAGGTTTCAACATTTTCGCACATGACTAATTAACTAAAGGTGTTAATAGTTTTTGCGCATGGCAAACTCTTATGAATGAAACTTGAGGTAGTCGGTAGTCCTACGGCATAGCGTTATGCAAATAAAATCAGCACCATTAGACACCTCCTCTCCTTTGATGCCACAAAAACTCTCGTCTCTTCACTCATTCTTTCAAAATTTGACTACTGTAACATTCTTCTCTCAGGCATTCCTCAACACCACATAGACAAACTTCAGAAGGCACAGAACTCAGCATGTAGACTCATTTTTAAATTAAAGAAACATGACCACATTCAACCACACATGCGGCAACTCCACTGGCTTCCAATATCCTCTCGCATCAAATACAAGTCTTCCAATCTTTGCTTCAACTCGTTCACTGACCCTCACTTTCCTGTCTATCTCTCTGAACTGTTGCTTCCTTACATCCCCACAAGACAACTACGTTCTTCCATTGACAGTAGAACCCTCTCAATCCCAAGAACTAAAACTAAGACCATCGGTGAACGCTCCTTCTGCTTCCATGGGCCCACGTTCTGGAACCAGCTCCCCTTCCATGTACGTCATAGTGAAACCTCGTCCCTTTTCAAAAAGTCCCTTAAAACTCATCTGTTTAGGTCCGCCTATGACCTGTGATGCATCCTCCTTGCCCTACCTAATTTTCTGTTTCGGTTTAATCCTGAAGTGTCAAAGTGTCCTCTTTTTATAGCCATTTTCATTGTTTCTATAGAATAGTAGTTACTATCCTAGTGTCTCATTTGTATTTACTTAGTTTACTTGTTTTAATAATTGTAAAGCGCTTAGAGCTTTATGATAAGCGCTATATAAAAATGCCTAAATAAATAAATGGCTGTGGTTTCCCATGACTTTTTGCACAGGTCAATTCTGATGGCTAATAAAATGGACTCTACCGGGTTTTTAAAGCTCAAATTTAAAAAATGTTTTCAAAATGTATTCTGAAACACAAGTTATAAAATATTTTGATGTATATAGAGATAATAATGAATATTTCCTAAGCTAAGTATCTGCATTTTCCGCCATTTAAAAGGGGGCGGGATCACTAATCCAAAATGGCCTGTGCGACCTTTGCATAATGAGGTCAACGTTGAGGAGAATTGTGAAAATGTTTCATGAGCTATCTCAATGAAATTTTGCACACGTGTGCTTCAACAAATTCAAAATTTTAATATGAAAAACCTACTTTGAATATTTAGACCCAATTTATTAATGCGAAGATGCCTTATATTGAAATACGATTTTCCTCACTTAAAGTTGAGATAAAGAACAAATTAACTCAATGGGAATGTAGTTCAACATTTCTCCTCACGTTAATTCAATAACTACAGCAACAGCAGTTAATGGTATTGACCAGATGAGCTTGTGTAGATTGGTTATGTTAATGTATTCATTTATGTTGTAGTTAGTTGGACAAATTTAATGCATTTCTTTTGTTTTAAATTATCATCTAAATGGTTTATCATAATAACTTCAGTACTAGTTTATAATTTTTTTTTGTCTTTCAGTTTCAATACAAGCTAAGAAGCAGTCAGAAAGATGATGCTGACCTGATTGTTGGATCTCAGGCAAAGACCATGTTGCAAAACAAAGAAAAGTACAGCCCCGGAGACCAGGGGGTTGTGGAGTTCTATGCTTCTGTTGGAAAATATTTTGAGATGGTGCTTGACTACCTTCTAAAAAAAACTTCCCTATCAGATCCTGCACTTCAGAATGCTTCTGTATTTGATCCAAAAAGATGTTAAACAACACCAGCTAGAATACTTCCTTACCAGATTCCCCATTCTTATCCCCAGAGGGACTGATGTTGACAC
Source organism: Lymnaea stagnalis (assembly GCA_964033795.1). Lineage (NCBI taxonomy): Eukaryota > Metazoa > Mollusca > Gastropoda > Lymnaeidae > Lymnaea > Lymnaea stagnalis. Next base: position 54,614 of record CAXITT010000414.1, on the reverse strand, counting down.
CATCTATGAAGAGTTTGATAGGCATCAGCAGCGGAACATTGAGGATTGCATTGAGGATGGGGTAAGAGTTGACAGGATTTGGCAAACAATTTGCCAAAAGCACTCATCCCTTAAGAATCTTGCCCATGTAGTGAATGGGATCCTCACCATACCTCACTCCAGTGCAGCGTGCAAGAGAATATTCTCAATGTTCCTGAAAACATGCGCAGACCAGGGAAAAAAATAATGGCCCAAAAACAACAGAGGCCTTGTTAGTCCTCAAGAGAAAATCTGGAAGCTGCTTGGACTTGGATGAAACTGAAACTTTCAGTGCAAAAGAACTCCAGCAGCTTAAAAGTTCAGCAAGAGTCATCAATACACAAGGTATTTAAATATTTATAAAATGTATACTCAGAGAATGTGCCCCTTTTATTGTTACAAGTGTACTAATTTGTTCAGCATTGTACTATTCTGAGACAATATTGTACTATTTTGAGATGGAATTGTACTATTTTTGGAGTTCCTGGGGAAACAAGTCTGGTGTATGAGTATAATATAAGCTTTAATTAAATGATAATATAATTCTTTACTTTCTTTTCTGGGGGG
>CAXITT010000414.1:26676-53628 GCA_964033795.1 Lymnaea stagnalis | reverse complement strand
AAGGTAAGATAAGATTCTTTTCTTTATCCAAATAATGTGTTTTGATTACATTGTATCTATTCATTTTTAGCACATATCCAGCAAATATTCTTTCTAAGACAAAATTTTTAAACCAGAGCAATTTAAACACATTTAATGTGTGTCTCAAGTGCAATAATCAGGCATCATTTACCACAGAATTTCACTCCCTTAGTGACAATATTAACTTTAATTAAGAGCGATTGTTTGATTTTGTTAAAGCCAGAGGAGCACTCTGTTAAATTCTAACAGACTGGGCAACAAATAAGTGCATAATGTTACAAACCTATTCTTACTTAATAGGTTCGTTGTCTAGGGGGGTTTAATTATATACACTTCACAACTATAATTCTTAGATGAAATATCTTTATTAATCAACAAATTCTTCAACTGGCGTTACTGTAATCAAAGAACAACACTCCACCACCAAAATCTACAATAATAATGTCATATCCCTTTCCACACAATATGTCACAAGATACTAAGAATAATAGATAAAACAACACACATAATCTCAAACCAACACGCAATCACACTATACACTCAAGTCCCTAACACATAACTTTCAATGTTAACTTTGAAGGAAAGAATTCCCCCTTATTGAGCTCATCTTAAGTATCTGTCGTGTCATGTTTAAAACAGAATGTTTACTTAATGAACTTGAATAATAAGTTTATACTAGAGGTGTGATTAGAATGTTAAATATTTATTGGAAGTATAGCTAGAATATTAAATTTAGACAAGAAATATGGTTAAAATATTAAGTTTAGAATATAAGTGTAAATTATGTTTAAAATTGTATTCCTCCAGATGAGTCTCCTCTCAAATTTGGTTGGTTGTATTAATGTATTAATGAAAGCCATGGAGATGACCAAACTGGACTTTAAAAATTTCACATGAAGATGTCAGAACTAAATAATGAAAACTTCACATGCAGATGACCAAGATGGACATTGTAAACTTCACATGAAGATGTGAGAACTGGACTTTGAAAATATCACATGCAGATGACGAAGCTAGAAATTGAAAACTTCATATGAAGATATCAAAACTGGACTTAAAACTTTACCATGACAAAGATGACCTATTGAAGTAGGTTTTTTAAAAATTGTGCCTACAATCAAACAAAAAAAAACAAAAAACAATAAAACTACAACTATAATACTAAGTTTAACAGCATTCTAAAGATTAATTCATATGAACATTATGATTATTGGTATTATTACACACATGAAGACATTACCTACAGAAATACAGAGGATACCATCGTACTATTACAGTAAAACTTCCATTTTGTTACCTTTAAATTGCCATTGAAACGAGTGCCTTATTTGGTGGGGGGTCTTAAAAAAGAGGTAGGACATTTTCAAAAAACGACACTTAGAAAATTAAGTAAAACAAGGAAAAAAAATACACATACCATTAAGTATAGGCACCATCTCACATTCAGAATTATAGATTAAACTCTGTCTCACAACCAATATAAACTCATATTGTCTCACAACCAATCTTCCTATTCCTCATTAATTCCAATGCTGGTTTGGTAGTTGTTTAAAAACGTGTGTAAGTGCTGAGTACATGCTTAGAGTTGTAACTATTTATGTATAAGATAAGCGCATTAATTGTTGTAATTATTTTTATTCTGTCATTGAAAAGTTTTTTTTATTGAAAGAAATCTGTTATTTCTGTTTGTTTTCATGATACCCCCCACCCGTGCATGTTCTTTTAGTATGTCTCTTTGAACACCAGACATGGTGTCAGCAAGGTCTGAAAGGCCCCTGCTCAGGCCACAATAAATACAGATCTCACAATAAATAATCACAGTATTGAGGAAGTAGACACAAAAGTATCCAAGTATCACCACTAATAATAAGCTGACAGGGCACGACTTGGACCCAAACAAAAACAGCAGAAAACCTACTAAACACATGGGAGAGAAAATTTCTCCGGAAAATATATGATAAAGGATGAATATGGATAGAGAATACGTACCAATACATACAGTCTATATCAGGATCCCACGCTAGTAGCAGAAATAAAAAAGGGCAGGCTACGCTGGGCAGGACACTTAAAGAGAATGCCAAATGACAGAAGAAGGAAGCGGGTACATCACTAAACCTCAGAGGAAAACGGCTCAAAGGCAGACCTAGGCTTAGATGGATGGATGATGTGGAAAAAGATCTAAAGCAGCTGGTAATCCAAGCATGGAAAAGAAAAGCATTAGTTAGGTCTGAGTGGAAGTAAGTAGTGAGGCAGGCCAAAGCCCTACATGGGCCATAGCGCCACAAGGATGGATGGATGACATGGCATGAACACAGCCAAATTTTTTATTAAAAAATCAACCAAAGACTTTTCTATCTTTAAAAAATGTACTATTTCGGTGTAAACAAACAAGTTATTAACTTATTATACAATGCAACAATTGGAAGCCTTCTAAACTTCCCATTACAGCTCTATCAGCTCCATCTACAAATTTGCAGGTGCAGTTTCCACATCTATGACATAGGTTGACTTGGTTCAACATTGCTTGGCAACAAGAACAGGGAGACAAGTTGCATGTGTGTCTCCCTTAAGCACAGCTTCACTTGAAATACCTTCACTGCATCAGGCATATCAGTGATCAAGTGGTCCCGTGCCTGGAGCTGCAGGTTCAAGTCGCTTTTTATTTTTAACCCGAAAAAGTGTGGAGTCTTTCCCAATGCTGTCCATGAATTGAGAGATTTCATCAATCAACTGGAAAAATCTACTAAGAACTTTTATCAGACTTAGCCACCGCACCTCTGTATGATAAGGCATGTCGCCGAACTCTTGAGTCTATTTCCAGCAAAAAAAATATTGAAATTACCTGTGATTTAAACCTTTGGCTCTGATAAAGTTGACGGTTTGTGTAACAGTGCTCATTACACCTTCCATGTTGAGGACTTTACCACACAGCGAGCCTTGGTGTATGATGCAGTGATATGCTATCAATCCACCAGTAAATTTATCCTGCATTTTTAACCACATCCTTCCAACTAACTAGTCCCCTTTTTTCGCTGTTCATCGCCAGTGCTCCATCTGTTGTAAGTCCAGCTAGTTTGTCCCAAGGCAGGTTCATGTCGGTTAAACTTTGACATACATTGTCAAACATTTCTTTTCCTGTCATTTCTCATGCATGGATTCCATGTGCAATATTTCTTCTGTAACATTGAAACTGGAGACCACTCCACAGATGAAGATAGCGAGCTGTGCAGTCAGTCAGCTGTGCAGTGTTAGTCGTGTCATTACTTTCATCGACAGCAAGTGAGAATGCAACAAAGTGTTTCTCTTTTTTGATCAGCTAGTGTTTTCACATCAGTGGCCATCTCACAAGCCCGATCAGTAACAGTATTTATGCTAAGGCTTACATTTGCAAACATCTGCTTTTTGTCTGAACACAAGACGTCACGCACTTTCATCATCCAGCACTTCACAAGCTCCTCCTGTAAATGGTTGGCCTGATTTTGCAAGCTCCTTCACCACAATAAAACTTGCTTTCACGGCAGCTTCAGTATGTGATTTTGCTTTGGTGAAAAACATTCATCTTCAATTCTTCTACCTTCTGTTGCTTCTACTCTGCATTCAGGAATTTAAACTTGTCTTGATGTTTCGTCTCAGATTATATTCCTTGATCACAGCCACATTATCTCCACAAAGTAGGTACAGATTGATAACACATTAGCCATAGCAGGAAAGTGTGATGTAATATCCAGGCTCTACACCACTTTCATTTCTTATGCGCCTATCCAAAATGAGCAACTGAATGTTTCTAGGTTACTGTAACGACAAACATCCACTCACTACACAACTTTTATTGTCGCTTATTTTGATAGAAAAAGCGAGAACGCTCTCAGGTATTATTAGGGAATATGATTTGCACTTTATATCGCAGGGCCATTAAAAATATTTGAGCCTAAAATTCTCTCTCATGCCTGATATAAATAATTGTACGCCGGTCAAGACCTCTCAGGCCTGATATAATTGTACGCTGGGCCTAATGTGGCCCACAGGCCTTAAGTTTGACATGTATGATATAGGAGTACTTTTTATCTTAAATTTTACTAATGCTTCTTTTGTTATAGTGGTTTTTTTTCAGATGCATAACATTGCAGTCTTTGTTACATGTAACAATAACCAACACATATTTTCATTTTCTATGAGTCTTGCAGCTAAAGTGAAGTAGATGAAGTACATGAAGCAGTTGAAGTAAATGAATAAAAATATTATTGTAAAGGGACAGTTTATTAATATTATTTTAATATTTTGTTTTTTCACTTCAAGGTTAATGCATTCTACACAAGTGACTTTGCGGTGAAAACCAAGACGTTTCAGTAAACATATATCATAGATTCTTGGCTGACAGCTGATTGTGCACCATATCATCTTGGCTGACAGCTGATTGTGCACCATATCATCTTGGCTGACAGCTGAATGTACACCACACCATCTTGGCTGACACCGTAATGTACACCACACCATCTTGGCTGACAGCTGAATGTACACCACGCCATCTTGGCTGACACCATAATGTACACCACACCATATTGGCTGACACCTGAACATACACCACATCATTTTGGCTGACATCTGAATGTACACCACACCATCTTGACTCTCATCTGAGTGTACAACACACCATCTTGGCTGACACCTTAATGTCTCAACCCAAGTAAACAAATTTACCAAATTATTAATAAATTTTCAGTAAATCTATATCATAGATTCTTGGCTGACAGCTGATTGTGCACCATATCATCTTGGCTGACAGCTGATTGTGCACCATATCATCTTGGCTGACAGCTGAATGTACACCACACCATCTTGGCTGACACCGTAATGTACACCACACCATCTTGGCTGACAGCTGAATGTACACCACGCCATCTTGGCTGACACCATAATGTACACCACACCATATTGGCTGACACCTGAACATACACCACATCATTTTGGCTGACATCTGAATGTACACCACACCATCTTGACTCTCATCTGAGTGTACAACACACCATCTTGGCTGACACCTTAATGTCTCAACCCAAGTAAACAAATTTACCAAATTATTAATAAAATAAATTTCTACTAACACTCAACTAAAATTTTTAGACTTTTCAATCAACCTGTTCATTGTTTCAGTCACTCAAACTTTAACATTAATGGCTTTAAACCTATGCTATTTTTCATTTGTAATTCAAATAAATGTCACCTTGTTGCTGTATGAATGTGCTGCTCCACAAAAACTAATAATATAGACTTTTTAATTACCCTAACCTGTCTTGGCATGAAGACTGAATGATACAACGTATTACTTTGACCAGTTGGTTCAAATAGACTGATGAGCTGAATGAATTACCCTATTGCTCAGTTCAGAAAAATTAGACAATAAAATGGCGAAGGGCATGGTGTGATTGAAAGCTATTTATAAATAGGCTTATTACTTGTACAGCATATATACTATAACCCTGTAACTGTAACACTAATAACTACTTAGTACTTCCAATTGGATCAGCTCGAGCTGCAGGCAAAGAAAATATTGCTCCGTAACCCTAATTAAAAATAACAATTAGAAATTTTATTCTCCTACCCCTACCCCCCTTTTTTGTTTTCAGTGCTATTATAGCAAATGGATGCCTCCTTGATTAAATTAAAAAGTTCAACTTTTTAAATCACTTAACTTAGGCGCAGTATAGGTTAGTTATTATATTGTTGTTCTGTGGCGACCCCTTAGGTCCACTTTTTAATAATTTCCACAGAAACGTAAAATCTTATTATGTTATTGTTTGAGTCATGCTATAGACATTTTTTTTTTTGGTAGAATGTAGAAAAACTTGACTTTAGTTATAATAAATATTTAAATAAGGACCTTCAAATGAGATAGAATCATAGTAAAAAGCGTACATTTCTCAAAAATACTGTTACATTGTACAAGTATAGTAAAGCTCTCCTGAACATTCATAAATAAAAGTTCATTAATAAAAAAAATAATTAATATAATTTTTAAATTGATTTAATGGGAATTTTAGGTGCTATTTGACAAGTTATGAGATACTGGTAGTTAAAAAGAGAATTAGCAGTACTCTTCTTCTCAGTCTGATCAACTGCCAGTGGAAAATAGGCCATTAACTATTTCTTTCCATTTCTTCCATTCTCTAGATATCTTCTCCAGCTCTTGACAATTTTTATAACCCAGTATATTTTTGTTGACATCCCTTTACCAAGTTAAGGGAAATCATTCCTGATTTATGTATTAAAATGAACAGAACGCTCTTTTGTAGTACACTGCATTAGATTAAAAATTATATTGAGTACAATTATGTATACTTTTTATATACTGGTACTCTAATTTAAACTGTAAAAGATAATATTTTAGGGAGTGGTAATCTCCTTTTAAAAATAACTTCCAGATAAAACACCTGATTTAAAAGATACAAATACAAGTTCAATCACAGATTTCACAAGAACTCAGAAGCAAATTGGTATAAATTTTATTAAAAAATAAGCAGTGCTGAATGAAGTTATCAATAGGCACTACCATTAGTTGCAGTATTTGCATATTTGAAAATAGGATGTCACAATCATCTTTGACAATAGAAATCTTTTCATTTCATCGTCTCTCAAGTTAGGGTATTGTAAAGGTGGCTCTAGTGTGTTTAATATTTTCTGGAGAAAAAAGAGATGCCTTTTATTTATTACTCATAAAAATATATAAAATATATACATTATAGAGTTATCAAACAAAAACACATTATAAAGCATAAACATTTATATTTCCCAGTTATATGTAACGTTTATAATGTAATAATACTTGGAAACGTGAGTTAATGTATTTTATTTCTTCAGTGCAAGTGATGATTTGCCAATGTAACTATCTCATTCACCTTTATAAACGACTGTCTCTTTCTCCGCCAAGAAGTAATAAGGTCCAATGAAAATTACACAGTACTTTATTAAGATATTTGATAAATACATTACATGGTTCCTTGACATCAGAATTGTTCGAACATTTATAGTGTAATATGAAAAATATATATCCATACACTTACAAAAATGTATCTAATAATTAATTCATTAAATCCATCTGAAAAATACAACATGTCAACCTTCTCCATTAAAATTATGTCGTTCACTCCCTTCACTCAAGAAAAAATGAATTCTCCATACACTATAAAAATTAGTTCCTTTTTTCTCGTGTTTCTATTCTTTTCCTTCAAATCACTTTGCCTTTGTGCCGTGAGAGCAAATGTTAGTGTCCTGTGAAAAAATCCATGTCATATGAATAAGTAACATGGTCTGTTACACACATTACTGATACTAAAAAAATAAATATAGAATAACTATAGTATGGTATGACAATCCACATAAGTTCAATATGTTTTATGTTTTTGTCATTTTCTTTATACTCAATTTGTCTTGACCAAAAATCAGCAACAATGTTGTTTTTATTGATTTTATTTCAATTGATAGAGTATTAAAGACTATCTGTTGATCTTGTTATTGGCTATTCTCTTTTTGTTTAGTGCCATTAATGGTTTATGATCTGTTAAGAGACTAAACTTTCTTACTTAGAATTTGATCAAATTTTGAACAAAATCTCAACAAAGAAACCACACACAAAATAGTGCCTTCATACTAAAATTTGAGGCATATTGAAGAAATTTGACAGGAATTTGATCGTGTGACCTGAGCATTACCCTGTCAGTACATATTAATGTATTTACAGCTATTGATGTTGTCAAAATCTAAAGCTAAATAAATTTAAATATTAACTTAAATTTAAATAACATCACTAGGCAATGTTTCAACTTGTGCATTCATTTCGAACATCACTGGACAATTATTCAAATTGTACTTTCATTTAAAAACCTCAATAGACAAAGATTCAATTTATGCATTCGTTTCCAACATCACTAGACAATTGAATAGCACAAATCACTAGAGTCACATAACTAGACAAGTGACTAACAAACATATCATTAGTTACACATGACGAGACAATTGACTATTAATCAAATAACTAGTGACACATCATCACTGTAAAAGTTACTAACAAACAAATACTACAGACATGTGTCTAAGGCTGGAAAGCTTAACAATCAAAGCATATTTATTACAACACTAATAAAGAATGTACTAAGAACTATATTAATAGTTTTTAGTGAATGGACAAGAGGTGGCTTTGACTGAATGATTGATTTAACAAAAGCACATGAGTAGTAAATTTGAATTTTTTTTATTATTATGATAAGAATATTTTCACCTATAGCAAGCAATTAGGGGTGGCGAATTTAAAAAAACAAAAGTAGGATGGGGATGGATGTCCCATTGAAGCCATTAAATGCTTTAAAAAATATTCTATCTTCAAAAGATTGCTATAGTATTTATGACTATTTAAGAACAAATAAAAATGTCCCACTAAACATGACATTATTTAACACCAAAAACAGTTTGTAGCAATTAAAAGTTTATTTTCACAATGTGCTTTCAATTCACCAATATGATCCATATGATAAAAAGAAATCCCAATGTCAGGGGATAAAAGAACCTAGAGGAGCATGACATACGTATAACTCTAGAATTATTAATTTTACCATTGTCAGAATGTTTGAATTTGAACTTTCTATGTGAGCTCTTTTGAATGATAGCCTGCAAGGCAAGGTTGGGTAATATGTTCCCAAATCAAAGGTTATTAATTTTTATCAATGCTAACAAGTATGAAGTAACTGACCTTACTAGTAAGGTATAAACTAATTTAAAATTTTAAAAATAATTTAACAATCATAGGGTATAAATCTCTGTTACCATAAATTTCATATCAGTTTATAATTATTAAAAATAGAAAGTATTTTTAATATTTTCTTTATTAACTATTTACACAAAAATAAAACATGCTTTAAATCAAATTTACAACAACAAAAAATTGAATTTATTATAATAATGAACAGGATATTCCAGAAGAATTCTCTTTATAAGTATAAAAGTCATTTTGACTACCTCTATTAAAATGGATATTAAAAAGTATTTTAAATATTTAAAAAATTTAAAATTATTTCAGAAAAGTAACAGGTGCACAAATGCAATTATATTAGCTTAAGAATTTAGTGTTAATTTACTGAACACCGGTAACATAAAGTCAGAAATAGAGATACTTTACCCGCTCAATTTTGCGAAATACGGTCAAAGGGAAGCAACCATTAAAATAAACAAATATTTTAAAGACGACAGCGATAACTTCCCATTAATTATTATGGTAATTTTATTAATTCGCTTCAAGAAAGTTAACTCTTGTGACCTTGGTGAAAGATCATATTAACTTGGTTACTGTTCCTAATTCTTTATGAAAGTATGGGAACTAACTGCTGTCACCTTGATTGACAAAATAATTTTTGAGTTGCCTCTAATTGAGTACTCTTTTATAACAAAAGTTTTTTTTAATCTGTTGATTAATTTATTAGCTTTCCTTAGAAAAAGAATTCTTTTGTGGTTTAAATAACCTTTCCTAAATTATTTTGTTGACTATAAAGATAACTTTGTCAGTATTTTTCAAGATAGAAAGCAAAGATTGGTAAATTTAAAGGACGAATGCCACTATTTTATCGAATTTCACGAATGTATCCCTAAATCGATCCCTATGCCTAACCTGAACCCTAAATCGATCCCTCAACCTAACTCCGTGGCATTCGTCCTTTCAATTAGCCCAAACATTAGTTGGTTGTTCTGAACTGTTGTGTGTGTGTGAGGTGGGGGTACTGTGTGAAGTCAAATTATGTATTATAGTATAAGTATTGGCACTATAGGCATAGGTATAATTTAATTAAGATTAAATTAAAATCAAGCTATTTAATTTACTAAATTTTTATTGTTGGGTTTGTAAGACAAAAGGAGGTATTGAATGGACTATATGTTTGTCAACTTAATTCTTCAGTTTGATTCAAATAAACTATTACAAATGACATCCAAATAGCATTTAGTCAAAATGGACCCAGACACGCAGCGCCGCCATTCTCACCCGGGTACCATTAGACTCAAGCTATTTGGATGTCATTTGTGGTAGTTTATTTTAGTAAAACTGAAGAAGTAAGTTTACAATCGTATTCGTATCCCAATCTCTCACTTCTGGTTACCGAGTACTAATAGTCGCTCCTTTAAAGAATGTCAATCTCAATATATATCTATTCAAACCCTTTCCATCGCAACTGGGTGTAATACACCCGGAGACAGACTGTGATTGCTGGTATCTCGAGTCTCCTTTTTAATAACCTTTCTCATACTCGCCCTCATCCACGAGGTAGTTGGAATTAGCACCTTGGCCTTGATGGTTGCAAATATATAAAGTATATAATATAAATTATAAAGCATGCGAAAGTGACTAATTTTTAGGGGCGTTAAAGATTTTTGTACAGTCCCAAGAATAATTTAATAGAAGGAAAAAAACGTCTAAACTGGCTTATGAACATTATTGTTTGGTTGTTATTTATTGATTATTTGAGTCTGTGTAATCCATAAAATTAATTTTAATTTTTGACAATAAATAAATACAGTGGAACTTCTCATAACGAGCATAATTTGTTCCAGAATCTTACTCGTTAAGCGAAACACTCGTTAAACGAAACAATTTTTCCCATACAAACCTTTCCTTTTGCTGCAGTCAACTATTGTTTGTGTCATTTTATCATTAATATTCTGAAAAATTGCTTCAGTGGGAGATAATATGCGATCTATGAAGGGAGTTCGGTTTCAGGTGAATTAAGTCATGCCACATATTAAAAAAGAAAAATAACAAAGATAGCCATTTACTGTGATATAAGACTATGGGGGTAACCCATCCAGTTGCCAGGAATTACCAGAAACACTTTTTCTCATTATTATAAGTGTACGGTTGTGCTATACCCAGTCACTAGGGACAGGGTCTACTAACTATATGTTATTTGGGAAAGTGTTAAATGATATTTCACCATTTTAGTTTATTTTAAATGCAATTTTTGTTTAGTTTGATTTGCATTAGAAAATTTTGAGGAGAAATAATACCAATTACCAAACCACTGTTAATAGTAATTATTAAATTATCACAAGTAACTAGTACAAGACAAAAATTAGTACACTCAAAATATGGAGGAAAAAGGCTAACTACTTGTAGTACTAACAACCAGTTTAATTTTTTAAAGTAGTTATTTACTGATATTGAAGTCTATTCTAACTTTTTAACATTAAGTTTATTGTAGTTATTAGGAAATAACATTAAATGAATAATTACTTGATACATTGTCACTCAAAAAAGCTGGTCTGCATGACTGGGTTGAATAGATTCTTGATGTAATACTAAAGTGATAACAACAATTACTGTTGAAAAATAGTAGGCCTAGAGATCACAATCTTAATTTTATGAGAATATTAAATTAAATTTGTTGTTCAGTACTTCACTTAAAAAATTTCAAGGGCAGTTGAAAGGATTTTCTTTTGACAGTCTTACTAACATATAAAATTTGTAACACTAATGTCACCGAAGAATTAAAAAGTTATAGACAATTATAAATAATAATAACATAAATCATTAAAAATATATCAAAAATTGCTAAAGTTTTTAAATCAAACATAAATATTCAGGCCATACAAAAATAGGGGAATAAGTTAAGTGGGAAATATTGTTTAAGGTACATTGAGAGGTACAGTAGTCATGATAAATATTCTTTTGGGTACCGGTACCGTACATTGAGAGCTCCGGTAATGATGAGAAATATTTTTTTGGGTACGTGGAGAGGTACAGTAGTCATGGGAAAATGCAAGACACTGAACTTATTAGTTTTAGAAACATTGACCATTTTTGTGATGAAGAAATGATTTCATAGGACTAGCTTTATACCTTGCCATCTCAAATATATCTGACTTGATTTACATAAGATAAACAAAACTTAGGACTTAGTATATAAAAATATATGGAAATATAGGTCAAAATGCCTTCTTCATTAACATCCGAATGTAAATATTTAATCTAAGGAAATGAGCTAAACCAAGTATGCGAAAATCTGAATTAAAGGATGCAACAAAAATCGAAACGTGTTGACAAGAATACTCCTTCAGTAAACAAACTACAATAAATAAAATATATAATAAAAATAAACATTTAGATTCAATGTGGTATCCTAGAGGACAGCAAAGGGACTGTAAAATAAATCCTTTATCATTAATTTTTGAAGTTTTTTGTTTTGTTTAGTAAGTAAGCCCTGGAATCTATAAAACAAAGCTTCAAAATTTAGTTGTTCAAGAGATTATTGAGGCCATGGGCTTACATCTAGTTAGCCTATAATCTGACCCTTTCAAAAATACAGAATACACAATATAAAACTAGACAAGCAAGTTAATAATTTCTCTATTTACAGATTGTTTCTTTCAACACATTGGATGATTTCCTTGTTTCTATCAACACACTGGATGATTTCCCTGTTTCTATCAATACACTGGATGATTTCCCTGTTTCCATAAACACTTTGGATGATTTCCCTGTTTCTATCAACACATTGGATGATTTCCTCCAAGAAGTGATCTGATAGAAAACAATTTCTCTTGATTTCATGGTTCATTGACCCAGGTACTGAATATCTATTAAGTAAATGTATTTCCAGTTTTTAGTTAGTTTTATTTTACATGAGATTTAGTAAGTTTTTTTTATTGCTCCCAAATGATACTCAGTTTGAAAGAGTGAGAAATAAAGACAAAAATATGCCATAATATATTGGAAACTTAAAAAATATAGATAGTAAAATATTTTTGATATTATTCTCAATTTTAATTTTGGTCATCAGAAATGAGATGCATCCACAATTGGGTACAACTGAGATACTACATCCATAATTGGGTACACCTAAGATTCATCTATGATTGTGTAACACTGAGATACTTCATCCATGATTGGGTACAACTGAGGTACTACAATCATTATTTGGTACCATACAACTGAGACTGAGATGCATTCATGATGGTGTACCACTAAGTGTGACTAAGATGATACATCCATAATTGACTACCACTGAGATACTACATCCATGCTTGGGGTACAATTGATATACATCCATGACTGAATTCCACTGAGATACTAAATCCATCATTGGGGTAAAAATGATATACATCCATGATTGGGGTAAAATTGATACATCCATGATTGGGGTACAATTGATATACATCCATGATTAGGGTACAATTGATAAACATCCATGACTGGGTACCACTGAAATACGACATCCATGATTTAGTACAGCTGAGATTCTTCTGATTGTGTAACACTGAGATACTGCATCCATGATTGGGTTCTGTACAACTGAGATACATCCATGATAGGGTATAACAGAGATACATCCATGATTGGGTAAAACTGAGATACATCCATGATTGGGTACCACAAAGATTTTTCTTTGTAACACTAACAGAGACACTCCTGAATAGGTCAGTCTTTATCTTAAGTTAAGACTCCTTGACTTCCAAAATTTCAACATTGGACAACAGATAGTGTTTCCTTCCTGAACATTTGACCACCAGTGGTGCCAACAACATAAACATTTGACCACCAGCAGTGCCAACAACTTGAACCATTATTTTTATTGTTGATGGTTATTGTATGGATGGTTTTCCTTAACTCAATAAAGTGCCAACCCCTTCAAGATGTTAAATAAATGTGTGAATGAACTTGTGAACCAATTTCTAAATTCGTTCATGATTTTTTAAAGATTTTATTGAAAATTATAATTGTTTCCTTAAATGTTATAATTTGAATCTCACTTTTCATGTATTTCAAATTTGATTTTGTAGCAGACCTGTTTACTATGTACGATTTTGAGGTGTAAACATTATATAGACTGTATGTTTATTTTTTTTTACTATAAATATAAGGTATTTAACAATTTTGTGATAAGTGCGATTTTAAGAGCTTGAGGGTAAACAGGTCTGTTGTAGGCATAAAGCTTTATAGATGTATGGTGTCTAGTATTAGTAAAGGATGTATACAGTGTTGGTCATCAAATGTACCCGGTGTTAGATGGTGTAGTTTGAAAGGTACATTCACGCTGCAAGATTTGTTACATGGATTCTCAACTTTCTGTGACTACAAGCTGCTCACTATATACGATATCAGATGCTGACTGGCATATTTCATTTCACTGGTCCAGTACAGTTTCTGCTGGCAAGTTATATAAACAGTCCCATCATATTTTGTTCAGTGCTCAACAAATCTTGTTTAAAAGGCAAGAATCCTAGTAACTATTTGGTAGTGTGAATGTACTTTAAGACTTTGAACATATACCATTGTAAATATGTTGTCTAGAATCAGTTAAGGATGTGTGATATTGTATATTGCTGGTCATCAAATGATGAGACTCCAATTGTGCACAAATACGGTTTAATTATTTGGCGACAAGCAATAAAATAACAACAGGGGCAATGCAGAATTATGATGTCAAAGTCCCCCATGTGATAAACATACAAATGTCTTTTGTACAAAAACTAAACACCATCCATGTGAATTCATTGTAAATATTTTTATGCAAGATCTTAAGATGATGGTGGTTTTAGACAAATGGCAAATGTTAATAAATAATGGATTGATTTGTATTTTACAGGAAAAGTATGAAAACCAGGCATTCTATAAGATTGACTGTTGAGATATCCAGCAGTATTGTCTATAGCTTTAGTGCCTGGACTTTTTATAAATAAACATTTAAATTGAAAGTAGATCTTATAGAATGCCTGGATTTCACACTTTGCCTGTAACGTGTAATTGGAGGGCTTGGTTGAATAAGATGCCTACATTTTTTAGGTAGCTTGGATTTCACCAAGTCCATAAGTTACCGAACAAGTCACCATCAATTTCAACATGTTTCTTTTGTAAAGATGACTCACTGCATATCACCAGGAGTATTCATGTTTTCATCTCTTTGGAGATAGTCTCGCGGGGAGAATTTTTGTTTTTTCTCCCCTTAAAATAAAGAGCATTCATGTTTTCGTTTCCTTTTCAATTAAATAAATTTTTAAAAGCTTCAAATGTTTTTCTTTATTTTATTTTATTTTAAACATTATAATATCTTCTTTTTCTCTCACATACAATTAGTTAAGCACCATTTATTGAAGCAATGTAAATATCTTCTTTTTGCCTCTCATTCACATACAATAATAAGCACCATCTATTTATTGAAGCAATATAAGATATTGACTTTTCTTCATACTCTTTGCTTGAATTGTTTGGCGCCAACTGAAGAAGATTTCAGTCTTCCCTCGTAGTTTTTGTCTTCAATTCTTGAACGCCATCTGAAAATAAAAGAAATATTTATCAACTAAGATTTATCTGTAACATAACCTCTCCTTATCTATGCCCATCTTTCCCAAATGGAATTGCTACCATACTTAAAGCTAAAAGAACGAATTGGTTTAAATCTATGTTAGGCATTTTCAATTATTTTACGTAAATCAAGTCAATTATAATATGATACAAATAAATTCAAGCATATGTTTAATCACATTTATCTTTAAATCTCTTGTTTTTGTTGTTAAATAAAGCGAAATTAAAATAAATATTTTGACTGAGCTCTAGTTACATAATTTAGAATAATTTAATGAGAACTTCATTTAAATTGGCAAATCACGATCTTTTAAATTTCCTTCAGTGACTTTACTGATAATATCCCTCACCAATGACAGTTTATGGGTTCAACTGAACTTCACGTCCTTGGTCACCAGCTTGTAATATGTTAAAATCATTTCTAATACTACTTTCAAAGTCTGATACATATCTACAATCACAGGATCACCAATGATCCCTTTGCATAAAAAAAAGATGGTAATTCAATCAGATAATTTTATCAGTCATGCACAACTTTTTAACTCTTGTAAAATAACCAAAGATAGAATATAAATACATTTGGATTACTTCATTAACATGAGCAGTGGTAATATCAGGCCAACTTCGGCTTTCTTGGGAACTTTTGTCTCCCATGATTTTAATAGGTTTACTGTCGGTTTTGTTAGGGTCCAAGTTTCACTTGCTTATATCTTTTTACTTTTGAAAATTTTCTGACTACTGAAGTATGCCCTATTTCCTGTCAATATTCTTTCTTTTATTTCTGTTAGTAATTCATTTCTTTCATTTGATAAATATCCTAGGTTTTAATTGATTTACTTTTTCAAAAGTTTGTTTTTTAATTTTAATGGCTTCCAAACCCTGCTTATAGTGATTTTATGCTCGAAGCATTATCATTGCGAGAGTAAGCATTATCATTGCGAGAGTGAACTTAGATGCTTTTATTTTATTTGAGTTAATTTTTAAACTAGAAATTCGATAGCTAATCCATTTTATAAAGTCTTCTAATTCAATAAAGGCTTGTGATATATCAGCATATGCAAGATACTGAAGGGGTTGATTGTAGAGAGCGGGTCTTGGATTTTCCTCAGATGTCAATATGTATGCTTCTTATAACTCGGCGCTTCTCAACCCATTTGGGAGTCGATTGACTCTTTCCCAGGGGTTACCTAAGACTATCAGAAAACACATATAATCTACAGTTATGAAGTAGCAACGACAATTTTATGGTAGGGGGGTCACCACAGCATTAGCAAAGTTGAGAACCACTTTTATATCTCTATTCAAATATTAGATTAAATAGCATGTATGACAGCGAGTCTCCTTGCTTAGGCCTCGTCTCATCTGAAATTCCTTTGAATATTCTCCCTGAACCTCGTAAGCAAACGCTTTTTCAGTTATTTTATGCCAGGGCAGCCTTGAAGCTTTCGACCGATGTCGAGTTCAGTGGCATTGTCCAGGTGGTTCCATGCTATTATTGTGCGTAGGAAGAAAGATTGTTTATACTGCACTGTTGTGCACTGAGGCACTTTGAAGCATTTGCTAATGTTTCGGGTTTAATTGTTTATGGGATTGTCAGTGGTGAAGTCAGTGTTTAGTGAGCGTTTTGCTCTGATCAGTCTACCCGGCTTCTGTGGGGTGAGGTATGTGCCTGCTGGGATGACCGGAACCAGTCCCATGACCACTTTATATAAGAATATCAGGTGGAGTCCCTCTCGTCTGTTTTGGGGGGCAGGAGGGGAATGTCAAATCTTTTTAAGAGGCCAGTGATGAAGCCAGAAGTGGTGGATTTTTAGTCTCGAGCGATAAAACGCACCCCGGTACGTTCATTTTGCTCCGTCTTGTCCACGTCTGGCATAAGGTGTGGGCCCCAGATGATCGCACCATATTCTAGTAGTAGATGGACGAGTGAGAGATATGCATTTCGTTTGCTGGAAGTTGGGCAGTGACGCAGATTTCTTCGGATGAAACCTAGAGTGGAGTTGGCTTTTTTTTTTAATTTTGTTTATATGGGGTGACCATTTTAGGTTATTTGATGCTTGTTGGAGAATTGTCTCGTTTAGTGAGTACATTTGGTTGATGTTTTTTTTTCTTGAGATGCTCATTGTGTAGAATTTGGTTTCATTAAATTTCATTCCCCAATTGCCCGCTCAATTCATAAGGCACTTCAAATCTGTTGTGTTCATCGTAGCCGTTTATCTCTCTGTAGACAAGACAGTCATCTGCAAACAGCCTCACTTGAGATGTTTATGTGACAGAGGAAGAGAAGGGGGCCCAGCACTGTGCCTTGTGGAACTCCTGAGTCTACGGTAGCTTTCCCTGATCGGACGCCGTCTACCACTACTTACATGGTACGTTGTGTTAGGAATGTTGAGAGCCAGGAGTGAAGGTTGCCGGTAACACCGAAGTGGTGGAGCTTATGTGGAACAGTGTCGAAGGCCTTTGAGAAGTCGAGAATGGTCAACCTGGTTTTGATGCTGTCATATGCCAAAAGAGTTGATGTACTGGGATATTATGTTTGTAACATTTCTCTAATACACATCCGATCAGTCGTTGATCTGTTTTGTCTGAATCCACATTGGAAGCCACCAATTATTTCTTCAGTGAAAGGCTGTAGCCTTTTGGCAACTACTTTTTTCAGTATTTTGTATGTAACATTTAATAGTGACATTCCTCTGTAGTTTGTGCACTGAAGTTTGGAAGCTTTCTTGTGTATTGGGGTTAATAGTGCTGTTTGCCATTCTGTTGGAATTTTCTCTTCTTGACAAATTTTAGTTATAAGTTCTGCTGTGATGAGATCTTCTCCAGGGGCTTTGTGGTTTTTCATAGAATTGATTACGTTTGAAGTTTCTTCTAGAGTTGACTAGTTTATTAAAGGGTCTGGTCCTCCATTTGGTGGTTGATAATCTTCATCTTGTCTATTGTCTGCACTTATTATGTCCTCAATTTCCATTCTGGCTCTCACACATTTGTGGTCTGGCTTGGTATCCAATCTTTTCATCTTTATGTACATTGCTCTGATGTTTCCCTCCCTTGATAAGTCTTTTTTTTTTTATTTAGCTTTTCCCCATGTCCTCTTTTTCTTCCTACACATTTCTATGGCTTTCCTCTGGCTTTGTTCCTTTTTTCAACAGTCTTTCTGCATTCATGATCAAATCCGCCTACTCTATTGTTTGATAGCTGCAATGCTCCTACTTTTTCTGATTTTCTGATGTTTTCACTGCATTTTTTTAACCTGATCCCACTGTTCATTTATGTTGTTTTCCGTGTTTCCTCCTGTGATGCTTCTGCTTGTTACATCATTTTTGAAAAATTTCCCCAACCTTCCATATCTTTGATGGGAGCATGAACGTTAATAAATGTTAGATTAAGCATTTTTCGTCGGAAATAGAAGAATCTTTCATTCTCAGATCTACTGCAGTTGGGAATCAAAGCATGGAAATATAAAAGCATCAGTTCTGAGTGGAATGAAGTTTAGGGATTGCCAGAGTTACAGTGATGGATGGGACAAGACCATAAAAATGACTGTTACATCGTTAGATAATAATACTAGCAGGCTACGGTGACCATGGTGACCGTCATGAAATTTTTCAGATATTATAATTGAAAGGTTATCCTCTAAATCAGCGGTTCCCGACCTGTGGGTCCTGACCCCCTTGTGCAACCCTTTCATGGGGGTCACCTAAGACCATTGGAAAACACATTTTCGATGCTGATGGTCTTAGAAACCGATTGATTTGGTCCTGCTAAAAAACCAGAAATGTCAGAAATTTTCATTATGATTGGAGACGAATTTGTTTCGAAGCTGAGTGCAATTTCCATATCTAACGACACTGTCCGTGGAAAAACAGATGACATGTCTGTTGATATTCTTGATCAGGTAATCCAGGAAATTAAATCTGCTCTACTTCCAATACTTAGTATCCAGCTTGATGAATCTACAGACGTTGCAAACTGTTCACAGTTACTAGTTTATGTGAGGTATATTAATGATGGTGACTTTAAGATGAGTTTCTTTTCTGCATATGATGTATTTGACGGTTTATTTCTGAAAGATCATATATCTCTTGGAAAAGGTTTGGGTTGTTTGCAAAGATGGTGCTCCAGCTATGCTAGGATGTCGAAATGGATTCAACGTCTAATACTGAATGAGTCACAAAAAGTCATCGGAACTTACTGATTGATTAATCGGCAAATATTAGCTATGAAGAAGCTGTCACAAGAGTTAAAAGAAGTAGCGAAAAGTGTCGTAAGTTCTGTCAATTTTATAAAGGCGAGCACTTTAAACATTCGACTGTGCAACGAGTTGATGCGTTGAACAATGCTCTGCTATTTCACACCGAAATGAGGGTTATTGAAAGGAACAATTTAAAAATGTGTTTTTGAGCTTTGTGACGAACTCAAAACTTTTTTAAATCAGAAAGCAAGACCGCACCTCTTTTTAGTGATAAAAGTGAACTGCAGAAAATAGCTTACTTGGCTGACATCTTCGCCATCTTAAATGAGTTAAATTTATCACTGCAAGGACCAAATGCAACATCCTAAAATTTCCATAAAAAGATGTGATCATTTAAATTTTAATTTCAGCTTTGGCCAAAAAAAATTGGATGAAAATAAAATGTGATACGTTGCCCATATTATCTTGTTTCATGACATTGAACCAGGCAAAGGGATTACAATGATAAATTCTGTGAAGGAACACTTGCACATGCTTACTGACGAAATTTCACCGTACTTTCCAAATCTACCTCACACCCCATTTGCACTTGCCAGAAGTCCATTCACAGTCAAAGTTGAAGATTTTCCTGAGCCAACACAAGAGGAGTTCATTGAACTTATTGACAGCGATACAGCAAGAAATGATTTCTCTACAATGCCAATTACAAAATTCTGAATCAAGTGTTTGCAGTCATACCCTTTTCTGTCTGAGAGTTGCGCTTTCCTCACCCTTTCCAACAACATATCTTTGTGAAACAGGGTTTTCCAGCTTGTTGGTAATCAAGCCTAAAGATAGAAGTAAGACTTGTTGTGGAAGATCATCTTCGTTGTGCTCTTGCAGAGACTGTTCTGAGCATTTCTGATCAGGTAATAAAGAAACAATCTAAACCTTGGCACTGATGTTGGCTTTTAGCATACTGTCGCAAAATGTAGCAAAGTAGTTTACTGTTGTTAAATAAGACTGTTACCCATGCTTCACCATGCTTCAAGACAAAATTTCATTTCTTTGTAATCAGAAATTAATATTTCACAATATATTGTTTTTTGTGATTAATGCTTAAATTATGTTCAATTTGTAAAAACGAAAATGAATTCTGCATATCAGACATTTACATTACGAATCATAACAGTTATGAAGTAACAATGAAAATAATTTTATGGTTGGGGGTCGCCACAACATAAGAAACTTTATAAAATAAGGGGTCGCGGCATTAGAAAGGTTGAGAACCACTTCTCTAAATAATTATATTTTATTATAATGACTATGAAATTTGATTCATCTTTTTATATTTAATAAAATCTTAAATAATAATTACTATTGCTCATTTTATATTTACTACTTTTGTTTAAGCCCAAGTTTTCACTGAAGTAGTATAGTCGACCGATTGTTATGCTGGTAAAGGTATTTTTTTCCAAATATTTTTCTGTATTAATGTTGAACATATCCTATACATTTACTATTTGCTATACCCAGGTGGCCCAACTTATCATGCTCATTCATTTCATAGTAAAATTTCACATACCTTATTGTCCAAAGTTGTCATTTAATGGATTGATTTCTATGAGATTGAAGATCATTAGAACATGTCTTGTTGAGGTGTGGTTTCTCTCGACTATTCATCTTGTGGTTGCTCTTGAACATTCATTCCTGTTGAAGAATGATTACAGCTCATGATGAAGGAATGCTTAATAAATCTAGCATGTGTATTAGTATCAGAGGGGTAGCGGGGGGACAGATGTCCCGGGGCGCCAAAATGTGCTTTGATATTATTTTATTGATAAAAATAACAGGTTTAGGAGAGTTGAAAAAAAGAAAAGGGGGCGCTTTAAAATGAACCTTATCCCTGGGCCCAAATCTTGTCCCCGGGTGCCAAACATCCTCGCTACGCCTCTGATTAGTATCATTTTGAACTCTTTGTACCCATTAAAATTTACTTCACATTTAACACACTTGCACAGTGGTTCTCAAACTTATTCAAATAAAGTTAAACTTTAAGCTAAGGAGGGCTGTTAGTTCTTCACAACCATTTTTGCCCCACTCCCCATCTGAACACCCAAAAAGGTTTCATATCACCACCTCCCATATTCCCTTATAGGAAAAGCATTAAAAAAAGTATCAGGTATTTCAAATTTGAGGAATGCTAAGGTCTCAGTAAAGTGTAGTGACCTTGAAAAAGTGTCCCATCTAACATTAATTAAATCCCCCCCCCCCCCAAACATTTCCAAACCCTTTTGATAATAACAGTAAATAGGTTTTGTTAAGATTTTTCATTTCTACTCAACTAATACTGTGATATCTACTTCTTAGCCCTATTATTAGCTTTCTTCATGGTAGTATAAAATTTGTAAATGGTTATAAAAAATAGAATGCATTATTTATTTGTTATAACTTAAACTAATTTGTATTTATAAAATTATTGTTATATTATTATTTTTCAGTTAGCCCAATGTCAAATGTAAACAATGCTGTATCCATGGCTATTATTTTGTGGACAATCAGCTGTTCCCTTTTCAATGAAAATTTGAATTAAAAGTAATTGAGGCAGATTGTTTTCTATTTTGATGTCTTTTTATTTAGATTGTAAATTTTGTGTTTGAACTTAATTAATTAAATTTAAATATATTTTGACAGCATGTATGATGGGCAGATGTCGATGAGTATGATTATGATGACAATGACTGTGGGACTCAAAGTGGATTTGTGCATTTAGACCAGACATAAAAAGCAAACTGCTTACTAATGAATGTTTAAACAAGAGAGATATAAGGAGATTTCAAAAGCAAATAGACTTTTCAAACTCTAATTTACTGCAAATTGGGTTGCATATATTTGTTAGTACGCAATGTGCAGGACAATGAACCAAAGAAACTTTCTGTTTTATAAAATTGGTATAACTTCATTGAAGAGTTTTATCAACTAAGAGGATTTATTAAGAATACAGTACTTGAAGACCACAAGGGAAAAAACAGCAGAGTCACATTTTTGTTGTTTTGAGATATTCGATTTTTAAAGTTCAAAACCATGCAGATTAAAAATGTGTAAACAAAATGTAATTTTTAAAATGCATTTCACAAGAGTGTCCATTTCCCTGAGTTATTAAATAGATAAATTAATTCAAACTTGAATGTAACATGATTTATTTCTTTATAGTAGAGAGTGGGGTCAAAATGGACTCTGCCGTTTTTTCCCTTGTAGTAATTTATCAAGGTTTGATCATTGCTAAATATCTATTTAAAACTATTTTATAAGTAAATTTTCACATTAAGGGGTCACTGGCAAATTACGTCACGCTTAGAGGGGGTGTGTTGAGAATATGCGACACATTTTGGGAGGGGGAAAGGGGGGGGGGGTCAAAAATTGTGACGTCACTTTTTTTCATCTCTAAAAGTTTCTAATTCGTAAAAAAAAATCACAATTTAATTGATTTTTAAAACATTAATTTGAGGTCAACTTTGCCTCAGGTATTATAGTATGGTACCATGAAACTCGGTTTTCTAGTAATACTGCATCTTTTCATTATAGCAGTGGTTCTCAACCTTCTTAATGCCGCGACCCTTGAATGCAGTTCCTCATGTTGTGGCGACCCTCAACCATAAAATTGTTTTTGTTAGTACTTCATAACTGTAGAGGATATGCATTTGCCGATTGTCTTATGTGACACCTTTAAAGGAGTCATTCGACCCATAAAGGGGTCGCCACCCACAGGTTTAGAACTGCTGCATTATGGGAAAATGTTGAAGAATAAAACAATATCTTAGTTTGGTTATGAAAATTTTATGTATGTTTTGAGTTTTTTTAGGTGATGTGACAAGGGGGGAGGGGGAGAATTTGTGACATTTCGTGACAAGGGGAGGGGGTGTCTAAAAAGTTTATTTTTAACGTGATGTAATTTACGAATGACCCCTGCCTTAGGCAAATTATTTTTGTTTAAACTATTAATATAAGAATATGGATCATGCCTATAACTATCATTAAAAAAATATATTATTTAGAATTTAAACTGAAAATCAGATATAAAATCATACTTTCTAAGTTTCTGATGTGCTTCTTACAATTTTGGCCCAATATTAGTTTTTTTCCTCTAGCAGTAGCTGTAACTGTATGAACTTAAGTTTAAGAGTAAAGTCAGTAAAGAGTAACAGACCGAGATAGCAAGACAGACACTCGAAGATAAAGAGTTCAGGGGGAGTCAGACACAGAGTTAGAGCGAAAGGGAGAGAGATATACAAACTAACTGAGATAGACTGACAAGGAGAGACACAGACATGCAACAAAAAGTGATAGACTAGACTTGACTAGTGTTAGAGCGACAGCGAAAGAGACGAGACGGATACACACATTAATTAACTGAACATAACAAAACAAGGGTAAAATGCGATTTAAAAATACAAATTTTATTTGTGTTAATGTTTTAAGTCCATTTATCGTGCTTATGTTAATTTGTTTTGTTTTCTTGTGGTAGGAAATAAAAAAAATTCAGGTCTGTCTGTTAACTTTTTCGTCGGTTTCTCGGTCAGCTGAGCGAATCGGTCGCCATCTTTAAATTTTGTTTACACTATAGCTATCTCTCATTGGACCTTTAAATCACGTGACTTCAAATGTCACGTGATATTAGTGACTTAGCCCCTTTTTCCATTGTAAACATTGGACTATGCTTCTTTTTCCATTGTAAACGGATTTTTCGTTTCCATTTTTCTTATGGACTTAGCCATTTTTTCTCCTTTAAACTTAATTCAGCACCTTCTATTTTTAACTGGCTATAAGTCAGGGGTGATAACTCAAAAAAATTAAAAATGGACTCTGCCGTTTTTTCCCTTGAGGTCTTCACTTATTTAAGTACTTATTTTACAAGACTTTGGTCAAGGGAATCCTTATTTGATGAAATATGACTAAGGACAGATTCATGGCCATACTGAGTTTCCAAAAAGTTTCTGATACTGAAAATAAAGGAGACAAGCTGTGCTAAATTGGGAGATTCTTAAGTTCCTTAATGCAAAATAAAAAGAACTGTATCAGCATCATGAAAATGTAGCAATTAATGAAGACTTTTGGAAACATAGGACATTATGACATTTAGGCTACGTTCTTTCCCCTGTACTGTATACAATATATACCAATGTTATTCAAAGCTCAAGTCACACCGTTCCAATCTTAAAATTTGCTGATGATGCCTTCATCATTGGCTTACTATCTGAAGGAGAAGGCTTATACCGCTACTTAGAAACAAGCTTTATCAATTGGTGCGATGAAAAGTTTCTCCCGCTGAATGTCTCAAAAACAAAGGAAAGGTTGTTGATTTCAAGAGGGAGGAACACCAGATTACAGATCTCGACATAAAAAATCAAAGCGGAGAAAAAGTAGATGCATATAAGTACTTAGGTGTCACCATTAATAATAAGCTAACATGGCAGGAGCACGGCCAAATGCTGTATAAGAAATTCAGAAAGACTGTTCTTCCTCAAAAAACTGTACAATTTCGGCGTAAACTTATTCTACAGTTCAACAATTGGAAGCCTGCTCAATTTCAGTGTTACCTGCTGGTGTGGGAATTCAACGTATGATATTAAACACCTCATAATCCAACTTATAAAGAAAGCTAGGAACATAACACAAACTAAACATCTTTCACTGGAACAACTATTTGAAGAAAGATATTGTAAAATTAAACACATTTTGGATGATACAACCCACCCTCTTCATCACAGATACTTAGGATTGGCCCGTTCGGTACGAATTCTTTCCATCATGGCAAGGACTGAAAAATACAAAAATCTTCTGTTCCCTAATCTGTACGAATTTACCAGAGTGCTCCCCCTTAAGTCACAAATCTTAATAAGAACTAATAAATCTCTGATATGACTAAGAGAACTCACTGAATGGCTGCTAGTGAAAAATTTATTACAAATGTCTTGTGTTCAAATTGTTTTTTTATATTTGCTGAAACTGGGTACAACGCAATCATAAAACATTTCCATTTGTTTTGATCAATAACAGAATCTTATCTTATCTTTGACGATGTAACGGTTACTTTACATGTGCCCTGCAACATGACAATAACAAACAAAATTTAAATTGCATTTCCAAAACAAGGGTAATAGGGTCAGAGTATATAATCAGATCATTTGTTAGTGATAAATTTTTTTGTTTTAATAAAGAAAGAAATTGTTTTCAAGAATGTATATGCATCATCTGGATGACCGATTAGATAATCTGATCGATATCTCTGATATAAAATAAAAAACAAAAATGTACCTTTTTTCTTAGCTTTTATTTTTATTTAATTCTTACTAATAATTTTTTAAGTGATGATTACATGCATATGTTTGAAAATTATTTTATTTTAAATTATAATTGTGAATTTTTGTGGTATTATTTCCTTGATTGATACGTTGTGCACAAAGTGAATCTATTCTTTGAAAAATGAATATTTGTTGTAGAATTAGTAGTATTGAGTATATGGTAACAAAATATAAATTTAACTAATATAATTGGAAACAATTTTTTTTCCTTCTTTGTAAAGCTGTGATGCTATGTTTTTTGTCGACTCAAAAATGTTTTGTTTTGCCTAAAAATAATAAATAAATTTTCGAAAGTATATTTTGAACAAACACCTAATATCAATTAAAGAGCATCACCTAATATCAATATAAGAGCATGAAATTACCTTTAGCTACAAAATTACACCTATGTGACACTTTGATAGTTAGTTGCAATATCAACAAATTGGAAAATCTGCTGTTTTTTGAGAGTTAATAACTGCAGTAACTACAATAAATTAAGATTTAGAAGATGCTTAAATGAATGATTATTCCTGAGGAGCCGTGTTGAATGACATACTTTATAATTTTTTGCTTTTTATTCACTTGCATTGGAACAATGACTGCAATAACTGCAGTAACTACAATAAATTAAGATTTAGAAGATACTTAAATGAATGATTATTCCTGAGGAGCCGTGTTGAATGACATACTTTATAATTTTTTGCTTTTTATTCACTTGCATTGGAACAATGACTGCAATAACTGCAGTAACTACAATAAATTAAGATTTAGAAGATACTTAAATGAATGATTATTCCTGAGGAGCCGTGTTGAATGACATACTTTATAATTTTTTGCTTTTTATTCACTTGCATTGGAACAATTGATTTACACTAATTTTACAAGTTAGAAGAGAAAGGTGATTATATGATGAACTATAATATTGTAGGCTTACATAATTAATCTATTCTACAACATCTCTTTGGTTAATGGAATTGTTTTCCAATGTGGGGCATACAACCCACCTTATGTACACACCCCACATTATGCATACACATCACAAGGTGACACCCAACTTGGTGCAGTTTGAAGATTAGAGA
>CAXITT010000414.1:9524-26594 GCA_964033795.1 Lymnaea stagnalis | reverse complement strand
CCCTTTTTAAAAAAATTAAAAAATATAGTCAGTGTTTTTTACCCAGGCTGGCCAAACCCCCCCCCCCCCCCCCCACCCTTTTAGGCACAGATTAAACAAGATTTTTGGAAATACATGGGAGTGCTGTGAAAAAGTTTTAAAAGAAATTTAAGTATACCGTTTTATATGTTTTACAAAGGCAAATGTATATGATGGACAGTGACGACCAGCACAAACGGTAAAAAACTTCTTCAAATCACTACAGTCTAAACTTTAACAGGTTTTTAGGTTTTCATTCTAAAATATAGCCTATACTATAATAAGGAAAGATAAAAAATGTTTTAATTATCACATTTTTTTACAAAATAAAATAGCTTTCAATTAAGACATGGATTTGTTTATTCATGCACCACAACTAGCAGCATTTATTAGGAATCCTATCAGTGATCAGCATTATAGATAAGGAACTGAAAAGGTACTAAAAGGGCACAACAATTTGAAGGGATGCTATATGGCTCTTATGGTGGAGCCAATGAAGATTACAAACTACCACAAGAACTGTACCCTTTGGGCAGCCAACCAAATATGAAACAAAAAGCGTGATCTTTACCATGAAAAATAATAAAGCCCCAGGAACCGACCTTATCACCGTGGAATTTATAAAACTAAGTGAAAAAGAACTGCATAGACAAATATAGAGCTTCATATCAAGAATTTGGCAGGAAGAAGGGAAATGCCAAATAAAAAGAGGTACTGCACTCAATTCACATGAGAGGATCTAAACTGGAATGCTCAAATTACAGAGGAATCTTCCTAATTAATGTAACCTACAAAATCATCAACAAATTAATAGCAAGAAAACTGAAAAGGTTTACTGAACATATTCTGACTATCAATTTGAATTCAGACAGAATAGACCCACCACAGATAATAAATATCTTGACCACCAGATGTCTCAAGAAGAAATGCTAAGAATACAACATCCCCATACACCAATCATATGTGGACTACACAACAGCTTAGACAGGAAATATCTGCAAAGTGCACTATAGAAACTTGGAGTTTCTAACTATAGAAACTTGAGTTTCTAACTATAGAAACTTGAGTTTCTAACTATAGAAACTTGAGTTTCTAACTATAGAAACTTGAGTTTCTAACAAACTTACCTGGTTTATACATGACGATGGCTACCTCCAAAAAAGAATCAAAGTACAGGAAGAGTACTTGAGGAACTTTCATATTAATCAGGGCCACTGAGTCAAGGACACTCACTGGCATGTATCCTATTTAACATCCCTTTAGAAAGCGTTATGAGAAACATGCATGTGCGCACCAAATGAACTATCACAAACAACTTCCAGAGAAACATACATGTGAGCACAGGATGAACTATCACAAACAACGTATCAGAATCTCAACCATCAGGACACCAACCAACTTTAAAAAGCCCAACCAGTGCAGTACCTGGCATATGCAGACAACATAGCTTTACCGGGGAGAAGCAGCATTGATATAATTTAAGCATTCCATGAATTAGAAGAGTTACCTCTAAAGGTAAATGAAGCGAATACAAAGTGTATGTTAATGTCACGTATCAGACACACAGGTGACAAAATCAAAGTAAACAAGCACACC
Organism: Lymnaea stagnalis; assembly: GCA_964033795.1. Lineage (NCBI taxonomy): Eukaryota > Metazoa > Mollusca > Gastropoda > Lymnaeidae > Lymnaea > Lymnaea stagnalis. The sequence continues at coordinate 24,980 of CAXITT010000414.1, read as the reverse complement.
AGAGAGAGACAGATGAAATAATGACAGAGATGAAAGAAAGGATAAAAGCAGGCCATTCTTCTTATTTCGGCCTACACTACAACTAGGGAGCAGAAATCTCTCAAGGAAAACTATGATGGCCCTATACAAAACTTTTATTATCATAAGACCAGTGGTAATGCAAAACAGCCAGACAAAAGAAGAGAACCTGTTCAATACCTGGAAAATCCTCAGAAAAATACACTTTCCAGTGTTATAATGATGGATGGGTTTATATATCCCCTGGGGCCCTGGTTGACAAGTTTGTAGTGGCTTGCTGGCTAAAGAGGTGCTGCCCCCTAGCGCTAGACTTGGACCGAAACCACCATTATTGCGTGAGCCTGTGCTGGCAGACAAAGAGTGTGCATAGTATCTGCCGAAAATGGAAGCACTTAAAGGGCTACCAGCTGTGGAAAATCTGCAGCTGGAAATAAAACGCCAGAAACAGGGTAGGGAGCATGATTACATGTTGCCCTTTAAGGATACGAGGCATGAGGTGGGTAGTGGCAACTCATGCCAATGGTTCTATTTACATAGCAGTTAAAGTAGTTGTACCTAGCGAACCGTTTCGTCCCAGCTGCTTCGTAAATTAGTATCAAGGTAGAAACCCACATCCAACGGCGTCGGGCGTTCCCAGGGATGGGCAGGGTAAGATTTTAAGATGTAAATACACCATCCCGACTCCTGATGCTGTGAGAGAAGCATCACCGCCTACCGGATGTCCTTGTGCTGGGGTGACCTCCACTGGTACTCGATGGAGTGAGTGCAGGCTGGGGCTGTCCTGGCAAAGGGAAATCTCCAACGTTCCACTTCCCCAGCCCGAAAACTCAGGCTTGGGGAGTGAGGGTGTGTGTTCTTTGGGGAGGGCATAAAGAGTAGCTCGACAGCCCGCTGATGCAATTTCCTAATGAACATTTTCAGTACCGGAACCATCCGTTGTTGCTGCAAATTAAAGGTGCAGGCTGCTTTGGGCAAGAAACCTTGAGAGGATATTAGATTGTAGAGCAGCAAAAGTGATCTACAGACCGAAGCCTAGGGGGTTAACGGCTCATCCGTCGACCAAGACTTATATGGATTGAGTTGTAAAGGACTAAAATCAACTGGAAGTGTAAAGTCATGGATCAGCTTAAAAGGGAGGATGTTGTAGAGCAGACCAGGCCCCTATGATGGGCTGTAGCACCTATGATGATGATGTCTGAATGGAAGGATGTGGTGAAACAGGCCAGGGCCCTACTAATGATCAGCATTAACAAATTGATCTGTTTATCTATCTCTATTTCTCCCATTTAGCGGCATACTTATTATTATAATTATTTAATTTGAATTTTTGGATGATGTTTAAGAATGATCAACACATAATTAAGTCTAGACATGGCTATAAATCAAAATTCAGCATGTACTGTAGATCCCTATTCAAAGACCTATTTACACAAAAAATATTTCAATGGTATAAGTGGGCTTTTGAGTCGGTCACAGGAGGTGGATCAGCTTAAAAGGGAGGATGTTGTAGAGCAGACCAGGCCCCTATGATGGGCTGTAGCACCTATGATGATGATGTCTGAATGGAAGGATGTGGTGAAACAGGCCAGGGCCCTACTAATGATCAGCGTTAACAAATTGATCTGTTTATCTATCTCTATTTCTCCCATTTAGCGGCATACTTATTATAATTATTTAATTTGAAATTTTGGATGATGTTTAAGAATGATCAACACATAATTAAGTCTAGACATGGCTATAAATCAAAATTCAGCATGTACTGTAGATCCCTATTCAAAGACCTATTTACACAAAAAATATTTCAATGGTATAAGTGGGCTTTTGAGTCGGTCACAGGAGGTTTTCACCAGGTACATTGATTCTATTATAGAAAACAATAAGATTGTGTCAGTGTGTGAGCATATGACTGATTCTGTTCAGTGTGGTTACGGTATACATATATAGAAAAGTGAAGTGAGTCGCTGTTATAGATAATACTGAATGTTTAATAGTTTTAAGTCTTTTTAATAAGCAATTATTTTTAAGGTTTCGATGAAAACCTTTAAAATAATTTCCCAGCCAAAACTGAAAGAGTAGACTAATAAGCAGATTACACACTTTTCAGGGTTTTCCTGGCCAAAACTAAGATTGTGGTCGGCTTATGATCCATTGGGAATAAATTTCCAAGATCCCAATCATGGCAGGTTACCTCAAGATTAATACCCAGTGTGATAAATCAAGCATCAAGTTAAAATGTTAAAAACAAACAACAACAACAACAACATTTTTTTTTAAATTAGTGGCATAGGTAATGAAAAATACATAGAATAAAAAGGACTGGATTTACCTGAAGTAAAATGTTGATCAGTCATTGTCCTGGCATGTCATGATTCCTCCTGCACATTCATCATAACAGCAGCTGTGGATTCTGGCAGTGATGGGGGTCTTCAAGTGATCTCTGTGAAAACAACAACTTTAACCTGGAAGTAAAATAATACATGAATTAGGAGAAGACAGAAACTTTACTATATTAGAGCACAAGCTTGCACTAATATGAAGACAATATCCTATGAACAATTTTAACCTGAAAGTTACCATCATAAAAAGTACCCAAAAAAAATTAATCACACACTTGGTGTAATCATTGCTTTTACACCAGCCATGTTTGCATGGGTGCTGCGACAAAAAATTCTTGGTTCTTAAAGGAAAGTTGAATAGCTTTGTTTATTTAATCTATTAAATAGTTAAAGTCCAACCACTATTGGAATTAGTGAGTATTCGCGCTCTTTAATTTCAAGCTCTTTAGTATTTAGGGAGGTGGTGTTAAATGAACCAAAGAAAACCTTCAAAAATGTCAAGTCAAGCTCAGTGCAAGATTTTAACTACAACTGCATTAGAGTAGAGAATCTTTAAAAATTTAAATAAGATTTTTTTGTCACAGATCAATAATAATATAAATCTAACCTGCAAGATGTAATTCTTGATTTATTACTACTATGATTTTAACCAAAAAATGTATGCTGTAAACGAGTTTTTAACAGAGCTCTACTACAGACAGATTTGGGGTTGTTTCGGCTCTGCTTTAGCTACAGATGAATCTAAATATAAGAAGCAATCAATCTAAATAGCTCTTTTGCATTTTTTTATTATTTCCATTACAGCAGATTTTTTATGGATTTTTATCTAATGTTAACTAAATTAGGAATGTCCAAGACCATACCCCAACCAAATCAGTGAAGCTAACCATTCCGATATTGTCTTACATGCACTAGCGGGATGTATCTTTATATATAAAGTGCATTCAAAGGATCAAGATACTAATATTTATTATTGGAAGTGGGGTTAGGATGATGCTAGGTGTTAAGAGAAAATGTAAAGATATGTGTTTATTATGGCATGTCATTGACTAGGACAGAGGCTCCCAGACTGCGTCCTGCTGCAACCTGAAGTGTTAAAGATGCCTTATATTTAAAGGGGAATCTCAAAATACAGGTCGATTGAACAATTTTTAAAAATCAATGTAAATGTAGGCCAACATGTCTACCTAATTATAAGTCCGGAAACGAACTAAGATATATGTCGAAAGCACTCATTTAATAATAAACAGACACACATCGGAAAATTTAAAACTCAGATTTTTCGGCGCTGATTGCCATTTCCGATACACAAAAAGTAGTAGCCTCCCTTGGTTTACCGAAGTATCTAAGGTTAGGTTTAGGGATACATTTTAGGGTTCATGTTAGTGTTAGTTTTAGGGATACATTTAGGGTTCAGGTTAGGTTTAGGGATACATTTAGCGACATAAGTTCGTGGGTCACGATAACCAAGATGGCGGCCGCGGGCTGATCTCTCCGAATTTACCGTTTTTTATTCTTTTATGAGAAGTGTGAATAATAATAATTTTTGCGGTGAATTAAAATTGAAGTATCCACTTCTGCTACAGGGTCCTAATAGCCGCAGCCAAACTTTTCATTACAACTACAGATAGGACTGTAGCCGATTTGCCGCAAAAAAAAAAAAAAAGCAACTTTGACCTTGAATCTTGATTGATGTCATGTTAATGATTATACAACTATATTTAAAACAGAATTAACAAATACAGTAAAATTATAAACATAAACGTATTCTTACTTGCTTTTATCTGTATGTCAAAATGTTCTTCTTGTTTCTTCAGCGCTTCTTATAAGTCTTCAAAATATTGCAAATTTCTCGATTGATAATGATGGCTCAAAGATGGAAAGATGGAAAACCAACAGGAAGTATACGTCATAACCATCACGTGACCAGCCGGGTCCGAATAGCCATTTGCTGTTATTGGTTACCGGGTACCTATAGCCACTCCGTAATTAAAATGTAAATTTTAGCCAAAGTTTACAAGAAAGTTAAAAAAAAAGTAAACATATGTTCTGCTAAATTTCCAAGACATTTTGGAATAAAAAAATGTCAGTCTACAATAACCAAAAACTTATCAATAGCTCTATCGGTGTGTTATCGTATAATCATAAGTATAAACTTGTAAGATTTTTAAAAAATTGTGCACACCTATTGAACATAGCGTTATGGCCGAGAGAATTTTAACGACTAACGTGTAATGAAATTGGATTAATATTAAAACTCACTTGATCCAAATGTTCTTGACTCTCTAATAAATGACTTATGTTTTTGTTTATTTGAAAGGAAAATACGTTTCGCTTATTTCAATAGAAAAACTCATCATGCAAACCTGTTGATGTTATCACGAATGGGAGAGGGAATACTCGGAATAGCGCACAAGAAATTCTTATAGAAATGAAGTCATGGTGAATTGATCTTTCAACTAAAACAATCAGCTTTATATCATCTATGTCTATATTTCTACAAAACGATCAGCTTTATAGGCTACGTTCAATTTTTTTGTAAAAGAGAGTAGCTTGTCATCTTTATTGTTTCTAAATTCGACCCCAGTAAGTTAAGTGGGGGTAATTAAAACATACCCAATTATAAAGTATTTTAAAACTAAATTTATACTTTTACCACAATAATTTCTTTCCTCTCAATTCACGGTAACTCAGCGAAACCATGACAACAACAAATGCTATGAAAGCGGATATTCACCAACCCAATGTACACTTAATATAGGCCCTATAATAATAATAATTTTTATTATTTTTATTTATTTTTTGGTGGGGGGGGGGGGCACCCGTCCGTCACACCCTGATGATGGTGTATACTTCTGATGGAGTATACTTTTGATGTTGTATGCTTTGCAGGACAAAATCATAAGGCCTCTACCTCTCTCTACACATCAGCTTAACCCAAGGGAACATGTGCGGATGATACAGCTTGGCACCAGTGGCGTCATTTCTGCTTTGGGATATCTTTTCCTGAGCTCGAATCCAGAGAATCCCCGGGAAGAAATTGACTAAAAGTAACGCTGCACAAGTTCCCGTAACGGCAAATGAACCCGCAAGAGCGAGTCGTGCTTAGGATAAAATCATGAGCCCTTTTTATTCTTGGCATTTTCAGACGTTTATACTGAATTAATTTTAAGGAACACTTTTGGAACTCGCAGTATCCCAGCCTGGACATTTATGCTCATTTTTATATGTGTGATTTTCCATACCAATTAGTATGTGTGCGTTTTTTCCACACCAAATAGTAGTGGTATGTGCATGTTTGTTATTTCCATGCCAATTTATATATGTATTTGTGTAATTTCCATGCCAATTTTTTTTTGTATATGTATGTTTCTTATTCCCATGCCAATTAGCATATGTATGTGTTATTTCCATGCCATTTGTATATGCACGTGTGCATGGGCGCCCGCAAGGGGAGCGGCAAAAAAATTATTAAAGTAAAGAGAAAATAAAGAGAAAGTAACTAAGCTGATGTCCTGTCCGTTCGTTCACCATACAAATACGCTACAGTAAATTAAAACTATATTAAAACATTACTAAAAAAATCCCCCCCACCACTACCCAACACAAAACAATCGATTTTTTCTGCCCCCCCCCCAGAAAGTTTTCTGCGGGCGCCCATGCATGTGTGTTATTTCCATGCCAATTTGTACATGCATTTGTGTTATTTCCATGCAAATTTATATATCTATGTCTGTTATTTCCATGACAAATAGTTTGTTTATGTTTGTTTTTTCCATTCTAATTTTTATATGTATGTGCTATATTCCCATGCTATTTGGTATATTGGAAGTATGTGTGGTATTTCCAATATTATTGGTATACTTTTTCCAAACTTATTTGCTTATGCATTTGTGTTACGTTTTTTGGTTTATTATTTGCATGTGTTATTCCTATGCAAAATGGTGTATGTATTTTTTTCTGCGGATGTTCTAGTGTACATGCATGTGTCTTATCATTGTGAGAAGTCACCAGTTTAATTAATGGGATGAGGATTTCACCACTATTTTGAGTGGGTATTTCTGTTCAATAAACGTCATTTTCTGAGGCCTTGTCCAAATCTGATATTTGTGTTTCATTTGTTCTGCCATGTCCAGATGTGGTTGAATTTATAAGCGGCAGTAAGTGAAATGAGAAAGTTGAGTCAGCTGTGAGGTAGTAATGTTAAGATAATTTTACAGTCGTTGGCACTCTCCAAGGGGTTGTTCAATAAAATTTTATTTTAGTACCTATCATTGATTTATATATGAAATGACAAGAGTACCTGTCATTGATTTATATATGAAATGACAAGAGTACTTATCATTGACTTAAGCTAGTTATGTGCATTGAGTGATGTTATTTTCACAACATTTTTAATGATTCAACATAAGGATCTGAAACTAAGGTTTTCAATTGCTCAAGAGTCCTGTCCACAACTCTGTCTCATTTAAAAAACTGTGAGAAATAAATTTAACACTCTCAGCCATAGTTGTCTCTATAAAGGTCTATTTTATTGGTCTACTGACTATTGCTAAACAATATCACATGTCTAAATGGTTGGAGTGAGATAATTTGTATAATGTGTTCAAATCATCGGCAAATTGATCATTTACATATCATGTGTTTAAACAGTTCGTGATTGCTAGTTCATGTCATCTTTTTTGGTATGAGATGAGATGTATCAAGCAGCACGCATTTTGTTATATTCTTTCATCCTCTGAGTCCTCCCTGCCTCCCACCTACAGAGCTCTTCAGCAGGAAGTATTTTCTTCATGAGCTCCTTCATAAGATTATCACAGTCCCCAAACACCCTTGAGCCCAGCTGCTCGCCGTCTGGTCCGATTCTTGTACAGACTTCATCATAGTGGGTGACTTGTCTGAAGCAAGAATAAAAAAAAGAAATTACAATACAGTCATTTACTCATTTTATGAGTGAAAACGTTGACAGTGTATGAGTAAGTTTCACAAAATAAGATAATGCTCTAGTCAGCAGAGCATCATAAGCAGACACAATTAAAGATACAATCCACATAGGCAGACACAATGAAAGATACAAGCCACATAAGCAGTCACAATGATAGATAATCCACATAAGCAGACACAATTAAAGATACAATCCACATAAGCAGCTACAATGAAAGATACAAGCCACATAAGCAGACACAATGATAGATAATCCACATAAGCAGACAATGAAAGGTACAATCCACATAAGTGGATACAATGAAAGAAACAATCTATGTTTTGATCTGTCAACCCATCTACTTAGCAGTAGTTTTCAAATCGTAGCCTATATACTTTAGATTTCTTCTCTCTTCAAATTAAAAACACAAGGGAAAATGAACACAAGTAAATAAATTAATACATGACTCTTGACATCAACAAGCCCTTAATTATTTTTGTCTTTTAATTATAGTTGGCAATATTTTAGTACTTTCATAGTTAAGAAATTCTCTGGGTGGAAAGATGACCATAAAAAAACTAAAAATAAATGTGTAATAAACTGAAATATTTCCCTTAGAGCAAGTTAAATTGTTTTCTTCTGTTTTAAACTGATCAACCAAATTTGTTTAATTATTCACTTGCAAATAGTACTATTACACAGCTGCATATCAAAGCTACACTAATTTTACTGAGCTATTGGTCTCAGCTACATAGCATAGCTTCATATCATAGCTACATGAAATATTACTGAGCTAAATACCCCAGCTACATATCATAGCTACATAGCACAGCTACATATCATAGCTACATATCATAGCTATGTAGTTAAGTGATATAGCTACATATCAAAGCTACATAGCATTGCTACATATCATGACTACATGAAATATTATTAAGCTACATACACATACACTAGCTACATATCACAGCTACATATCATAGCTATATAGTTAAGCTACATATCACAGCTACATATCATAGTTACATGCTACACATTATTTTAAATCTAAAGATCTTTTTTTTTTAAAAATTCAAATCAAAGTAATAAGATTTGATCAACCTGTTGCAAATGATAAGCCGATGTGGCTCAGGGCCTTTAGTGACCAGGTAGTGGGCAGGTGAGACCATCAAAGTTGAGCCTAGAATTAACACTGCATCAGCTTTTTCTGCTTCCACCTCCGCTTTTTTTAAGACTCTAGACTCCAAGTGGTCACCAAAGTTAATGATAGTATTCATCAGACAACCATCACATCCCTGTTGAGATTCACATAATGAATTCACTAATGTAGCAACCCAAATATTTGGTAAATTATCAACACACATTTTATTTTCCTCTGTTAGCAATGGTGTGTGTGATGCAAAGAACTTGGCCAGTGAACAATCAGGGACCCCAGTCCACAGTTGTGTTGTGTTTCCACGCATGGTTAAACAGCAATAGCTTATTTAAATGCACTGTGGCTTCTGCGGTTAAGATTACCCAAAAATTATTTTTGCACCATCATTTAAAATAAAATTTAAAAAACATGATTTTCACATTTTTTTGACAACTGATATTCAATTTTGTGATTTAACTGAAATCACTTGATGGTTGCACAAACCACCCTACCCCCTCCTTTTTGTATTCAAGATGTGAGGGGAGTGACAGCACAAATCTCAAGGGTGCAAGAATTTAAAAAAAGGAGATGGAGATGGACAGGTGATACTATAAGAAAACAGATGCCAAATATAACTATGCAAGCACTGGCATCATACCCTAGGAGGATCAAGAAAAAGAACACCTGGCAAAGAGAGATAAAGAAGGATAAGATAAGAGATTTGTTGATGGCCTATGCTCCACTCGGAGTTGAAAAGGCCAAGAAAACAGAACTCAAATGCTAGGGACTATTTCTAAAATAAAACGGCTCCAGAGCACATGAATAGCATGAGATTTAATTATCAAACATAAAAGATTCATTTGAAACTTGTTCCAAAATTGAATATATATTCATACATCTAAGGCATTGTTGTTCTGATGTAAAATTATGATCATTAATGAGTGAGCTTACAGTTTGGGAGCATTTTCTTCCAGTCCTGTGATCAAGTTTACACTGCAGACATGGCCTGGGGGGACAATTCTCAGACAGCCTCCTCCTGACCCCAAAAGTCCTTTCATAACTTGTTTGACATTTTTCACACTTTTCCACAAATGAGTTCCCATGCAACTCTGCCAGCTTTTCAGGTGGCACCCCTGACAAGCAGTGGAGTCCATCTGTATTTTGACTGATTATGAACTTAAGCAGGCCCATTTCCAACAGTTTACACAAGGCTTCGTGAGTGTATGTTGGACGAAGCTCAGAGAGATTCAGCCTACGGCTGGTGTTTTGTCCTGAATCTGAGCCTGTTTGTAGAAATAGAAAGAGTTGTTTGTGTGTCTGCAAGTCTGTACTTCACAATAGGGTTATGGTCTTGAAACAGAAACAAAGAACAAGTTATTCGAAAATATCTTTAATAAATCATGTCAAATAAAAAGCTCTGACTATTTAATTGCGTTAAACATCTGGACGACAATTTTAAAAAAGTATACAACTATGCTGCCATGGTCGATGTCTATCGTTAACCCATCATCAGCTGAAACAATTTATTTTTTACCATACTTTTTCTTAGCTGGCTAAACGTTTTGCCTTTAGACCAAGATGCATTTTTTTATTCTGTATTTTTGTTGTAAACATCAAGTGTGATGCATTTTAAGTTCACAGTTGAACAATCTGGTATCTTTAGCACTTACATTTATTTTTTTTCCCTTCCACATTTAGAAAAACAGCTCCGTTTTTTTAACAAAAAAGCTAATGTTTAATCCCATGCAATGAAGGAATACTGCCCCCCCCCCAACCCCTCCAAATAAATTACTCCAATATACTGGGAAGAACCTCAAAAACATTCTAGCCACCACCTTTTGGTTGAGAGGCAGACAATGCTACTATCATGCTGGCAACAATATCAAAACTTAATGATTAGTCAGTTACTGTACTTTTACGCTTATAAGTTATTTTCTAATAATTTTGTTTGTGTCTTTTCATGAATTTTAACTAAAATGTTGGCACCTGGGATTATAACAAGTCTGACGCATTTTATTTAAAATCAATTTACAACTTACTGGATGGTACAAGTGCAAGTGAAACACTGTGCTGAATTAAAAACAAAAATTTGAATTATACAAATACCAAAATTTTTTTTCTTGTCCTGGTTTGTCCATTTACCATCTTTCCCTCGAAAATCTCCTATGCCAGCAGCTGTTGAAATGCCAGCACCTGGAGACACATTGAATTCATAAATAGATGAAAGAGCAAAGAACCAATAGCAGCTCTGGGCTTCATATTTCATACTTCAAACTTCTTATTTTCATATCCTTAGCTATTAATTTGTCTTCCTTTAAAATGTTTTAAAATCAACATTTTTTTTAAAAATATAAAAATGCCCATCTATATGTATTAAAAAATAAATAATTTCCTGTCTTCACAGCCGTATAAAAAAATCAGTTTGAGGCCTTCAAGGATTTATTTATGCATGTTTATACATGATACATGCACACATGAATTGAAGTATCATTTATTATTATGTAATAATATTTTTAAAAGTTCATGAAAAATGTTTTTGTGATTATTGTAAGACATGCTTTACTAATGTTAATTGTCTTTTTCAACTTTGTCACTTTTCGTGACTTACATGCTACAATAAAAAAAAAACAGAACGATTAAATATAATAATTATTGGTGGAGGAGATAAACTCATTAATCATTTTTAGTCATATTTTAAACAGTTTCTTTAAATTTTATTTTAATATAAACAATGTAATAAAAAGTCCCTGGATAAACTTTAGCATCACGGCATTATGTACAAGATAAATAATGGGCTGGTCCACTGTTCCAGTATTAAACAAAAACTCGTCCCTCTCCCCAATAGACAGCCACGAGGCCATGACAGGCAATTCAGGCTCATACCAACAAGAAGCCAGTATAGGAGCTGCTCATTCCTGCCCAAGACAATCAGGGACTGGAACAAGCTTTCAAAAGGAACAGTTGAGGCGACAACACTAGACTCATTTGTGTCTATTGCCTAAAGCCTTCAAACCCCCAGTGCATAATTTCCTCATAAAGTGGCACTGGAAATCAGTGAAATGTCCTCATCAACACCAGGCACAGAAACATTGCAAATCCCTTCTACATACATAGGAGCCAAAATGATCAATAAATTGATCGTGGGCCATTAATATATAGAAGAAGAAGAACCTCAGAGAAATTCTTATTTACCTGTGAAAGCTATACAGTTGTGACTGACTTTGAGGATCTCTGCAATATGAGCAGCATTGCCACAAATCTTGGCATGTGAGTCAAACAATTCAGCTGTCTTTCTTGCCTCAAGTATCATCGTCCTCTCCAGGTCAGACAAATGAAATTGACTTGGTCTGTATGCATCAGCAGCAGACTTTAACAGAGCATCCCAGCAGGAGTAGTGAAAGTTAGCAGCGCCACCTTCTTTCCAATTAACTAACATTGTTTGGCTTTTAGATTTAGGCTGGGGTAAGCAATAAAATGAAATATTTATTTTTAAAAGGTGGTCTGGTAATGATTAAGTTAAATCTTCACAATTATTTAAGAAATTTTTTTTTTTAAATTTCCTAAAAATATTAGACAAAGAAAATTATATATATATATATATACATATATGACAGTATCTACAAAATTTAGTTATTGATTTAAGTTTAAAAAATGATTTTTAATAAACTATTCATTTATATACAGATAAAAGTAATTGTTGCTTAAAATCAAAATGCAAACATTTTTCTAATGAAGATTAGGCCCACTTCCATGTTATTATTATTTTTAAAAATGGTCTTTTTTTAAGCATCTAGTCTTTTTTCAAAGTTTTTCAGGCTCTTCAGGGAAGGTGATTGGGGGGTATTGACCAAGAAACACTGTTAAAATGTACACTGTATCAACCATGCAACACAATAATAATTAACGGGTCATTACTGTCAAAATCTGGTGGGACCTGAATTTTTCTGTGAAAAGAGATGATCTTTAGAGGTGAGCCAGGTGATGCAATTGTTGTCTGGTGCTTACAAAAATGTTTTATGACAAGAGCATTGCCTACAATAATAATAATTATAATAAAAAACTTCAGCCGTTTGGATAATCAGCGCTTGAAATATTGATGCTCAATTGTAATTTAATAATTACCTCAAATGACTTGACTTCTACTCTTGATTCCATACTATTTATCGGTGATCGTTTCAAACATTGCTTTAGTGCACATTCATTTTCTGTGATAGAAGGGCTTGATGGACTGGTAGCCATTTTTTGCAAATCATTACTAACTGTTTTCTTTGTAAATTTCTTTAAGATTTTATCTTTGAGTTGCTGAGCATAGTTCATGCCTCATATTTATCTTATCACAAAAGCATTTTATTTGGATGTAGGCCTGGCAACGTGTCTTTGTTTTGAAGCTTCTTCTAGCTACAATGGCCTTAAATGTTAAAATGAACCAAAGATTTATAAGCTTATTAAATAAAACTAAAGAATAAAGTGGCAATTGGGATGTCATCCACCCCCAACAATTAAATAGTAAAATTCAAGTATTTTAGTCTGCACCTTCTTATAAAAAGATGTCTCAAGAATTAGGGCTGCAGTGTAAGTTCTATTGGGATTTTAGTTAGAGAAATTATAATGTAAGTAACTACCACAGATTCACACCCTAAAGCCCATTTGTTCATAAGACGACATCCACCCCTTCCCATTTTGGAAGGGAATAGCCTATAAAGTGTAATAACCAGCACATGATGGTAAAACATAAAATAATATGCCAGTTTAAGCAATATGGTACCAATGTCCAAAGCAAAGAATATCAAAGATGAGATTATGCTGGTGCTAAAAGGAACTGAATACGGACACCATCCACTTCTGGTACCTTTGTTTTTTATGTTATGTATTTTAACAAATCAAGGCAATAGCAGATTTTTATAAATATTTAAAGTTAAAGCTTCTGGCAATGTATTCAATTTTCGTTGTAAAAAGTACAGTAGACTGGGAACTCTACAATCTATAAATGCAACTTTATTATTATAAGCACCTGAAAGAAATTATTAAAAAATCTTCTATTACCTGCTCATAAACTGACCCCCACCCCCCTTCTNCCCAAAAAAAAAAAAAACATGTTTCTTAATTGAACTGAAATATTTCACAAAAAAGTCAGCTTTAGAACAAGTATATATCATAGTAAAATCATTTAATTTAATTTTTTGCAATCCCACCCTTTCTTCAGTGCATATGGTTTGTAACATACAGATGGGAATCCCTTTAGAATGGATTGCTCTTCCTTTTTAATGTAATACTAATACTGTACTGTAAAGCCTTATGACTAATACTTATAATTAACTTTACTACTTAAATGATGGTTTTACTTTTACAATCACAGTGACATGAGTAACAATGAATAGTACATTTATACCCATTTATGCCTATGCACAAACACAGTGACTCTAGAGTTAGTAGTGCTCAGGGCAAGGAAACATTTTTTTGCCAACCCCGTGGCCTTGGCCTTACTCTTACTATATCTTACAAGACGAAGAAAAATCTGCAAATGACTGAAAAAATGCCACCCCCGCCCATGCCATGATTCATGGCATGAAGATTAGAATATAGGTGGCTAAAAATCTGGCATAGCGTAAAAAGAAAAATACAAACAAATGGGGGCTGTGTCACTTTGGTTGGGGGATGTTTAAAGACTCTTTAGAAGCAAAATAAAAAGAAAAGATGTGATTTATAATCCAGAATTAGTTAACTATAACTGCCTGTATTAAATTATTAAAGAATACACGTAAGTTTACATGATAAAAAATGTTAAAATACGAAATGCGCTAAGAAATAATATACGCACCTGAACTGCACTTTTACCTAAATTGACAGCAATGATAGACAACTAGATATCTAGCTAGTACGAATCCTATAATTCACTATTTAACCTATTAATCGCACTTTTTTTACTTTACTTATTTGAAGCACAGCAGCACACTGTGAATCTGTGAACATTTGTGTACACCACTATTTCAAAAATTCTGTAGCACACAGAAATCTTTTTATAAACATACAAATCATATTTACACAAAGAAAAAAACTTTAATTATCGTTTCAAAATGCGTTATCAAAGGAAATCTAACTATAAATTAAATTTTTAACCTGTACAAAACACTTACCTGAATGCATATTTTTTCCCTGGACGCCATCGTAAATATCGAAGTATTATAAACTTTATAGGAAAAAGATTTTCGGATCAAAAAGTTTAATTATTTGTAATAATTTTATAAATAGCAAAACAATATTTATTTAAAATAAATTTCAAATGAAGAATTATAGTTAAAGTCATGTGTACAAATAATAATAATAAAGTTCATTTCAAAAACACGCTTCATCCCCAAAGGCTCGAAGCGCGGTACAAAGTCAACAAAAAAGAAATCTATAATTTACCACATTTAAAACAAACGCAACACTACAAAAACTAATTACAAGCATACAATGGCAAAGTCTTTCTAGCCATTTCAACCATAAGCAACACAGCCATTATGCATTAAATGGAAAATAAGGTAGACAATCATCTCAGAAGGTGTTTGCGAAATAGGTGTGTCTTTAAATCGGTTTTAAAGGACTCCATTTATACAACGTGTACGAAGGGGTTATGGCTGTCTCTCCGGCAGTGCTGATTTGGTGTACGGAGTGCCACAGGGGTCCGTTTTGGGTCCGGTTCTATTCATAATGTATACCAGACCACTACTCCTCTTGCTCGGGAGGCATGCTGTTGAGAACCAGTCATTTGCAGATGATACGCAGCTATACATGCATACCCATCCATCTCTTGTCGATTCCGCTGTCCAGACTTTGCGGGGGTGCATTGATGATGTCAAGTCTTGGATGACACTCAGCAAGTTGAAGCTTAATGATGACAAAACAGAAGCACTCCTCATTTACAATCACAAATCATCCTCTACCTCAACTCTTCCCACCTCATTTCAAGTAGGTAACTCCGACATACAGTTTACACCCTCTGCTAGGAATCTTGGTTATATTCTTTCTAACAACATGTCTCTCGATAAACATATCTCTCACAT
>CAXITT010000413.1:630774-662196 GCA_964033795.1 Lymnaea stagnalis | reverse complement strand
TTGCAAAAATGAGGGTATCCCCCCCGCCTCTCCCCTCCCCCCACCCCCACCCCACTCTCTGTTGTTCCCATTACGTGACGTCACATCATATCTGCAACATTCGGATTGCTTTTTTTTTTTTTTCTTTTCTCTCTGTGGATGCGTTGTGTTAACGGAAACTATGGGCTTGGTGTTCAAACAAAAGGATTACAGGACGCTTAAGGCGTGTTTCCCATCTCGAGACCCCACCCATGTACCGAGCATACTGCGTGCTACCTATTAAATCTTTATATTTATTTTTGTTAAAGGGCGTGGGGAGTAGCACACATTTGCTGCGTTGAAAGTGAGCAATAATTGATTATTTAGAGAGCGGTACATTGGATGTACTACATATGGGGCTGTCTGTTAGTGGGTTATTTCTCAGTTCTATCTGTGGGGGGATATCTATTAGTGGACACTTTCTCAGTTCTATCTTTTGTGCTTTCTATTTGTGAACAAGTTCTCAGTTCTATTTATGGGGGCTATCTATTAGTTGATAAATTTCTCAGTTCTACCAATGGGGGCTATCTATTAGTTTATAAAATTTCTCAGTTCTACCAATGGGGGCTATCTATTAGTTTATAAAATTTCTCAGTCCTACCTATGGGGCTAATCTATTAGTTTATAAAATTTCTCAGTCCTACCTATGAGGATTATCTATTAGTTTATACAATTTCTCAGTCCTACCTATGAGGATTATCTATTAGTTTATACAATTTCTCAGTCCTACCTATGGGGGCTATCTATTAGTTTATACAATTTCTCAGTCCTACCTATGGGGGTTATGTATTAGTTTATAAAATTTCTCAGTCCTACCTATGGGGGTTATCTATTAGTTTATAAAATTTCTCAGTCCTACCTATGGGGGTTATCTATTAGTTTATACAATTTCTCAGTCCTACCTATGGGGCTAATCTATTAGTTTATAAAATTTCTCAGTCCTACCTATGGGGATTATCTATTAGTTGATACATTTCTCAGTTCTACCTATGTGTCCTATCCATTAGTTGATAAATTTCTCAGTCCTACCTATGGGGGCTATCTAATAGTTTATAAAATTTATCAGTCCTACCTATGGGGGCTATCTATTAGTTTATAAAATTTCTCAGTCCTACCTACGGGGGCTATCTATTAGTTTATAAAATTTCTCAGTCCTACCTATGGGGGCTATCTATTAGTTTATAAAATTTCTCAGTCCTACCTATTGGGGATATCTATTAGTTTATAAAATTTCTCAGTCCTACCTATGGGGGCTATCTATTAGTTTATAAAATTTCTCAGTTCTACCCATGGGGGCTATCTATTAGTTTATAAAATTTCTCAGTTCTACCCATGGGGGCTATCTATTAGTTGATACATTTCTCAGTTCTACCTATGGGGCTATCTATTAGTTGATAAATTTCTCAGTTCTACCTATGGGGGCTATCTATTAGTTTATAAAATTTCTCAGTCCTACCTATGGGGGCTATCTATTAGTTTATAAAATTTCTCCAAAAAAAAAATGTTCGACTCCGCAGTCCAAGCTAACGACTCCTATGACACACTTCTGGAACTCTACATAACTCTGGGTTGCAAGCACCTCGTCGGGGTTGGCCGGCACGCGACTACGACTAAGCTTCTAGTTACACGACTTCATGACGTTTCGCCGGGAAATCGCACGTGCGCTGCGGAGAGGAAAGCCACGGCGACTCCGAACGTATTCCATCAAGGATAATTACGATTGCTGGTCGGTGGTCGCATTCTGTTTTTTTTACGGTGGACAGTGCGGGGAATGTGACCTCTGTGTTTTAATTGATATGGCGAGTACAGAGTAAAAAAAAATTACGCTTTCGTAACTGGGTCATGGTGTGGTTTTTGCATGTTCTATAGATCATGTTATGGTTTTTGCATCTTCTATAGATTATGGTATGGTTTTTGCATCTTCTATAGATTCTGGTATGGTTTTTGCATGTTTTATAGATTCTGGTATGGTTCGTATACGCTCTATAGATCCTGGTAGGGTTTGTGCATGCTCTATAGATCCTGGTAGGGTTTGTGCATGCTCTATAGATCCTGGTAGGGGTTTGTGCATGCTCTATAGATCCTGGTAGGGTTTGTGCATGCTCTATAGATCCTGGTAGGGTTTGTGCATGCTCTATAGATCCTGGTAGGGTTTGTGCATGCTCTATAGATCCTGGTAGGGTTTGTGCATGCTCTATAGATCCTGGTAGGGTTTGTGCATGCTCTATAGATCCTGTTAGGGGTTTGTGCATGCTCTATAGATCCTGGTAGGGTTTGTGCATGCTCTATAAATCCTGGTAGGGTTTGTGCATGCTCTATAGATCCTGGTAGGGTTTGTGCATGCTCTATAGATCCTGATAGGGGTTTGTGCATGCTCTATAGATCCTGGTAGGGTTTGTGCATGCTCTATAGATCCTGGTAGGGTTTGTGCATGCTCTATAGATCCTGGTAGGGTTTGTGCATGCTCTATAGATCCTGGTAGGGTTTGTGCATGCTCTATAGATCTTGGTATGGTTTGTACACGCCCAATAGATAATTTAACGTTAATCTCAAGTGTTAGACCCAACAGTCAGTGGGATGACAAACTCTCCTCATAATATTTAGTTAATCTGCGCGTAGATCCAAGAATAAGAGAATTCTTTTAAGCTCATTTGTAGAAAACGTGCAATTTATCGGCCACCATCGCCATCTTGGCCATATCTACTGCGTGGCCATGTCTGCTGACGTGTTGGAAGTCTGGTAACGTTATCACATAGACTAACATTGATGCTGACTGGCCAACTTTCAGACCAGCCACACCCCCCACCCCCACCGCGTATTTTTGAACTCCGACCCCTCCTATAAGGCAAAGGGATGGTGCCGCCCACTTTAAGAGCGACCGCCTTCAATAAATAGAGCCCCTACTCCACACACACACACACACACACACACACACAAGCGAAAATAAAAATTCAATGACAAATCTCTTGTGTGCATATTCCCCATAGCTTGGAGAACTGACATCAGCACTTGGAAATATTAGTTGCACGAGATAGATCTCCCTTTCTTTCTTTTCTTTCTTTCTTTTCTTTTCTTTTCTTTTCTTTCTTTCTTTCTTTCTTTTTTTTTTCTTTCTTTCATACTTTCTTTCTTCTTTCTTTCTTTCTTTCTATCTTTCATACTTTCTTTCTTTCTTTCTTTCATACTTTTTTTCTTTCTTCTTTCTTTCTTTCATAATTTCTTTCTTTCTTTCTTTCACTCTTTCGTTCTTTCTTTAGTTTTGTCTAACTTTCTTTCTTTCGTTCTTTCTTCCGGATTTTCTTTCTCTCATTCATCATTTCTTTCCTCTTCCTTTCTTCGTTGGTTTGTTTGTTTGTTTCTTCTTTCTTTCCGTTTGATCCTTGTTATTTTTTAAATATTTTCTGTCTTTCTCCTATCTTTCTTTCTTTCTTTCTTTCTTTCTTTCTTTCTTTCTTTCTTTCTTTCTTTCTTTCTTTCTTTCTCTCTTTCTTTCTTTCTTTCTTTCTTTTTTTTCTTCTTTCTTTCATACTTTCTTTCTTCTTTCTTTCTTTCTTTCTTTCTTTCATACTTTCTTTCCTTCTTTCTTTCATACTTTCTTTCTTTCTTTCTTTTTTTCTTTCATAATTTCTTTCTTTCTTTCACTCTTTCGTTCTTTCTTTAGTTTTGTCTAACTTTCTTTCTTTCGTTCTTTCTTCCGGATTTTCTTTCTCTCATTCATCATTTCTTTCCTCTTCCTTTCTTCGTTGGTTTGTTTGTTTGTTTCTTCTTTCTTTCCGTTTGATCCTTGTTATTTTTTAAATATTTTCTGTCTTTCTCCTTTCTTTCTTTCTTTCTTTCTTTCTTTCTTTCTTTCTTTCTTTCTTTCTTTCTTTCTTTCTTTATCTTTCTTTCTTTCTTTCTTTCTTTCATACTTTTTTTCTTTCTTCTTTCTTTCTTTCATAATTTCTTTCTTTCTTTCTTTCACTCTTTCGTTCTTTCGTTAGTTTTGTCTAACTTTCTTTCTTTCGTTCTTTCTTCCGGACTTTCTTTCTCTCATTCATCATTTCTTTCCTCTTCCTTTCTTCGTTGGTTTGTTTGTTTGTTTCTTCTTTCTTTCCGTTTGATCCTTGTTATTTTTAAAATATTTTCTTTCTTTCTCATTTCTTTCTCATTTCTTTCTCCTTTCTTTCTTTCTTTCTTTCTTTCTTTCTTTCTTTCTTTCTTTCTTTCTCTTTCTTTCTTTCTTTCTTTCTTTCTTTCTTTCATACTTTCTTTCTTTCTTTTTTCTTTCTTTCATACTTTCTTTCTTTCTTCTTCTCAAAATTTCTTTCTTTCTTTCACTCTTTCTTTCTTTCTTTCTTTCTTTCTTTCTTTCTTTCTTTCTTTCTCTTTCTTTCTTTCTTTCTTTCTTTCTTTCATACTTTCTTTCTTTCTTCTTCTCAAAATTTCTTTCTTTCTTTCACTCTTTCGTTCTTTCTTTAGTTGTGTCTAACTTTCTTTCTTTCGTTCTTTCTTCCGGATTTTCTTTCTCTCATTCATCATTTCTTTCTTCTTCCTTTCTTAGTTGGTTTGTTTGTTTGTTTCTTCTTTGTTTCCGTTTGATCCTTGTTATTTTTGAATATTTTCTTTCTTTCTTTCTCTTTCTTTCTTTCTTTCTTTCTTTTATACTTTCTTTCTTTCTTTCTTTCTTTCTTTCTTTCTTTCATACTTTCTTTCTTTCTTCTTCTCAAAATTTCTTTCTTTCTTTCTTTCACTCTTTCGTTCTTTCTTTAGTTTTGTCTAACTTTCTTTCTTTCGTTCTTTCTTCCGGACTTTCTTTCTCTCATTCATCATTTCTTTCCTCTTCCTTTCTTCGTTGGTTTGTTTGTTTGTTTCTTCTTTCTTTCCGTTTGATCCTTGTTATTTTTAAAATATTTTCTTTCTTTCTCATTTCTTTCTCATTTCTTTCTCCTTTCTTTCTTTCTTTCTTTCTTTCTTTCTTTCTTTCTTTCTTTCTTTCTTTCTTTCTTTCTTTCTTTCTTTCTTTCTTTCTTTCTTTCTTTCTTTCATACTTTCTTTCTTTCTTTCTTTCCTCTTTCGGAATTAATCCGAAGTGATCGTTAACCAATCGTTAACCAGAGCTAGACTGCCAGTAGATCCCTTTCATCCACGAAAAGTAAACGGTAAATCGCACGGTATCGTAACTCGATGGACTTGAGGCTTGAGACTTGAGGCTTGAGGCTTGAGGCGGAGTCTGCCAGACGTGCGCTGTTTGCATTGAATGCCCACGTTGACAATCCCATGAAATATGTCAATACAGGCGAAACAGTTTGCCAGTGAACGGCTTCATTCATTTGAACAGTTGGCCCCCAACGGAACGTTATTGATTTACAAAAGTTCGATCTAGCAAAGAAGATTACCGCCTTTAACAAAAAAAAAAAAATAATAATGATAATAATACCATGGCAATGTAACCAGGTACGCGATTATTAGTAAAATCATTGACGGTTACCAGTGTGTGGTCAAGGACATTTCACTATTAATGGATTTAATGTTTAAGTAACTTGAAAAAAAACAACCACGAACTGAAGAAAAGCACTGTATAAGAATCCCAATTTGGGCTGACCCCCAACCCCCTCCCGACCTTCCCCCACCCGCCCCCAAACGGTTCGCAAAAGCACACTATTTTTACTCACGGCCCTGAATTATCTAATATCTACTGGTCCCCCGTCATCCCCCCCCCCTTCCCCGTGTCCTACAGAATTATAACTACAAATTTTAATTGAGACCATTTCCGTAAAATCAAAAATAAAATGTTACGCAGCCAAACGCACTTCTTATGTTTTTTAAGAATCCCATTCCGCGCAGTTATCGGGAATTTCATTTAACGAAACCGGCGCCATCTGGTGGCATCGGTGACATCGTTAAGTATGGAGACTTATTGTATTTTGGGGGATAATAGTGCAAATAGATTCACTGTGTTGTATTAGCAAACCTCGTTGGTTGTTGAAACAACGCATTGACCTGGGACCGACCTGTCCTTTTAACGAAGTGTACTTGAGTCGCACCCAGCTCAAACAACCAGAAGTTAACAACCATCGCTGTGGGGGGGGGGGGGGTGCCCAAGTTTAAACCAACACCCACCCGAAACCTTCCAAGACCTGGAAAACCACCCCCCCCCCCCCCCCCCCCCCCCCCCCTTGGGGGGGGGGGGGGATGCCCAAATTTAAACCCACCCAACACCGAAATCTTCCAAGGCCTGGTAAAGCAGCCCCCCCCCCCCCGACTTCGCCAAGACGCCATATTGGTTGTAAATCATTTCCGTTTCCGACCTTTACTGGCCTCCCTTTGGGGACGTTTCCGGTATGAATAATACAAGCTCCGTATCTCAACACATGCACGTAGATTGTGAGCCCCTCGATGGTTGATGATTTTTTTTGACCCGGCTTGTCAAAAGGGGCACTCTGACAGTTGCTTATGTTGCACGATAATAAGGACACTGTGTTATAAGTGCGTTATATGTGTGTTAAATTTGTGTTATATGTGTGTTCAGCTATCACTGATATCCATCAAATCCCTGAATGTGTTATTTAAAAAAAGTTTTTTTTTTTTTTTAATCATTTAAAACTTGTTCACAGTGTTCACCACCTGGAGAAAAGGATGTATGTAAATAGACCACTATGTTTAGTATCCGGGTGAAAGGAACGCGTTTGTTTAGGGTGGCAACTCATCTAAGAGAGGGCGAAAACTCTGAAATCAAACCCAGAGAAGGAGTCCCGTAGGTGGTTTGACATTGACACAGTGAAAATTCCGACAACTCTTGCGATGCATAGCGCATAAAGAACGCAGTAAGGCAAACACACACACACACACACGCACACATACTGCTGATCTTCTACTGCAGCCTGGTCTCTTTCCAGTCGTCTTGACTACGTCTTACCATTGGATCATATAGAGAAGGACGAGAGAGTGAGGCTGGCGAATTGAGCAACTCTCCCGCATGTTGAACCAAATACAGCTAAGCCAAGGCCACTGCTCGAGTCAAAGCTCTGGGCATCTTCGCACGCGAAGGACGAACAATATATTTACTAAATTACATAAATTTCCCCAACATATATATTATAATATATACGTATATACATATATATATATATATAAAGAGATGTCCCGCATATTCATAAACCAGGGTAGCAGCATGAGTTTCCAAGAGTGCAGCGTAAATCAAATGCCGCACCACAGGGTCGGTCTGTAGTGAACGAGTGTAGCACCATCACCATGGGACAGTCTTAATGGCCCGCCCTTAGACATGCTGGCGACGTGCTTGATAAATGTGATCTTTATGGTCAGGGGGACATGGCCAGTTGATGGCCTGGTGATAGGGGTTTAAACTATTCTAGGACTCTTTCATTTATGTATAGGGCACTTTTATGCGATATGGGCCGTGAGAGACGGGATAGTGTGTTGATGAGAGAGAGAGAGAGAGAGAGAGAGAGACGGAAAGAGAGAGAGAGAGGCGGGTGTGAGAAAGGTGGAGGAAGGGAGGGAGGGGGAGTGAAATAATCAGTGGGAGATACTGAGGAGGTAAGGAAGAGTGACAGCGAGATAAAAGAGTGGGAGTGAGTGGGGGCTCATAGGTTTCACTGGCTGCAAGATGGTATGATATAAATATGTTAAGTGATAGTGAACTTATGTGGTTGGTCTAATGGGCGAATGCAAATGATGGCTATGCGTGGATGACTGAACACAGGTGTAAGTGTCACCGGGTGAATTGTGACAGTATTTTGATGGGCTAATCGAATGACGTATTGATTGGGCTATAGTTGAGTGCGCCCGGTGATGACCACCCGCGTGTAGAGTGCCGAGACTTTTGAGACAATAGACAGTGTTTAGGTTGCTGTTCCAATTCAACGAACGTGTTCCCAGATGTCATAAAACTGTGTTAGGTGGCGTAAAACTGTGTAAGCTGACGTTAAACTGTGTTAGGTGACGTAAAACTGTGTTAGGTGTGACGTTATACTGTGTTATGTGACGTAAACTTGTGTTATGTGACGTAAGACTGTGTTAGGTGACGTAAAACTGTGTTAGGTGTGACGTTATACTGTGTTATGTGACGTAAAACTGTGTTAGGTGTGACGTTATACTGTGAGGCGACGTAAAATTGTGAGGTGACGTATCATGCATAGTTCATTACCGTACTAAAAAAGAGTTGATACCGTTTATTTTGCCCTGATTATTAAATACCCGGTAATAGATTATTTTGGCATTTATTTATAGAGCATTCAATTTGGATTGATCGGTGGCTATATTAATTCTTTTTCTTCCAACTTTGTTAGTTAGTACATACCATCATTACTATAGATATTTTACAGTGTAATAGGAAAAAGATGCAGACGTAGGCTTGGGGGACGGGGGTCGAAATAGGCACCCGACTTGGGCGCCATCTTCAGAGGGTGCCAAAATCGTCATTGTTCATGCAAAGTATGGGTGTTAGTAAATACAACTTTTGAAGAGAGAGCGTAAATTCAGGCTTAACGCTGAGCGCAGATTTCGCCCAAACATGGCCTTGTATATTTCTGTAATCATTTGTTTGTTAATATTTACTACTCAGTCCTTTCTGTCACTCAAGTATAAATAAATCTTTAAAAAAAACAAAAAACAAATGCATATTTATCTGACGTCATAAGTTCATTTCATGATATCCCCACGTCAGCTATTGATCTGTGCTGAATTCTGTAATGAGGATCTTTCAGTCACAGTGGCGTAGCTAGGGTTGGTGCCGCCAGTGACGGGACAAGCTCTTGCCACCTCTCTTCCGCCAAAATCTCTGAAAATGGCCCATACTGGACACAATAAATAATTTGCCAAGTGCAAGGTCTGGTTGAGGGGGGGGGTGGCTTCGATCAAAACAAGGGTAAGACACCACTGCCCCTCAAAATTTAAAAAAATAGGACATGGACTGCCCCTTTACATATGCCTTCATGTGACAATGCTTTGTCTTTTAACGCAGTCTCCCTGTTTGACAAATCGGCTTATAGTTGCGTCGAGGCTTGCACTTTGGACGTCATGTCAGCTTAGGAAGTCACATCACGGCAGGTACGAGGTCACATCACGGCAGGTACGAGGTCATATCGTGGCAGGTACGAAGTCACATCACTGCAGGTACGAAGTCACATCACGGTAGGTACGAAATCACATCACCGCAGGTCCGAAGTCACATCACCGCAGGTCCCAAGTCACATCACGGCAGGTACGAAGTCACATCGCGGCAGATCCGAAGTCACATCGCGGCAGGTACGAAGTCACATCGCGGCAGGTACGAAGTCTCATCACGGCAGGTACGAAGTCATATCCCGGCAGGCAACACTTAACTGGGTCCAAAATGTCACCTATTTTTCACCAACCGAAGTCACATCTAGTAAGTACGAAGTCACATCACGACAGGTACCAGTGAACTCGGTCCAATATGTCACCTATTTTTCCCCTGCCGAAGTCACATCACGGCAAGTACGAGGTCACATCAAGACAGGTACCAGTGAACTTGATCCAATACGTCACTTGTTTGCCACCCACCTCACCCGTGTAATTGAGTATCGATCACAATAGAACCTGGCCTGTTGTCGTGATGCACCTCACTGCCCTCCGTCATGGTATCAGATTGCAGACCACGGGCTCGGGGCGCCAATGACGGGTGTTCCACATTAAAAAATAATTTGAAAATTTGCAGTGTTTTTCTAATCATGACTCCACGATTCCATGTTTTTTTTGTTTTTTTTAAAGTTGTGGAGATAATGAGGTGTCACCGTCGTGTATGCTCTGGTTGGAACGTCATGTCACCGTCGTATATGCACTGGTTGGAATGGCATGTCACCGTCGTGTATGCTCGGGTTGGAATGTCATGTCAGTCACAGGCTTGTATGCTCTGGTTGGCATGTCATGTCATGTCACCGGCTTATATGCTCTGGTTGTCATCTCATGTCACCGGCGTGTATCTTCTGGTTGTCATCTCATGTCACTGGCTTGTATGCTCTGGTTGGGTTGTCATGTCAAGTCACCGGCTTGTATGCTCTGGTTGTCATCTCATGTCACCGGCGTGTATCTTCTGGTTGGCATCTCATGTCACCGGCTTGTATGCTCTGGCTGTCATCTCATGTCACCGGCGTGTATCATCTGGTTGGCATCTCATGTCACCGGCTTGTATGCTCTGGTTGTCATCTCATGTCCCCGGCTTACATGCTCTGTTTGTCTTTCATGTCACCGGCGTATGTGCTCTGGTTGGCATCTCATGTCACCGGCGTATATGCTCTGGTTGGCATCTCATGTCACCGGCGTATATGCTCTGGTTGGCATCTCATGTCACCGGCGTATATGCTCTGGTTGGCATCTCATGTCACCGGCGTATATGCTCTGGTTGGCTCGCATGACACCAGCGTGTATGCTCTGGTTGACATCTCCTATTTTGCTGGTAGCTTCATCCATTACCTTCGTTTTTTTTTTTTTTTTACATTTTCTAACAACGTTTTCTAACAATGGGGTATGTGCGACACCCTCAACTTTCCAGGGGCCGTGACGTCATAGAAGGGTCGCGATTGATAGGAGAGTATGTAGCATTAGAGCGATTAGAGCTTTATGATAATGCATCTCATGTCACCGGCGTATATGCTCTGGTTGGCTCGCATGACACCAGCGTGTATGCTCTGGTTGACATCTCCTATTTTGCTGGTAGCTTCATCCATTACCTTCGTTTTTTTTTTTTTACATTTTCTAACAACGTTTTCTAACAATGGGGTATGTGCGACACCCTCAACTTTCCAGGGGACGTGACGTCATAGAAGGGTCGCGATTGATTGGAGAGTATGTAGCATTAGAGCGCTTAGAGCTTTATGATAAGCGCTATATAAAAATGCCTAAATAAATAAATAAATAGCATTGCGAATGACGTCACGAAGCCTCTACCTTCGGCCGCTCTCCTCGGTCGTGACATAAGCAGTAGCAGGTGTGTAGTGGTGTCTGAATGTGTACCACTCGGCTGAGTTATGAAACAATGACTGCTCTGTGTGTTGTGTCTTCATGTATGTCTCGATGTGGGTGTCCTCGTGTGTGTCTCGATGTGCGTGTCTTCGTGTGTGTGTCTCCATGTGCGTGTCTTCTTGTGTGTTTCGATGAGTGACTTCATGTGTGGCTCGATGTGTGTGTCCTCGTGTGTGTCTCGTTGTGGTGTGCTTGTGTGTGTTTCGATGGGCGTGTCTTCGTGTGTGCCTCCACGTCTGTGTCTTTATGTGTGTCTCAATGTGCATGTCTTCGTGTGTGTTTCGATGTGTGTGAATTCATGTGTGTCTCGATCTGCGTGTCCTCGTGTGTATCTCGATTTGCGTGTCTTCGTGTGTGTCTCGATGTGCGTGTCTTCATGTGTGTCTCGATGTCCATGTCCTCGTGTGTGTCTCGATGTGCGTGTCCTCGTGTGTGTCTCGATGTGCGTGTCTTCATGTGTGTCTCGATGTCCGTGTCCTCGTTTGTGTCTCGATGTGCGTGTCCTCGTGTGTGTTTTGATGTCCGTGTCCTCGTGTGTGTCTCGTTGTACGTGTCCTCGTTTTTGTCTCGATGGGCGTGTCCTCGTGTGTGTCTCGATGTGCGTGTCCTCGTGTGTGTTTTGATGTGCGTGTCCTCGTGTGTGTCTCGTTGTACGTGTCTTCGTGTGTGTCTCGACGGGCGTGTCCTCGTGTGTGTCTCGATGTGCGTGTCCTCGTGTGTGTCTCGATGTGCGTGTCCTCGTGTGTGTCTCGATGTGCGTGTCCTCGTGTGTGTCTCGATGTGCGTGTCCTCGTGTGTGTCTTGATGTCCATGTCCTCGTGTGTGTCTCGTTGTGCGTGTCCTCGTTTGTGTCTCGATGGACGTGTCTTCGCGTCGTGTCTTCGTGTGTGTCTCGATGTCCGTGTCCTCGTTTGTGTCTCGATGTGCGTGTCCTCGTGTGTGTTTTGATGTCCGTGTCCTCGTGTGTGTCTCGTTGTGCGTGTCCTCGTGTTTGTCTCGATGGGCGTGTCCTCGTTTGTGTCTCGATGTGCGTGTCCTCGTGTGTGTTTTGATGTTCGTGTCCTCGTGTGTGTCTCGTTGTACGTGTCCTCGTTTTTGTCTCGATGGGCGTGTCCTCGTGTGTGTCTTGATGTCCATGTCCTCGTGTGTGTCTCGTTGTGCGTGTCCTCGTTTGTGTCTCGATGGACGTGTCTTCGCGTGTGCCACCACGTCTGTGTCTTTATGTGTGTCTCAATGTGCGTGTCGTCATGTGTGTTTCGATGTCTGTGTCTTCATGTGTGTCTCGACGGGCGAGTCCTCGTGTGTGCCTCCACGTGTGTGTCCTTACGTGTGTCTCAATGTGCGTGTCCTCGTGGGGCGTCTCGGTGCGCGTGTCTTCATGTGTGTCTCGATGTGCGTGTCGTCGTGTGTGTGTCTCGATGCGTGTGTCATCATGCGTGCCTCCACGTGTGTGTCTTCATGTGTCTCGATGTGTGTGTTTTTACGTATGTCTCGATGTGTGTGTCTTCGTGTGTGTTCCGCCTTTATGTGTGGAGAGTAATATTTTGTTTTGTTTCCTCTCTTCTGTAACAGTTGTGAAGGAAACGATTTTTTCATTGGTTTGTCACCAGGTATCGGCTTTTAAAAATGCCATCTAAAACCCAGTTTAAGCCCGAGGCTCTCGGCGTTTGATCTGTGAGGGGTTGGTTTGTCCGTTGGAACGTTGGCTTAAGGCAGTGGTTCTCAAACTTTCTAGTGCCGCGACCCCTTAATACTGTTTCTCGTGTCGTGGTGACCCCCAAGCCACAACAATTATTTTCGTTGCTACTTCATAGCTGTAAGGATATAGGTTTTTCACATGTTCTTAGGCGACCCCTGGAAAAGGGTCCCGCGACCCCCAAAGGGGTCGCAACCCACAGGTTGAGAACCGCTGGCTTCAGGTGTATGAATTCAGTTGAAGCAAGACACGTAGATAAAACTTCGGGTGGGCCGCTAAATGGTGGACCATTGGATGACAGTCATTTTTTCATCAAACCTTCTGTTATCAACATTAGAAACTAACTTATTACTGTACCCCCGCCGCTGCTGGACACATGTCACTCCCCTGGGGGGACAGCATGGGGACTAACTGTTGGTAGTATGATAAGACAATGAAATGCTGGGATATAGCTACTTTGAACAGGAAAAAAAAACTAAATATAAATTTTTTTTTTTTAATGCAACGTTTAAAAAAAAAAAAAGCACCAACAATAAATTGAGAACCACCATGACCCTGTGCTGAAGCACAGCAGCATTTCAGAAGTCTGAGACAATAAGGAACCACAGTGATCATGTCTTGTAATACTCTCAAACAATGAGAACCGCCGAGACCCTGTGTTGTCATACCCAAACGTGGCAAAAAGTCTCAAACAATGAGAACCGCCCAGACCGTGTGTTGTCATACACCAGCATGGCAGAAGTCTCAAGCAGCCACTGTTCGATTGTTTCATCATCAATGGCGCCCAAGGCCAAACTCCATTAAACAGAATTCAAGAGCCCACGAGTGTGTAAATGGGGTTTGTCCCAAACACTCAGGGGCGTGCACTCAGTAATTCGCCTTCGGGGCTGACAAAGTGCAGTGGCAGTGCTGTTGAGCACGCGCGCGCGCGCACACATACACAAACACACACACAACCCACGCACACATACACATCGCAGGACAAAGATGACGTTTGTTTATACAGCTCTTGTGAGTTGAAAAGAGTTGAGAGGAATCAAAGACAGTTTCTGACTAGTCCTCTGTGTGTCCTTGTGGATCTATTTTTAGCATAAAAGCACGCTTTTTTTCCCCCACCTGTTTTCTTGCACATCTCGTTTTCCCTTTCTATAAGAAGGACTTGTCTGTTGGTCTTCATTGACTCTGATAATATTAAACAGTGTCCGAAGGAAAAGGCCAGCCTTCACCAATCAACGTTCATCTTCTTACATTTGAGGCCCCCACGATCAATTTATTGATCATTCTGGCTCCTGGTTTGAATTCAGAGTTTTTGCCTTCTCTTAGATGGGTGGCGAGTCTTATCCACCCCGGGGATGCTCGGGATGCTGGCTTTGGTTAGGGTGTGAGCTCCAGGCCACCACCTAATGGTGTGAGTCAGTCTGGACCGCTCGGCCACTTCAGCACCCACGTTGGTTCAGTTAATGAGTGATTTCTTACAAGGCCAAAGTATTTAAACGATTTCATACACATTCAGCTCAAGGCTATAGTTTCTAACATATCATTACTATTATTTTTTTTTTAATTTAAGAAAAAAATGATCGGTGACAAAAGATGTTTGGATAATAGCCAACAAGCTTGATGGTTCATCTAAAGTGTAGAGATTAAACATGGTACAATGACATGATTCAATAACATGGTACAATAACATGATGCAATAACATGGTACAATAACATGATGCAATGACATGGTACAATGACATGATGCAATAACATGGTACAATGACATCATGCAATAACATGGTACAATAACATGATACAATGACATGATTTAATAACATGGTACAATAACATGATTTAATAACATGGTACAATAACATGATGCAATAACATGGTACAATAACATGGTACAATGACATGATTTAATAACATGGTACAATAACATGATTTAATAACATGGTACAATAACATGATGCAATAACATGGTACAATAACATGGTACAATGACATGATTTAATAACATGGTACAATAACATGATTTAATAACATGGTACAATAACATGATGCAATAACATGGTACAATAACATGGTACAATGACATGATTTAATAACATGGTACAATAACATGATTTAATAACATGGTACAATAACATGATGCAATAACATGGTACAATAACGTGGTGCAATAACATGGTACAATAACATGATGCGATAACATGGTACAATAACGTGGTGCAATAACATGGTACAATAACGTGGTGCAATAACATGGTACAATAATGTGGTGCAATAACATGGTACAATAACATGATGCAATAACATGGTACAATAACATGATGCAATAACATGGTACAATAACATGATGCAATAACATGGTACAATAACGTGGTGCAATAACATGGTACAATAACGTGGTGCAATAACATGGTACAATAACATGATGCGATAACATGGTACAATAACATGATGCAATAACATGGTACAATAACGTGGTGCAATAACATGGTACAATAACGTGGTGCAATAACATGGTACAATAATGTGGTGCAATAACATGGTACAATAACATGATGCAATAACATGGTACAATAACATGATGCAATAACATGGTACAATAACATGATGCAATAACATGGTACAATAACGTGGTGCAATAACATGGTACAATAACGTGGTGCAATAACATGGTACAATAACATGATGCGATAACATGGTACAATAACATGATGCAATAACATGGTACAATAACGTGGTGCAATAACATGGTACAATAACGTGGTGCAATAACATGGTACAATAAGATGATGCAATAACATGGTACAATAACATGATGCAATATCATGGTACAATAACGTGGTGCAATAACATGGTACAATAACGTGGTGCAATAACATGGTACAATAACATGGTACAATAACATGGTACAATAACATGGTACAATAACATGATGCAATAACATGGTACAATAACGTGGTGCAATAACATGGTACAATAACGTGGTGCAATAACATGGTACAATAACATGGTACAATAACATGGTACAATAACATGATGCAATAACATGGTACAATAACGTGGTACAATAACATGGTACAATAACATGATGCAATAACATGGTACAATAATATGGTACAATAACGTGGTGCAATAGCATGGTACAATAACATGATTCAATAACATGGTACAATAACGTGGTACAATAACACGTTTCAATAGCAAGGCGTACCGATCTTTGAAAAAAATAACTTGTCTGGTACACTGGTGGCTTGTCGGGTATAGACTAAAGTACAGTAGCCAATATCTAGCTGATGGCTCGTGGGAGTCAAATAGTTGGGACGAAAAGCAAAGAACTGATTCCAACAATTCTTAGTCCCTTTAAAGAGTGGCGACATTATCATCTGGTCAAGAGCACACCTAGGTCAAGAGCACACCTAGGTCAAGAGCACACCTAGGTCAAGGGCACACATAGGTCAAGGGCACACCTAGGTCAAGAGCACACCTAGGTCAAGAGCACACCTAGGTCAAGGGCACA
Organism: Lymnaea stagnalis; assembly: GCA_964033795.1. Lineage (NCBI taxonomy): Eukaryota > Metazoa > Mollusca > Gastropoda > Lymnaeidae > Lymnaea > Lymnaea stagnalis. Next base: position 645,988 of record CAXITT010000413.1, on the reverse strand, counting down.
CATAGGTCAAGGGCACACCTAGGTCAAGAGCACACCTAGGTCAAGAGCACACCTAGGTCAAGAGCACACCTAGGTCAAGCGCACACCTAGGTCAAGAGCACACCTAGGTCAAGAGCACACCTATTAGGTCAAGAGCAAAACTAGGTCAAGAGCACACCTAGGTCAAGAGCACACCTAGGTCAAGAGCACACATAGGTCAAGAGCACACCTAGGTCAAGAGCACACCTAGGTCAAGAGCACACCTAGGTCAAGAGCACACCTAGGTCAAGGGCACACCTAGGTCAAGGGCACACCTAGGTCAAGGGCACACCTAGGTCAAGGGCACACCTAGGTCAAGGGCACACCTAGGTCGAGAGCACACCTAGGTCGAGAGCACACCTAGCTCAAGAGCACACCTTATCTTTTCTGAACAGTAAACCATTTTACGTGGTTTTTTTATATGAGCCCCATTAAATGTAGATTATGCCTTTTGTGTATCGTCCTTTACTGTTGCGTCTGTTGTATGTTGAAGGCTGACTTACTATGATAATCAGTCTGTTATATGTTGAAGGCTAGCTTTATGTGATAATTAGTCTGCTATAGGTTGAAGGCTGACTTTCTATGATAATCAGCCTGATATGTTCAAGGCTGGCCTCCTATGATAATCAACCGTTTAAGCTGAAGGCTGATTTCCTATGATAACCAGAATCAGTTTCTCTCCGTCCAGCACTCGCGTCTAGACATTTGTAATAATGTAATGGCTTCGGAAACCTCAACTCTTTCTTTTTTTTTTTTTTTTTTTTACTTCTTGGGTTTTGGGGCGGGGGGAGAGGGGGGGGGGGGGGGGGGGTGGGGGTGGGTGGTCCACAAACGCTGGTGTCAAACAGTTCGGTAATCCGTGACGTCACCCACCCCTTTTAAATACTATGGTCAGCGTTTCTCAAACTCCTGTTTCCTTGGCCCGTTTATTTTCCTTTTTACATCGATGACCGACAAAAAAACAAAAAAACAAAAGAACAAGCAAAGCACCTGTAGCTCGGCTTTTGAGACATTTTTTGTGTCCCGGTATTTTTGCTTTCTTCGTGACCCGGTATTTTTGCTTTCTTCGTGACCCGGTATTTTTGCTTTCTTCCTGACCCGGTTTTTTGCTTTCTTCGTGACCCGGTATTTTTGCTTTCTTCGTGACCCGGTATTTTTGCTTTCTTCCTGACCCGGTATTTTTGCTTTCTTCGTGACCCGGTATTTTTGCTGTCTTCGTGACCCGGTACCGGGTCGCGAGCCGGGATATGGGAAAGGCTGCAATGTATGCTTAGAATAAATTCCCTATCTGTAATTTTGTGGCACTATATGAACGTGATTTAGAATTTAACTTGACATCTTTGACGTCATTATGAGGTTCCATTATTGTACGGTGTAGACTGAAGTGTGACAGACAGAGACAACGGTGCAATTGTCATAGACTAAAGTGTAATTGTGATAGACTTAAGTGTAATTGTCATAGACTAAAGTGTAATTGTGATAGACTTAAGTGTAATTTTCATAGACTATAGTGTAATTGTGATAGACTTAAGTGTAATTGTCATAGACTAAAGTGTAATTGTGAGAGACTTAAGTGTAATTGTCATAGAATAACGTGTAATTGTGATAGACTTAAGTGTAATTGTCATAGATTAAAGTGTAATTGTGATAGACTTAAGTGTAATTGTCATCGACTAACGTGCAATTGTGATAGACTTAAGTGTAATTGTCTTCGACTAACGTGTAATTGTGATAGACTAACGTGTAATTGTCATAGACTAAAGTGTAATTGTGATAGACTTAAGTGTAATTGTCATAGACTAAAGTGTAATTGTGATAGACTTAAGTGTAATTGTCATAGACTAAAGTGTAATTGTGATAGACTTAAGTGTAATTGTCATCGACTAACGTGTAATTGTGATAGACTTAAGTGTAATTGTCATCGACTAACGTGTAATTGTGATAGACTTAAGTGTAATTGTCATAATAGACTAAAGTGTATTAGTCAATAATGGTATGGCTCCCTAGAATCCGGCTAAATTATGTCCAAACGTTACTAAAACTCAACCAACGCCCAGAGGCGAGCGGAACAACAATTCACAGGAAAAGAAGTCACGGACAAAAAAGTCACAAGTTTTGCTACGAACAAAAAAAAAATTTTTACAGAAAAACTTTTTATTTACCGTAATTATATTTATGAGTCTATCTAAATGTGTCTATCATAAATATTTATATGGACTTACATATAAAAGTACGGTTAATAAAACTAATTTCTGTGATTATTTTCTGTGCCATTTTCCTATGACATTTCTTTTTTTTCCTTCTCGTCTAATCATGTCAAGAGTTTCAACTTATCTCTTGGTCATGAACAGCAAAAACATAGTAACTGATGCCAGACACACACTACACACACCACACACACACACACAATCCGATGCCAGATACAAGTGCTGATGACCTTTCCGTTTATAACAATAACCATAAGAGGATAAATGCTTTGTCGCTTCATTTAAGGCAGACCTCGACATATCCTGGGTCTATTTTTGTGAGTAAACCTTATCATTGGATGCAACATATAATAATAATAATAATAAAGTTCATTTAAAAAACACGCTTCATCCCCAAAGGCTCGAAGCGTGGTACAAAGTCAACAAAAAACATATCTATAATTCACCACATTTAAAACAAACACAACACTACAAAAACTAAGTACAAGCATACAATATCAAAGTCTTTCTAGTCATTTCAACCCGGAGCAACACAGCAACACATGGAAAATAAGGTAGACAATCATCCCAGAAGGTATTTGCGAAATAGATGTGTCTTTAGATCTGTTTTAAAGGACTCCAGTGTCTGGTTGTTTCTAAGATCGACAGGAAGGGCGTTCCAAATTGTTGGACCAGCAAATGCGAAAGTGCGCTTTCCGTAAGTCTCAAGGCAAACACGTGGTGTCGAGAGTTTGCCACTATCGGATGAGCGGAGCTCTCTACTGGGTACATAAGGCGTCAGCAGCTCTTTCAGATAGGACGGCGCCAGGTCATGTAAGCAGCGGTAGCACAAAGTTGCGATTTTGTACTCTATGCGAGCACGCACCGTCATTTAGACCTGTGTTTCTCAACCTTCCTAATGCGACGACCCGTGTATTGCAGTTCCTCATATTGTTCCTCCCTCAAACCATAAAATCTATTTACGTTGTTACTGCACAAATGTGTGTTTTCCGATGATCTTAAGCAACCCTTGAATTAAGGTCGTTTGCCCCCCCCCCCCCCCGGGTCGTGACCCGCAGGTTGAGAACCGCTGATTTAGACGCATTTCATAACAGCTGTCTTGTTAATTAGACTTTAAAAAAAAGCAACAAAAACAAATGAAAGATCCAAAACATGCACGCAAGGGAGACAAAAAGAGGGGGGGGGTGGAGGGAAGGGAGGGGCTGGGTTTTATTTTCAATGACTCAATGGGACACATAATGCCACGCAATTTGGATGTGAAAACAAGCTAGAAAATTAGCCCTTGCAGTGTCCAGACAAACAGTATTTTATTGTGATTTTAATGAAATGGGTTGGCCATCATGATGTGAGGAGTATTGTTGCGTGGGTGCCCCCCCCCCGCGCCAATAACAGATACCGGGCAGCTGGTGATAAAGCACATTAATGGACGCTCTGGGTGAAGGCGAGTAATTGTTGGATAGGCTTCTATTGGTAAGTAAGTCATGCTGAGGTGAGCGTGTATTGGTCGAAGTATCAATAACCGGAGTGGACCAGAGTACTAGTAGCAACTAGAGGTCAGCCTAAGTTCACAACAGCCCCCGGATACGATGATGCCCCAATCGCAAGTAACTACAACATATAAAGACAAAAACACAGCAACTACAACATATAAAGACAAAAACACGGTAACTACTACATATAAAGACCAAGTAAAAACTACACGTAAAGACCAGATACCAAACAACCCTTGCATACAAAGATCAAGGCCCAAGTACCCACTAAATACAAAGATCAAGTCCCAAGTACCCACTAAATACAAAGACCAAGTCCCAAGTAACCATTAAATACAAAGACCAAGTCCCAAGTAACCACTGCATACAAAGACCAAATCCCAAGTAACCACTAAATACAAAGACCAAGTCCCAAGTAATCACTGCATACAAAGACCAAGACCCAAGTAACCGCTACATCTAAAGACCACAGGAGAACACCGGGGCGTCCACAAAGCCTTGGTCCCTTTCCCCCACGATAAATGGGATGATTTCATTACCAGACGTCGACACCGCTAAAGCGTGCTGACTTAGGGACCACAAATGGTCTGACCAGCTCCCACTAACAGCGAACCATTTCAAGGGGCACCACCCACCAAGAGGTTCAGTAAGTGAAGTCCCTTCCTCTCAAGTGTGTAGCCCATTGAGACGGTTCTATTAATTTCTCTGGTCAGTCTAACCATTAACGCTAAAATCACATAGCAGTACAAAAATAAACACATATATTTATAGAAAGGGCTAAAAATAGATTCCACAAATTATTCAGGTATTTATTGAACTGTTTCGGATTTTCCGTTTCTTCACCCCCCCCCCCCCTAAAAATAAACACATATATTTATAGAAAGGGATAAAAATAGATTCCACAAATTTTTCAGGTATTTATTGAACTGTTTCGGTTTTTCCTTTTTTTCACCCCCCCCCCCCCTTTTCCGAGAGTAGCTTAGTATTGAGGTTACAAATATATTTTCCTTCGCCGTTGCTTCCTACCGGAAGTTATCTATAGCCTGAGCCCTGCGGGGCCCTGAGCCACGTAAGCCCACCATGGGAGCCCCAGGAGCCCATCGATGTTACACACTTATTATTTGCCCTAATATGTACATTCAATGAAATTTGTTAGCTCTATACTGGCGGTGCGTGTGAGAGCTTGAGTCTGGTGGTAAATCACGATAGATTTACACTGTTCTGTTATGGGTTGCCATGTGATGTTATGTGTTGTCATGTGATGTTATGTGTTGTCATGTGATGTTATGTGTTGTCATGTGATGTTATGTGTTGCCATGTGATGTTATGTGTTGCCATGTGATGTTATGTGTTGCCATGTGATGATACGCGTTGCCATGTGAGTTATGCGTTGCCATGTGACGTTACGTGTTGTCATGTGATGTTATGTTTTGTCACGTGATATCGTGAAGGCAGTGGCGTCGGAAGGCGTGCGGTGGGGGCGGGGCGGACCACCTTGGGCGGCGTCACTTTTTTTCCCCTTCATGTTGTGGGGTGGCAAGGTTCTTTTTTTTTTTTTGTTCGTGGAAAGGCGGTGTCAAAAAGCCCCGGACCATCCTTGTTTGGTCCTAACCCTGGCTACGCCACTGAACGAATGAACCACAGCTACACGTTATGCACTCGGTTCTCTAAATCTCCGGCCATCATTCACTTTCTCTTGCACATCATCATTCGCTTTCTCTTGCACATCATCATTCGCTTTCTCTTGCACATCATCATTCGCATTCTCTCGCACATCATCATTCGCTTTCTCTCGCACATCATCATTCGTCTTCTCTTGCACATCATCTCATTCAGCTTATTGCCGTTGTTATAGGATGAATAAAACATGAGCACGTGGATACTGAAAGTAAGATGCAAAGCATTATTTCTGTTAAATCACCTGTTATCGCAATGACAGGCTGCAAATTTGAAGTTCATATGAATTATTGGATTTTTACCCTTTTACTAAACGTACCATTTTCAAAGACCCAACACACACCTCCTCCCCCCCCCCTATTTTTCCTTATTTTTTCCTTACCCTCCACCCAATGTTATAACTCTGAAACCAGACTTCATCAGACCCCAAGGTCATCGTCTATAAGCCAGACTTCATCAGACCCAAGGTCAACCTATCTCAACACGAGTTTCTGCTCGACGGCCTCCTCCCTCTCCACTGGTCATCACATTGACCCGCCTCGTAGTGTTTCGCGTTTGACGCGATTTTGGGGGGTGGGGGTGGGTGGGGGGTAGGGCAGGAGGTGAGACTCCGAGACAATCATTGTGGACACTAGCACCTCAACCAGACACTTTTGGTTTCGGCTGCCCGCTGACTAAGCCAAGCTCATGGCATGTGCGCTGGAATACCGTCATTTGAATAACTCCCCACGGAAGAATCTTTGCAAACAGTCGTCAGTCGTTCATGGTTGAAATGTTGTTCCCCCTCTCAACTATTGTGTCGTATTGTGTCCTCAGCTTGAGAAAAACCTTTAGACGTCTTGTGTTTAATGATTACAAAATGTCGTCGTGGTTCAAATATGAATGTATAAAAAAATATTTGGATCAATACAAGAATGTCATCTTATCTTAGTTTTATCTTATTTTAATTTTCGTAACGAAATTGAAGAGAAAAAAAATCTTTGGAAAAGTTGAAGAAAAACGTGTTTGGACCGCCAGACTCCGCAACCCCCTTCCCACGCCACCTTTTCTGCTCAACGGCGCCCAGGGCTGTGTACTCAAATATTTATTTCTTGGTATTTATGGTGTGATGTTATGTTTATTTTGATAATCAACGTCAAACAGTAAACTCTCTCGACGGGTCAATGAAGAGTCTACTCACGTCTGAAGCAGGTCTGTATATTATGTACACACAGGATTTTTCACGACCGTCTGAGTGGGTGGGTGGCTGTAACGCAACGCAACGCTGCGTTCAATAAAGCTGCACCTAATTGCGTTAGAAAATTTGCACCAAATTACATTGCACCCGGCAAAGAATATATATTTTTTTTAAAACAATCAAATGGAGAAAATGAATTTTAAAAGAAATAATGTAGTTAGCGTTGTATGCGAAGATCAATAATTGCTTTTAATTGTAATCTCTAAAGTCATGTATTTTCTTTATAAAGGGGAAGAAGCTAGATTAGTCCAAGAACACAGTCTTTCATTTCTATATAACGAAACCGTCAGTAAATGGATTGTGTTAATATCTTGAATCTTTGAGAGTATTACCTTTTAGAACTCAGATTTACAATTTAAACAAAAAATAAAACCCACTTTTTCCCCCACCCATATTTCTTTTGAGAGTATGAAATCAAAAAGAAAACAGCATGATGTGAGCCAGGCCCCCACAACTCAAAATGTAAGGCGGGCCGTAATACTTAATGAAAAACTTATGCCGGCCGAAAGTAAATAAGACAGGGGGGGGGGAGCTATTAAGATAATAGTAGTAATAATAATTAAGAATAGCTCGTTACTTCGCGGGCCGCAAATTGGGTGTTGGCGGGCCACAAAGTGGGTGTTGGCGGGTCGCAAAGTGATTGTTGGCGGGCCGCAAAGTGGGTGTTGGCGGGTCGCAAAGTGGGTGTTGGCGGGCCGCAAAGTGGGTGTTGGTGGGCCGCAAAGTGGGTGCTGGCGGGCCGTATGCTGTGCAAGCCTGATATAAATTGTATGTCCCAAATTGTTTGTTTGTTTGTTTGTTTGTTTGTTTGTTTGTTTTGTTTTACAAAAGAATCTCATTTAGCCCTGTTTTCTGGAACTTTGTCAGTGAAGACAGTGTCATCACATTTCCTTCATCTTCCTCTTGAAAAACATGAAAAAAAAAACGAGATTTTTTGCCGGTAGGGGCTGAAAAATTTGAAAGAATGTGTTTTTATTGGCAACGAGTCTGTGCACCACGTTTCAGCTCGATAGGTTTGGCGGGAAGTGGGTTCATTAGCCATCCGTGATTTTGCCAGCCAGTCACGATCAGAACTGAAATTTATATACAAAGTGTTAAAAATGAAACGAAAATCGATAAAAAGAACTGATCCGATAGAGTTTTTTTTTAAAAAGAAATTTATAATGGCAATTTGGTTCCTATCACCAAAAGAGGAAATAGACCGTCACTTTAAGTTGTTTTAAAAAAAAAAAAAAAATCATTTCTGCATTCAACGCTTAGTTTAAAAATCATGCATTTGGACTCAAAGTTTGTATACAAACGTGTTTTCTACTGAAAGTCGAGTTGCCCTTGTATTTCTACTGAAAGTCGAGTTGCCCTTGCGTTTCTACTGAAAGTCGAGTTGCCCTTGCGTTTCTACTGAAAGTCGAGTTGCCCTTGCGTTTCTACTGAAAGTCGAGTTGCCCTTGCGTTTCTACTGAAAGTCTTGTTGCCCTTGTGTTTCTACTGAAAGTCGAGTTGCCCTTGTGTTTCTACTGAAAGTCGAGTTGCCCTTGTGTTTCTACTGAAAGTCGAGTTGCCCTTGTATTTCTACCGAAAGGCGTATAGCCCATGTAATTCTACTAGAATACGAGTTACCTTCGTATCTCTACTGGAAGTCGTGTTCTCCTTGCATCCCTACTGGAAGTCTTGTTTCCTTTGTATTTCTACTGAAAGTCGTGTTGCCCTTGTAATTTTTAAAGGTCGCGTTTATTACCGTCAAGTAGAGCGCTATTCTGGGCAAACACTGCCAAACATCATGAACCATTCAAAGCGCCCCCCCCCCCGCCTCCCCCCTAAAGCATATTATCATGACGTCGTCCAGTCCAGTTGTGACACTGTGTAATGCGATACCCAATCCTTATTTGCGTAAACAGTCCCAGGCGCTCAACACGTGCGTGACATGAGCCAATGAGTCACGCCATTGTATGAGATGCCGAAGAAAGCGCATGTTTTATGGAAATGTGCACCGTCTCAGACGATAAATAGGAATTACTTAAGGTGATACATGCAAATAGGAAGGAGTGGAAGACGTAGCCGTATGTTTTATGTGGTGATTGGTGCAATTATATCGGCCAATTCAATGATACCGTGCGAGACAAGGATATTAAAGTTTGAAATTGGAAGCGGCGGGAACAAAGAAGGCTACGTCTCAGAGACCAAATTCTGACCGCGTCACTGAGACTAAATTCTGGAGGCGTCTCAGAGACCAAATTCTGACCGCGTCACTGAGACCAAATTCTGGCGGCGTCTCAGAGACAAAATTCTGGCGGCGTCTCAGAGACTAAATTCTGATGGCATCTCAGAGACCGAATTCTGACGGCGTCTCTGATACGAAATTCTGATTACGTCACTGAGACCGAAATTTGCGGCGGGAAGTTCCGGTAGTATTCTACAAGGACAATGTTCCGGTAGTATCCTACAAGGACAAAATTCTGGCGGCGTCTCAAAGACTAAATTCTGATGGCGTCTCAGAACCAAATTCTGACGGCGTCTCTGATACGAAATTCTGACCGCGTCTCAGAGACCGAATTCTGGCGGCGTCTCTGATACGAATTTCTGATTACGTCACTGAGACCGAATTTTGTGGCGGGAAGTTCCGGTAGTATTCTACAAGGACAAACTCCAGTAGTATCCTACAAGGACAAAATTCTGGCGGCGTCTCAAAGACTAAATTCTGATGGCGTCTCAGAACCAAATTCTGACGGCGTCTCTGATACGAAATTCTGACCGCGTTTCAGAGACCGAAATCTGGCGGCGTCTCTGAGACCGATTTCTGGTTGCGCCTTTGCGACAAAATGCTGGCTACGTCTCTGAAACCACGTTTTTGACTGCTTAGCTTCGATCTTGCTGAATTTTAAACACCACAAAACAATTCACTGCTTTTGACAATACTGTCCTGTCATACAGGGCACGTATGTGCGTGGGGGCGTGGGGGGGGTGGTGGTTTAGGGGGGGGGAATAGTCGCGACCTTTGGCGGAGGCGTCAGTCACCATTGTCAAGATGTAAAAGGAAAGTAATAACTTGCGATGCCAGACGTTGGATATTTTCCTATAACATTTCTCTCATTTCTGGAATGTTCTCTCTCACTGTATTTTTCTAGATACGCATATCGTGTGAACTTTAGCACAAGTCAAAGCTGTAAACAAAGTCATCTGAAACATTTTGTCCTAGGTCAGATTTCAATAAATTGTTTCTTGAATGCCCTCAATGAAGGACGTCCGCAATGTTTCCCCCCCCCCCCCCCCCCCCCCCCACCCCCCCCCCCATCCCCCAAACCACCTACCCTTGTCCGCACTCGCTCTGCATGTGGCTTCCCCCCAAGGGTACTTTTTGACCATTAAAAATAATATTTTAAATATATTTTCCAATATATTGTGTTTTAAAATCAGAGTAAGCAGCAGAGTGGCGCAGTGGAAGCGTGCTGGGCCCATAACCCAGAGGTCCGTGGATCGAAACCACGTTCTGCTAATTATTTTTTTCCCCTTTATATAGGTATTTTAAATTTTTTTTTGAAAGCTATCTGTTCTACAAATGGCGACCAAACATACCGAAAAATGTGGTTACGTGTGTGTGAGTGTGTTGGGTGGGCTGTGTGGGTGTGTAATTGGCGGATGGGGCGGGTGTGGGAATTGTGATGGGGTGATAAGGGGTAGCCGAAAGTCATCAGCGAAATGTGTCGTCCAAAACAGATGTGGTCCGTCACATATGTCTGTACAGTGTTAAGGAAAATAACAGTGGTATCCGACAAGGACAAGTACCGGTAGTATCCTACAAGGACAAGAACCGATAGTATCCGTCAAGGACAAGTACCGGTAGTATCCGTCAAGGAAAAGTACCGGTAGTATCCGTCAAGGAAAAGTACCGGTAGTATCCGTCAAGGATAAGTACCGGTAGTATCCGACAAGGACAAGGGCAAGTACAGAGACTATCAGACAAATAGCGGAAGGGCCTGACAAATACCGGTAGTATCCGACAAATACCGGTAGTAGCCGACAAATACCGGTAGTTTCAGTAAGAAACAAACATCCCGCAAAGTGGGATTATTTTATCGCCCCTGATCGTCCTTGTTGCAGGATCGAATGTACGTGCTGGAAGACTAGGCTTGGGCAAAGAACGAGGCGGGCGTCCAGTGTTCAGCTCCTTCTGTGGTCATAACAACACACGGGGGCGCGTGTGCTACATCCTATATTGGAGATACGACCATTTCCATGTCAGTGCCACTTGGACAACTTGGTATTCAGCGCTCTTCGAAAGTTGACCATTGGACCCCAGTGATAAAAAAAATGCATCAAGAATTTTATTTAGCATGCTTTCGAAACACAACTCATTGGATTGAAAAGCCAAAGTCCTGATAGAAATATGACCATGATTTTTAAACAAAAGTAAATTTTAAAAAAAAATAATTCAATTTGATGGATTATTTTCAGCATTTGAAAATAAGTAAACCATTGATTTTACAGGAGAGAATATGGATATGGATACGGATGGCGATGGTGATGAATTTGATAAATGTTTATGGAGTAGTGAACAAACTGTTTTTGTTTAATAAGCAAAAAAAATCGCGAACGGTTGACAATTCGCCTGAAGGCTTGCCTAGATGGAGCTGAAGAGCTCAAACAATTTGCCTGAAGGCTTGCCTAGATGGAGCTGAAGAGCTCAAACAATTTGCCTGAAGGCTTGCCTAGATGGAGCTGAAGAGCTCAAACAATTTTAGAAACTTTGGGCGAAACCATTTGTTTAGTTGTGGTTGTTGTTTTTTTTTTGTTGTTTTTGTCCGTGAAAGATCTTGTAGATACGGGATGGTGGCGTACGAAATGTGAGTAGGGGGATCGATAGCTGCCTGGGAGAAATAGAAACAGGATAAAAACCAAAAAAAAAACAAAAACCACGCTGTATTCTAAATGGATCGCTTCTTTCATTTAATGTATGTGACTTGAAGTCGTCAATGGACTCGTCAGAGGATGTGATGGGTGGAGTCGTAAAAACCTTGAAGGTGATGAATAGGGGCCATAAGGGCGTTTTACAAATGGGCCTTTGTGTTGAGAGCTAGGGCGGTTGTAGAGAGGCGTGAAGATAAATAAATGTATTTATCGTGTGTAGTGTTGGTAGAGGAGTCCGAGTGTTGGTAGAGGAGTCCGAGTGTTGGTAGAGGAGTCCGAGTGTTGGTAGAGGAGTCCGAGTGTTGGTAGAGGAGTCCGAGTGTTGGTAGAGGAGTCCGAGTGTTGGTGAAGAGTCCGAGTGTTGTATAGAGGAGTCCGAGTGTTGGTAGAGGAGTCCGAGTGTTGGTAGAGGAGTCCGAGTGTTGGCAGAGGAGTCCGAGTGTTGTATAGAGGAGTCCGAGTGTTGGTAGAGGAGTCCGAGTATAAATATTTTTTTTTTTGCTGTGTGGAGTTGGTAGAGAAGTCTGAACATAAATGTATGTATTGTGTGTAGTTGGTAAATTTTTAAAAACCTATTCATGACCTTTACCCACACTTCCGGATCTGATTAGCAAGGTGTTGTCACCTTCTCGCAAGTAGTTTGAACCTGAAAGGTTTCAAATAGAATACCTCCCTATGTCTGGTCATTTAGCCTTCTTACAAATGACACCAAGAAGATCAAAAAGTGTGTGCGCGTTTGTGTATGCGAGTGTGTCTGCGTGTGTTTGTTTGAGTGGAAAGAACTCTTTTAATCTCGTGTATAGTAATGTGAACATGGCATCCTTTCGTCTTCGCGAGACGATGGAGTAGCTATGTGGTCAGTCATACACTGCGACGAGAGTGGCTCACTAGGCCAATTCTGGAATGACAATCTCGACTGCATTTCTCGCAGGAGAATATTGAATCCTGGTTAGATTTTGACTTCTGTTTTGTTCTTTTTGTTGCAAGGGCCTCGTTTCGCGCATCTTCTACCATTTTGACTCCTTTACTGCTGTTCGCCAGTTGGAACGCTGTTCGGCAATGATCTCCGATTTGTTGATTTCATTGTTGGCTTCCCTCATGCTCCTTAAATCTCAGGCGTGGCCGTCCAATAAGTCTCGTACCTTCTCCATACAGCAGCATCTTTGGGATAAGGCCTTCCTCCATTCTCCTTACATGGCCTAACCAGTGAAGGCGCCTCTAGCTAAGAGCGGAGAATATGCTAAACATTTGAGCACGTTCCAAGACCTCCGTGTTAGGCACCTTGTCCTACCATCGAATGCGTAAAATGCGACCCAGACATCTTACTTTGATGGAAGCTGTTGAGTTTCCGCTCCTGACTGGTATATGTGGTCCACACTTCGCTGCCATATAGGATCCTACTAAGCACATATGCCTGATACAGCAATTGTTTTTGTTTTATCGGTTAGATTGATATTATTCCACTCCCGCGTATTCAGTTTAGCCATAGTTGCTGCTGCTTTTGCGATCCTGATATTTATCTCTTCATCAACGGAGAGAGGGCTAGAAATATTGTATCAAAGGTATGTGAAATGCTCAACAGTCGAAAGATTTTAACCCTCAACAGTCGAAAGATTATGACCCTCAACAGTCGAAAGATTATGACCCTCAACAGTCGAAAGATTATGACCCTCAACAGTCGAAAGATTATGACCCTCAACAGTCGAAAGATTATGACCCTCAATAGGTATCATTGGAGGGGACGTGTATAATAAGTATTTAATAAATATATTTTAAAGGTATCTCAACATGTATACTAAGTATATAGTAATTATACTATTTTAAAGGTATTAGAGTGTAGACTAAGTATTTAATTTTTAATAGATACATTATTTTAAAGGGAATTTAAAAAGGAAAATGTAACAATTATTATTTAATCGTTCTTTCTAAATAATGATTACAAGAAAAAAAAACGAGGCATGAAACCCAAATGGAATTACGCTACCATCCAAACTTAATTCAATACTCTTTGAGACTTTGGGACCATTCACTAAAAACGTGTATGTTTATGTCTCTGTGTGTGGATGTGTGTGGCTGTGTGTGTGCCATCAACGAGATTTACTACCCCGTCACAACTAGTCTCGTTCAATGCATTTCCTGGAAGTTTATGAATGTATAAAGACGAATGTGTTCCCATCACCTTCAAATGTTCGTTGTGGATAATTCTAAATCGAAATTTGGCCTAAACAGGAAGTGCGTCACCGGCTGGCTAATTTAGAAATGCCATCCATCGTCTTTACGAGGACGTCTGGGGAATGCAAGAACTGCGTAATATGGAGACAACGGACCCGGATTGAAAACTTCGGATGAAAATAAACTTTTCAACAATTTAAAAGAATAATAAAAATTGCAAATTTATCAGATTAAAAAAAAAAAAAAATTCCTTTATATTAACTTCGCCTTTGTTCATGGACAGCTGGCTGACTCGTTGGTGGGAGGGCAAGGCCGAATCTTCGGGACTACTAATTGACCCACTTCCCGTCAACCTATCACGCTTAAACTTGGCACATATACTTGTTGCCGACGACAACACATTCTGTCAAATTTTCAGCCTTACGGCGCATGGCTTGATATTACATTTTATAAAGGATTAATACGGGAAGCTTTGTTTTTAGTTTTTTTTTTAATTGTTAACATCATCATCAGCATCATCAGCAGCAGCAGCATTATTAGCATCATCAGCATCATTATCATCATCATCAGCAGCAGTAGCATCATCAGCAGCATCATCAGCAGCAGCATCAGCATCATCATCATCATAATCATCAGCATCATCATCATCATCATCAGCATCATCAGCAGCAGCATCAGCAGCAGCATCAGCATCATCATCATCATAATCATCAGTATCATCATCATCATCAGCATAATCATCCATGGACCGTTGGGGCGCCACAGATGACATGAAAACGATCCTTCTTCATTCCTCTCTGTTTTCGGCACTTCGCACAGCATCGCTTAGCTTTTGTCCCGTCCACTCTTTGATGTTATCTTCCCATCTTTTCCTCCGTCTTCCTCTTCTTCTCCCGCCTCTCGTTGTGCCCTGCATGTGCCCTGAATGATTTCTTTGTTAATAACGTGTCAGTAATTGAATGAATACTTGTTGGGCATTTGAGAACAATTTGTCGTCCTGTAGAATCACATTATTTCGCTACAATGCAAGTGACTTTTGATGTCTAAATATTTCTTTCTTGAAATTTAGAGCATAGACTAGTAGATACACGACGTCGTGGTCTCCATCCTTGCCAGCCGTTGGCCAAGGAATTTGGGAGCCACTGGTGTTTAGAACTTGAGTTTCACAAAATTAAACACCAACACTGGCCATCGTTTAGTAACATAACTGCGGACCATAGCTGTGAGCATATTATTTAAATACCCAAGGTCAGACGGGGGTCACACGTCTAGCGTGAGCACTGCTTACATGAGCATGGTGGATTTAGCGGGATGCAAATTCTCCCCCCTTGCTACTGTGGACGTCACGACCCATGGCACCTCGCATACAACAGTCTCCCACTGGTAGACGGTGGCCGTGTTTGATGGACCAATTGAAGAACACAAAAAGCGGTGCGTCGCGCCTGGGGGGGGGGGGGGGGCGGAGGGGATAAAAGAAAAAGAAAAGAGGGTCGCCGATAAAAGGTTTCGAT
>CAXITT010000413.1:613277-629546 GCA_964033795.1 Lymnaea stagnalis | reverse complement strand
AGCAGCTGTAACTCAAGGGCTAAGAAATCTGGTTTTTAATTCAGCAGCTGTAACTCAAGGGCTAAGAAATCTGGTTTTTAATTCAGCAGCTGTAACTCAAGGGCTAAGAAATCTGGTTTTTAATTCAGCAGCTGTAACTCAAGGGCTAAGAAAACTGGTTTTTAATTCAGCAACTGTAACTCAAGGGCTAAGAAAACGGGTTTCTTTCTACAAGAAAAACGCTCAATTTTTAACAATTTTGTTTTAGAGACGACTGAACGATTTTTAATCTCACGCCAGTTCGACCGTTGTTTCCTTGCTTCGGTGCTTGATTGCTTTTTGTTGCTTTTTATTGTTGTTGTTGTTGTTGTGTTATTTGTTTTCTCCGCGTTGACTCTGCGTTCGCTCACTCCCTGCATCGAGATGCCTAATTTGACATACGATTCCACTCAACCCTGCCCATTAGCCCAGAGTGAATGGAGTCTGTGGTCAGGAGTCCGGGTCACGCTGGACCAATGTGGCACGTGATGCGAATACTTTTATTTTGAGCCATACTTTGACCGATGATTACACGATGAACGTTTTCTCTCGTCCGCTAACTAAATTATGTGAAGCATTCATCGAAATGCTGATAAAGGGTACAAGCTTTTAAAAAAAAAAAAAATTGGTTTAGAATCTCCGCATCATAAAAAAAAATTGGTTTAGAATCTCCGCATCATAAAAAAAAAAAATGGTTAAAAATCTCCCAATCAAAAAAAAAAAAAAATGGTTTAGAAACACCGCATCATAAAAAAAAATTGGTTTAGAATCACCGCATCATAAAAAAAAAAATTGGTTTAGAATCTCCGCATCATAAAAAAAAATTGGTTTAGAATCTCCGCATCATAAAAAAAAAATTGGTTTAGAATCTCCGCATCATAAAAAAAAATTGGTTTAGAATCTCCGCATCATAAAAAAAAATTGGTTTAGAATCTCCGCATCATTAAAAAAAAAATTGGTTTAGAATCTCCGCATCATATAAAAAAAATTGGTTTAGAATCTCCGCATCATAAAAAAAAAAATTGGTTTAGAATCTCCGCATCATAAAAAAAAAATTGGTTTAGAATCTCCGCATCATAACAAAAAAAATTGGTTCAGAATCTATGCATCATAAAAAAAAATCAATCCATGAAACGCGTTCAAAGCGATTAATCCACAAATTAATCCACTTATACACTATCTTATAAAATTAATTCATGTATCACAATGCACATCGTTGGTCTGAAAGTCACGCTAAACGTGACAATCCTAGATTCTCCTCTTTATTTCGTAGATTATTTTGAGTTTGTGTAATACATGATATCTAAAATATTCCATTTATGAAAACGCCCGTCATTTGTTGACGGGTAAAAATACTAGTAAATGTTACGTTCCTCCAATTAATTATAAATTTATTTTTTTTCCCCTCATCCACAAAGAATTCCGAATATAAAGATGAATCTAGCTACAAAAGAATCACATTTTTTTTATGTGGCAACAATACCTCAGACTACACATCCCTCGAGCCCAACACCTAGCTGTAGTTCTACACACTTATTCCTTGAACTCATGGAAGGACCGCAGATATTACATTATTGAAGATGATGTCCGCCGGGCCTCATATCATCTACGTCAGCGGTTCTCAACCTGTGGGCAGCGACCCCTTTGGAGGTCGAACGACCATTGCCTAGGGGTCGCCTAAGACCAGCGGAGAACACATAATCTCTACAGTTATGAAGTAGCAACGAAAATAATTTAGAGATTGGGGGTCGCACATAACAGGAGGAACTGGAATAAGGGGTCGCGGCATTAGAAAGGTTGAGAACCACTGATTACGTCATCAGGATGTTCGATAACTCCATTTTTTTTTTTTAACCAGTACATGGCGTCCCTTCATCCGCTGTGGCGGCCAGGCTTATTTGAGTCATCTACTGATGGAAATATTTCAGATGATGATTAATTGTGAACTAATCCTTTCAGCCTATCAGGATTATAGGAATAAAATGAAGGCGTTGTCAACGGTGATTATGTTTATGTCTGGCCTCGAGTTGGTTTGTGGGTATCGGCTGTCAAACTTCCTGGTAATTGTGTGTGTGTGTGAGTGTGTTTGCAATTACCTTATATTTTCAGAGCTAGCTAGTAGTGAAGGTAATAAGGGGTAGGAAACAGTGCGTGAAGCCAAGAGTAGGCAAGTAGTCGGAGCCAAGAGTAGGTAAGTAGGCGGAGCCAAGAGTAGGTAAGTAGGAGGACCAAAGAGTATGTAAGTAGGCGGAACCAAGAGTAGCCAAGTAGGCGGAGCAAAGAGTAGGTAAGTAGGCGGAGCCAAGAGTAGATAAAAAGGCGGAGCAAAGAGTATGTAAGTAGGCGGAGCCAAGAGTAGGTAAGTAGGCGGAGCAAAGAGTATATAAGTAGGCGGAGCCAAGAGTAGTTAAGTAGGCAGGGTCTAGAGTAGGTAAGTAGGCGGAGCCAAGAGTAATTGAGTAAGAGGACCCGAGAGTAGGAAAAAAAGGCGTTGGGTAAGTGGGTAAGTCAAGAGTAGGTAAGTATTCAAAGGTGGATCCAAGAGTAGGCAATTAGGCGGAGTTAAGAGGAGGTAAAAATGTAGCGTAAAGAGAAGGCAGGTAAGGCTTAGACAAGACCAGTTAAGGAGGTGGAGTCAAGAGCAGTTAAGGAGGTGTTGTCAAGGGCAGTTAAGGAGGTGGTATATGCTGTTACGTAGCACGGCTATGTAGGAAAGTATAGTAGTATAGTTACGTAGACCGGTAGTATTATTCCGTAGGCACGTGATACAGTTACATAGGCATGTAGTATAGTTACGCGGATGACAGCAATGAAGGGTAGTTAGAAGTTTATGTCAGTAAGCAGGTTACGTGTAATTGTAGTGAAGATGAGACGTAACTTTGTTGTTGTTGCATTTTTTTTTTTACTTTTTACAAATTTTTTTGGTTCAAGTTGTAATTTGTTCTTATACATTGTAGCGTACGTCTTGAATCTCGTTTTAATAAATTTTGTTTTCAAATCTTACGTAGCACAAACACAACGCAAAATGTGATCAATAGCACGATGGACATTTAAAAAAGAAAGTTTACAGACAAATTAATTTGAGCAGTTACTTCAAATAAAAACAACTTAATGACATCGTACATTTAAAAAAAAAAACCATTAAAAAACTTAATATTTGTGGTAAATCTGTGGAATTAGAAATAATTTCGTTGTTTCGCTCTAAACTATTATTGTTATTTGTAAAAACTTTTAAAAGTGGTCAGTGACATTTTAAAATCATCAATATGTTAACACTTGAAACTATCGGTAAGTAAGTGGTCATTAAAATAACATTTGAAACTATCGGTAAGTAAGTGGTCATTAAAATAACATTTGAAACCATCGGTAAGTAAGTGGTAATTAAAACAACATTTGAAACTATCAATAAGTGGTCATTTTAACAGAGTTTAAAACTACCAATAAGTGGCCATTTTATCAAAGTTTAAAACTATCAAGAAGTGGCAATTTTATCAAAGTTTAAAACTATCAATAAGTGGCCATTTTAACAGAGTTTAAAACTATCAATAAGCGGCCATTTTAACAGAGTTTAAAACTATCAATAAGTGGCCATTTTAACAAAGTTTAAAACTATCAATAAGTGGCCATTTTATCAAAGTTTAAAACTATCAATAAGTGGCCATTTTATCAAAGTTTAAAACTATCAATAAGCGGCCATTTTAACAGAGTTTAAAACTATCAATAAGTGGCCATTTTATCAAAGTTTAAAACTATCAATAAGTGGCCATTTTATCAAAGTTTAAAACTATCAATAAGTGGCCATTTTATCAAAGTTTAAAACTATCAATAAGTGGCCATTTTAACAAAGTTTAAAACTATCAATAAGTGGCCATTTTATCAAAGTTTAAAACTATCAATAAGTGGCAATTTTATCAAAGTTTAAAACTATCAATAAGTGGCCATTTTATCAAAGTTTAAAACTACCAATAAGTGGCCATTTTAACAAAGTTTAAAACTATCAATGAGCAGCCATTTTAACAAAGTTTAAAACTATCAATAAGTAGCCATTTTTACAAAGTTTAAACTATCAATAAGTAGCCATTTTAACAAAGTTTAAAACTATCAATAAATGGCCATTTTAACAGAGTTTAAAACTATCAATAAGTGGCCATTTTAACAAAGTTTAAAACTATCAATGAGCGGCCATTTTAACAAAGTTTAAAACTATCAATAAGTAGCCATTTTAACAAACTTTAAACTATCAATAAGTGGCCATTTTAACAAATTAAACTATCAATAAGTGGCCATTTTAACAGAGTTTAAAACTATCAATAAGTGGCCATTTTAACAAAGTTTAAAACTGTCAATAAGTAGCCATCTTAATAAAATTTAAAAACTATCAACAAGTGGCCATTTAAAAAAAAAAAAACCCAATAATTGATCGGCTGACCCATGATACGGTGGCAAGGGGATATAATCGGAGTTAAAGACGCTCGAGTCAAATTGACATCAGACGTCTCGCCGTACTGCCATATCTCCAAGACTTTTTGCAGCTCAAGCAGAGCAATGAAGTCCTGTCAAGGGGGTCGAGTACCGGTGGCATTCTGGAAGAGGG
The DNA here is from genome assembly GCA_964033795.1 of Lymnaea stagnalis. Classification (NCBI taxonomy): domain Eukaryota; kingdom Metazoa; phylum Mollusca; class Gastropoda; family Lymnaeidae; genus Lymnaea; species Lymnaea stagnalis. Next base: position 624,934 of record CAXITT010000413.1, on the reverse strand, counting down.
GGGGGGGGACGGGCATCGTTAAAACGAAGACACCAGGAATCATTTTCAGTCTGTGACCGCTTGGAATGTCCGACGGGAAACCGAGAAAATCGATTCGGATCTCATTGATTAAGTGGACAATAAACCATCCCCCTTCAGCATGAGCGGCGCACTTAGCACATTCGGAGTAGCTCGGATTATTTTTTTTTTTTCCGAGGTCTAAATTATTAGGAAAAGATAACCTAAAGGAAGGATGTCTGAAACCTATTTGGCTGACAGAGTTATCCAAATCACAGAGCGAGTAAAAATAGTTAACCCACGTGAATTTAGTTTTCTGTGTGTGAATTCAAAAGCACATTATATTTTACACCCCCCCCCCTACCAAAACCCAACACACACACACACACACACACACACACACACACACACACACACACACACACTCACACAGCGATCTGCTATCATTTTGTGATCATTTAACCAACGGACATTGATTCAACTGGAATGAACTGAGGATGAGTTACCTTATCCTGGTAGGACATTCAAGAGGCATCCCAAGAGACCGGTCATATAAAATTAACCATTTATCGATATTTTGTTGAGGTTTTCTACTGAGTGGCCGTGGTGAACTTTTGTTGTCCCGTATGTTCAACTTCAGAGTTGGGCGTGTCTACGGGTTGGGGGTTGGGTTGGGGGTTGGGGTGTGGGGGTTGGGGGTAGGTGTGGGGGTTGTCTCTTTGCTTGACATTGAGGCTCTGGTTTACAAACAAAAACACATTAGAAACCATCAACGAATCTGAAAACATGTGTTGGTGAATGTGCGTGTCACACTGTCCATTGCTCCATCATTGTATTCATAGTTGACTCTTTCTACACCTAACCCCTCTCTGTCTCTGTCACTCACTCGCTCCCTCTCTTTCTCTCGCTCTCTCTCTCCCCCCTCTCTCTCGCCCTATCTCTCTCTCTCTAAAAATATACAAATAAAAATTTAGAACTATCGTGAAAATAGCCGAATCTAGATTTCTACTTATCAACCAGAGAGTAAGGACGCGTCTGGGATTCGTGACTTTTTCATTAGTCCACCGGGAATGAAAGAGCAAGAGGGTTACACTCCCCCCAGTCAGATCTGCTATTGATTGTCAGGACACACAGAGCCACTGGTTACAGCGCGCGCCCGACCGTCTTACGGGCATCACCACGCCTGGCTATTCGAATGCCGAATTGAGAAGTAAACGAGCTCTAGACAAGTCTCCCCTCCCCCACTACCGGTATTTTACAGTGTTAACATCAACGGTACGGGCATGGCAAGATGGGAAGGGAAGGGAAAAACAAATATCCACTGAGGCCACACTTCAAAAGCGAAGCAGCGAGGGACCCTAAAATTAAACCATCCCAAAGACAAGAACATTTACTTCACGAAGACGTTCTATCTATAGCAGCGGCTCTCAACCTTTCTAATGCCGCGAGCCTTTAATACAGTTCCTAGTGTTGTGGCGACCCCCCCCCCCCCCCCCCAAACCACAAATTTATTTTCGTTGCTACTTCATGACTGTAGAGCATAATATGTGTTTTCCGATGGTATTAGGCGACCCCTGTGAATTGCCGTTCGACCCCCCAATGGGATCGCGACCCACAGGTTGAGAACCGCTGATCTATTAGTTTGCGACTGATTGAACTTTATAATAAGCCTTAAGTATCCCAGATCTCAATTGAAACCACGAGTTTTTTTTTAGTGGGAGTCGTTGGTCACCGTTAAGTGTGAGCTGGGTAAACTCCCCTGATCGTTTAAATTGTCCACTACATATATTATAAACAGCTGAAGGGAGAGTAACTAGGGCAGTCGTTTCGTCAGAGTTATGGGTCATTCATTTAACATCTCGCCCCCTTCTAACGTTTGGACTTTTAAAAAAAAATGGTGATTTGAGGGGGGGGGGGGCGAGGAGTAGACTCACCGTGCCGCTTCTTGGCTCGGTAGGCTAAATTAGCTTTTGTGGGCCGACCTGTAAGGGATGGATGACCATATGGGCGATGAGTTGGCAGAAGCATACCGCCGTTTTCTTTATATAATTGGTTGGCGAGAGGAGATGTTTCCCAGCCTATTCTCTAGCATGTAATATTTTATTTCTGAAAACGTCTCATAAAATAACAAAATTGAAACATTTAAAGGTAAAAAAAAATAAATAATAATAATAATAGTAATTTTAAAAAAAAAGATACATCCGAATGTAACGTTACCAGTCTTCGATAATCACTGAGCTGATTAAAAACATTTACAGAAATAATCAATAGTTGGATGCAAAGTAGAGCTTTAAACACAATGTGTTTAATACTGTAGGGGTTGTGTTGTTGTTTTTTTATAGGAACTTTCTGCCATATGACTTCCATTATTACTTCCTGACGAGCGACAATACTTTTATCTGTCATCAGATGACATTTCTATAGTTTATTGTTGCTGCTGGAATGTATTTGTTGTTTGGATCGATATATATATATATATATATTGCTTGCAAGCCAACGACATTTCTTTACCCTTTTGTTAGGCCTTTAAACAATTCTACAATGCTATATAATGTAATCCTACAATGATATGTCATTAAAATGAATTAATATTACACTATTGATAATGATTGTCGCGATGAATTAGCGAAAAAAAAAGAAGCCAAAAAGAAATGTGATGTCATCCGAGGTGAATGAGATGACATCTGAAGTCCTTGACATGACATCTGAAGTCCATGGGGTGAGATCTGAAGGTCATGTGCTGTCATATGAAGTCAATGAGTCAACTTAAAAGTGTCAGAGCTTCCCAAGTGTCAATAACACGACATGCCGACACTGTTCAAACAGATCGATATTTCACATTACTAATGCCCAGAGGCGTAGCGTGGTGGGGGCAGGGGGGGGGACAGATGTCCCCGGGCGCCAGCTTGTTAGGGGCGCCAAAATGTGCTTTGATATTATTTTATTGATGAAAATAATGGGTTTGAGAGTTCAAAAAAAAAGAAAAAGAGGCGCTAAAAATGGATCTTGTCCCCCGGGCGCCAAACACCCTCGCTACGCCACTGCTCATGCCTTATCATTTTTTCAAGAATTGTTGGTACTTTCAATTCCTGTATATTACTGCAAGATGTTGGTTATGGTGAGAAAAAAAGTTTGCCCGGATTGATAAATTTTACATGTTTAACACTACAAATATTTTAAAGTCTAAAAAAAAAAAAAAAAAAAAAAAAAAAATTTAAAAAAAAAAAAAAAAAAAAAAAAAATTATAAAAAAAAAAACCTTTATCAGTAGCCGTATCTAAAAAAAAGATAATAAACTTAAATGTATTTTCTGCCCCCCCCCAAACTGAGTTCATGAGATATGGTTTGTAGAAACAGCCCCCCCCCCCCCCCCACAACTCTTCCCACACCCCCACTCCCATCTCTGACCAGCCAATTAAGCCTGGGCACTCACAGTTCGTTTCCCCAATCTTNATTTACGAAAGCAAAGGCACAAACACCAAAAAAAAAAAAAAAACCAGCTAATAAACACACAAACAGAAATGAAAACAAAAATACTGTACGAGGGTGGGCGGGGGTAGCAGGGGTCAATATTTGAAAACCCAGTCTCGTCTCCAACTATGCAGTGGTTCTCAAAAGTAACGTGTGGTTGGTCGCCTTCAACATCTGAACCCGGCAGTGGTGACATCTTGCGAGATTTTCTCAAGCCTGTAGACGACCTGCCCGTTTCTCTCCTTTGATAAAGTAACTAATAGATATGATGTTAAACGATATTAAAATCGTTAAGACGCCAAGAGACGTCCAAAACAGACTCGGAAATATTCATTTGACTCCGTTGGTGTGAATACGATGGCAATTGCAAAAAGTCGCCACGCATACTTTGCGCCATAACCACAGATATAACCTGTAGATCAGTATCACAATAGACTTAGTGTCATGATAAATCACAGAAGTACTGAATGCGAGAACCACTAAACATATTCGCTAATGACATTAAAAAAGTGTCAACCTTTGCTTGTAATCACGCCATTCTTACGTGCCATTCTTACGCGCCATTCTTACGCGCCATCCTTACGCCGCCTTTCTTACACGCCATTCTTACACGCCATTCTTACGCCGCCTTTCTTACACGCCATTCTTACACGCCATTCTTACGCCGCCTTTCTTACACGCCATTCTTACACGCCATTCTTACGCCGCCTTTCTTACACGCCATTCTTACCCCGCCTTTCTTACACGCCATTCTTCCACGCCATTCTTACGCCGCCTTTCTTACACGCCATTCTTCCACGCCATTCTTACACGCCATTCTTACACGCCATTCTTACTCCGCCTTTCTTACACGCCATTCTTACACGCCATTCTTACGCGCCATTCTTACACGCTAATTAACATGTATGTATAAATCGTTCACGTCAGCCTAAGCTTTTCTAAAATGTTACAGACACAGTAAACGAACAAAAAATGTGAACGCACCAAGTAGCCATGAATTGTGGAAGTTAAGCTCAGAACACGCTGGGGGGGGGGGGGGGGGAAGGGGGGGGGGAGGGGGATGAGATGGACGTTAAAAATAAAATGAGAGCGATAACACCAGTACCTTATGCAGCTGTCGATCGTTCGTTTGATCAAAACGTCCATCTTATCGTCTACCTCACTGTCTTCTCGTTATCGTTAAATAGGGCTTGTCATTTAATGGCGGAAATCTATTAATAGAACAGATGTCACCATTACTCATCATCCGGGTACTCAGCGCGGACAAAAATGTCAACACTGTTCAGTATTACTATGTTAGCGGAGTGTCCATGAAACTTGTTTACAACTCTATTTTACGAAATATTTTACATATTTTTTTTTTACTTCTATTTTCTGAAATGCGACTTCATTGCTTGAACGGCAAATGTAACAGTAACTCGAGTTACAAGGATCGTCCGAACGATATGCTGAAACACACAATAAGCTGCCATGTTTTAAGCAATATTTGTCCGCTGACCTTCTAAAAATAGTACCCTATGACGTTTTCCGGTCTATGAAATGACAAAGGCTATTAGCCTTGAGACCGGATCTTCAACGCCGTGAAAAAGACTCTTTAAAGACGCTGCTATGCAAGGACCACACCGACGGCCACTGGTATCAATCAAGGTTAAAGCTTAGTCAGCGAACGAGTTTAGAATTGGAGGCTTTCGTAAGCTGCGTGATGCGGCTTGGGGGGGGGGAGGGGAGTGGGGTGTTGCACACCACAAGTCTCTAAATTGGTGGGGGCAGGAGCTTTTTGATCCCCGTGAATTATTGCCAAGGCCGCGGGAGGCCTGGGCCGTGTCGGGCGTGAGTGCATCATTGCGTTGTGGTCATTTCCTCGGGATCTCGCGCGATCTTGGGGCTTTTTCGTGATGAGCGAGGATATAAGGGGAGGCGATAGCGCGAGACTGGGGGATTGCGACACGGTTGTGATATATGTTTATGGGTGTGTGTGTGTCAGTGTGTGTGTTCGAGAATGTGAATTACTTGTGTTGTTTCGTGCGTGCGTGCATTGTGTGTGTGTGTGAGTTTGTGGTAGGTTGGGTAAATGTGTTTTGTGCGTACTATAAGGCATAGTTTGCGGAGCCAAGGAGGTTTCTGGATGATAATTATGTACGTCCAGCTTAGTGTACCATTTGCGTTCATGGAAAGGATGTTCTTGTACGGGCGTAAGAAATTCGCTTGTGCACGCCGTATAAAATATATACCATAATTATGTATCGTATTGATATATCATAAAAAAAATAGGTATCTCAAAAAAAGGACATGTGCGATTGAAAGACTTGACAGCATGAAAAAGTGGGTCCTTGGGATGTCTGGAGTTGATCAGCTGAGGTTGAAAGACTTGACAGCATGAAAAAGTGGGTCCTTGGGATGTCTGGAGTTGATCAGCTGAGGTTGAAAGACTTGACAGCATGAAAAAGTGGGTCCTTGGGATGTCTGGAGTTGATCAGCTGAGGTTGAAAGACTTGACAGCATGAAAAAAGTGGGTCCTTGGGATGTCTGGAGTTGATCAGCTGAGGTTGAAAGACTTGACAGCATGAAAAAGTGGGTCCTATGGATGTCTGGAGTTGATCAGCTGAGGGGTTGTACGCTTGTGATGGTATGGCAAAAAAGGGTATTTAATATATCGTTAAACAAGTAAATGCTTCATGCATTCATCGTCGTCTCATATTAGGCATTGGGATTCAATTTGTATTTTCAATCTTCAAAGAAATCATTCAGGGCTAAACGAGAGGAGGGAAAAGAAGAAGAAGCCAGAGAAAAAGATGGGAAGATAACATCAAAGAGTGGACGGGACTAAGGCTAGGCGATGCTGTGCGAAGCGCAGAAGACAGAGACGGATGGAGGAGGATATTTTTCATGTCATCTGTGGCGCCCCAACGGTCCTTTGACTAAGGGACATGATGATGATGTCGATAATGATGATGATGGAAGAACAGATACATTTTATAAATGAAATTGAATACGCAAATAATTTTTTTTAATACATCGAATTTAAACTTTAAAAAAAATAAAAATAAAAATGATGCGCCGAGACCCAATTTTAAGCAACTTGGAGGGGTGGAGCTCTCCATCATGTTGTCAAAGAAATATTCGTGGTCCTGTAAACACAACACTCCACAATTTGATGGACGCATCCTTCTTTGGTGTCTCGTTGGCACAATATGTCTTTTGACGTCATCAATTTTTGTGCGCGAAAGCAATCGATTCTCTTTTCGACTTATCCCTCAGATTGCAAAGACAGTTGAAGAGTAAAGCTCAAAAAGGAAACAGGTGTAGTGGACGTCTCTTGAAAATAATTGACCAGGATTTCTTTTGAAAAGACCATTTCTGGTCTAATCTCCTGTAGATGAAACCATACAAATTCATGAATGACCAATATTTATATTCTCTCGCTTCCTGTGTTCCCACTTCCGGAGACACGAATGAATACTTCTTGAGTTGTCTACTGTGCTCTTTTCTTTGTTATATTTTCATTTCTATTGTTGGCTGAGGAAGGCTGTATGCCGAAACGTCCTTGTTTTTTGTCCTGTTATCTTATTTCAAGCTTCCACATACCTCGTTTCGCTATTTCATTCTCAAAATCTTCAGGTCCGTTTGGCCGTCAGAAGTTAATCCTCCATGCAGCAGGGATCGTGGCCCAATGAACTGATTATTGCTCTTTGTTTGATTTGTCCAACTAATAAGCTTTCGTAGAATGACCGTAGAGGTATCTCGGTCTGTTGTTTTGTATAGGTGAACCACCGCTTGAAAACAGCAACAACAACATGATGCTGGGTAGCAAGCCAGTTACAATGTTAAAGCACACGTTTCACAAATAGTTTGTTACGGATGAGTGATTATTGCAACAAGTTGCTGGCCATGCGGTATAAAATACCGGTCAAGCTGATCAAAGACAGTTAACGAACAGATTCTTACGGTTTCACGTCTTCAAGTGAAAATCACGACAACAGAGAGCATTCCCCTTGTGCCATAATAAGGACCAACTGCCCTCTGTGTGTAGCAGAGAGGAGGGACGGGGTATCATAGACCGGACAGCCAGGACTGGTCAGACTGAGAGATTAACCGTCGGATCGATAGGATTGGTCAGCCGACCGGACCAACCATTTCCTGCAGACCAACTGAATAATAAGTACTCTTAGAAGACAAAAAGTGCCCGATATGGCCGAGTGTGGCAGTGTCTGTCCGCAAATGTCTCGAAATCATGAGGCTGACATAAGAAGATAACTCGTTGTGGTCTTCCACCGCTGATTAAAACTATGAATAGTAAAGTTAACTTTAAGCTACGAATTATAATTTGTTGAGTAATTTCTTTTTTTTAAAAATTAATCGAACTTTAATCAGAATCTATGTTCGATTTGTAATTAAAAAAATTCACAAACTGATCCAGAATTTTAAAATATACTAAATGACAAAAATATGTCAGTTAGCAGCTGTCAGACAGTTGCGTCCATTCCCTCGGGAATGGGGGGGGGGGGGGAAACTTGCCAGGATGGCCATGCAGACATTATCAAAACAGAACCACCAAACGACGCTCTGTTTAGGACTAAAAAACCTGGACATTATCCCTGGACATGATCCCTGGACATGATCCCTGGACTTGTTCCCTGGACATGATCCCTGGACTTGATCCCTGGACATGATCCCTGTACATGATCCCTGAAATGATCCCTGGACATGATCATGACATTTGGCAAGCAGAAATAAATATTGGAGCGATTCGTTCTTTATATGTTTTAAAGTAGCTCTCGGCCCTTGATGGGAGAAATTCGTCCAAGATGTAATAACTATTCACAATGTACCCCCCATTGGGGGGGGGGGGAGTATGCATACAATTCCATCATGAGAGCAAACACACTACGGCGAGCTGCCGAGAGTCCACCACTAACTTATTGGTGATGAGAGTCTACCACTAACTTATAGGTGATGAGAATCTACCACTAACTTTTAAGAAAACCTTTTTTTAAACCAAGGCTTAACCGGGTGCAGTTTTTGCACCGGGTCCGGGTATTTTGCGAAAATACCTGGTGAGTCCAAGTTGCGCGATAATTTTTTTTTCACTCAGTACCAATGTTCCCTTTAAGCTGCGCGCTGCGCGGCCGCGCAGCTATCTCACAGATGCCGCGCAGCAGTTTTGAATATCCGCGCAGCAAATTTCCATGTAAGCGTGTTTGTGGGCTGTAAAATTTTGCACCCAAAATAAATTGATGCTGTAAAACTTTGCACACAACTGTATGATTTTGCACACGAACGAAAATACCTTAGAGAGAACATTGCTCAGTACTATTAAAATATAAAAAAAATATGGAGTTTATGATTTGGAGAGGAAAGAAAACAAACCAGAATCAAACTAAATCTTATAAGAGAGAGTCTTTGATTTTGTGCAACCAGTCCAACCTAATGAGACACGTTGTATCCCATGGGAGACGCCGCTGTCCACACTAACCAAGTTGACCACAGCTGGTACATGGAGGGGGGTAAGTTCACCTCCCCCCCCCTCCCCGACTGATGAAGGTTTCTATATCTGGTCTACGTGCCTGCAACCTGCTGGGTAATTGTCTATTCCATCTCCATTACAATGACTGTAATTAAACATCCGATGAATGCACGGGCAAATTACNGGCTGTAACAGTTGGCGACCTGACAAACGACTGACTACTTCTATAACGATCCGTAAAAAAAACGAAACGTTATTAATTTATTATTATTATTATTTTTTTTTTGAAATAGATGAATCGTGAACAACAAACGCATCTATTTATAGAAAACAAAATGTCGCAGTGATGATGCTGGGTCGCCCCGGGCAACGGTATACAGCTTTGTTATCCATGCTGCTGCTGCTGCTGTGCTGTGGGAAGGTTTAAATATATATATATAGCGTTGTCACCCACGGGGCCTTCATTTGGTGAGGGTGGCCGCAGTATAAAATTATTTGGCGTGATAGCAGTCAAAAATATTTCGCGTGGCCCCCCTATGGTGCGGCCATTTGGTGAGGGTACCCAGGCAAGCTTAATTTGGCGTAACCACCTATGGTGCCGCAATTTGTTGAGGGTACCCAGTCAAGCTTAATTTCTTAATTTGGCATAACCACCTTGGGTGCCGTAATTTTGTAAGGGTTGGTGAGGGTGACCAGTCAAGCTTATTTTGCGTAACCACCGATGGTGCCGTAATTTGGTGAGTGTTGCCGCAAGTCAACTTACGTAGTAATCGTCACCCATGGTGCCGCTGTGATTGTAGGGGGGGGAGGCTACATCCCAGGCACTCACCCATGGTGCCGCGGCCATGAACATGAATCCGGAGATATCATTTTACAACGACTTCTACTAACACCAAAAAGGTTTAAAAACAAAAACAACAACATAATTATTCCCATGAACTTTCTTTCCAACATGAAAATTAAATGACTTTAACATGCACCTAGAAAGCGACCACCAAGTAACGTATGATGACTTCCCATGAGATCTACAGAAATCTAGACTGCAGCATGCACCTGGAAAACGACCATCAAGTAACGTGTGATGTCTTCCCATGAGATCTACAGTAATCAAAACCCACATGAGTCATCCTATACATAAATGATTGACGATAGTTAGCAATTTGGAAACGTGCACGTGAAGGCGATAGGCGATAAGCTATTCATGCTAACTTAATGCAGTTTATATAACAATGACTGAGGTTATCTCGCGTAAGCTGCCAGCAATAAAAACATGATTAGCAAAAGCAACTACTGACACGGGAGAGGAAAACTGAAATGTGACACCTTGGAGTAAAGCATACCGTAAGATTTTAGAGTTAAACATAAGGTGGTGTTAGAGTTAAACATGAGGTGGTGTTAGGTTTAAGTATTATGTGCTGTTAATAGTTAAACATTGGTTAGGGTTAGAACTAAAGTTCAGTTTGCTGTTACGAGTTGACCATTGGGTGTGGTTAGAGTTTAACATCGGGCCGGCCTTTCTAAAAAACTATAAGACCATCTCGATGCTGTATGGCAAGTTGATTTTGGTGTAGGCAAGATGGTGTTGGATGCCTAGTTTATTTTATCTAGGCAATATGGTGTTGGATGGCTAGTTTATTTTTTGTAGGCAAGATGGTGTTGGATGGCTAGTTTATTTTTTGTAGGCAAGATGGTGTTGGATGGCTAGTTTATTTTTTGTAGGCAAGATGGTGTTGGATGGCTAGTTTATTTTTTGTAGGCAATATGGTGTTGGATGGCTAGTCTATTTTGGTAGGAAAGATGGTGATGGAGGAATAGATCTCTGAATGACAAGATGTAATGGAAAGAGTTTCCTCTCTTTCAAAATATTTTCAACCCATTTCCAATTGTCCACAAACATGTTGACATTTCAGCTCCGCTAATGACGCTATCACAATTTAAGTATCACGTTACACACGCATATCGAACATTGTTCAAAAAGAAATAATTATTAGCCCCATTTAAATATCACATTACTTTTTTACTGAAACAAATTTTTGTTAGAGATTGGAAGAGCTCAGAGCTCCAGCAGCTAACTCAAGACGGAAAAAGAGGAGTTAACAATGTTAACAAGAATTACGGTTCAACCTTAACTCCTCGGCCAAAATCCTCGAACACGCTTTCGACCGGCGTCTCGTCCACCGGCAGTAAACCAACGGTCAAGTCCAGCAGTAAACCAACGGTCAGGTCCAGCAGTAAACCAATGGCCGAGTCCAGCAGTAAACCAATGGCCGAGTCCAGCAGTAAACCAACGGCCAGGTCCAGCAGTAAACCAATGGCCAAGTCCAGCAGTAAACCAATGGCCGAGTCCAGCAGGAAACCAACGGCCAGGTCCAGCAGTAAACCAATGGCCAAGTCCAGCAGTAAACCAATGGCCAAGTCCAGCAGTAAACCAACGGCCAGGTCCAGCAGTAAAGCAACGGCCAAGTCCAGCAGTAAACCAACGGCCAGGTCCAGCAGTAAACCAACGGCCAGGTCCAGCAGTAAACCAACGGCCAGGTCCAGCAGTAAACCAACGGACAAGTCCAGCAGTAAATCAACGGCCGAGTCCAGCAGTAAACCAACGGCAATGAAACCCAAGGCAGACATTTCAACTCAATGACATGCTGCGGAAAAAAATATCCACAAAACTTATAGCTAAACTCACCCCACACTCTCCCCCCCCCCCCACCCCCCCCCCCCCCCCCCCC
>CAXITT010000413.1:547850-551128 GCA_964033795.1 Lymnaea stagnalis | reverse complement strand
TAAAATTTTTTTTTTTTTTTTTTTTGAGAGCCAAATTTCTTGTCAAGAACTTGTCAAGAACCATGTTTTTTTTTGTTGTTTTTTTTTTGAGTCTAAACCGGTTCGTGCCCGACTGGCTGAGCCGCACTCAGGTCGCTAAAGAGCCGCATGCGGCATACGAGCCGCGATGTTCCGACCACTGATCTAGACATATTTATTACATCAGTCATGTACCGAATGTAGTCCCATAGCTCACACTGATGAACTTAAATATATAGATTTTTTAATAACTGTGAGCTACAATGAGTGTTGACTATATTAGTCTATAGACCTGGCCTTTCGATTAGAAGCCGCGCGACCCATTTTCTGATAAATCCCCAACATTTACGGACCCCCCACTATAATGTAATAATATGATTTACCGCAACAACAACGTGCAGTATTTATTATGATCAAACTTGAATTTATTTTTCTTAATGTATAAAAAGTAGTCCACCTCTACTCCTGTAACCAGAAGTCTTTAAAAAAAATAATAAATCCTTTCTTGTTATATTTACTGTACCGAAATTTAAAAGTAAAAACCAGCAACGCGAGTCCTGGCCTGTCGCCGTTATCAAACACAAATAAACAAACAACCTACCCCAAACGGTCATGTTTGTCTGACCCTTACAATTTAATAACGCTAATCCTCACTCGGTGTTTTAGGTTAGTCCAGTTAATCCCGGCTTAATCTCGCCAGTGAGATTCGTCCCTTACCTGCGTCGTCACAATTCACTATACAGATCCCAAAGCACTGAATATCGCACAGTCGCGCCCTTTCGCAGCCATTTTGAAAGGTTGTAAGTTTTCATCATCATTTCCTCCCCCCCCCCTCCTTTTGCCCCCACCACTCCCCACCCGCCCTTCCTGGTCGTTCTTTCCCCCCACCCCACAACCCCCCACCCACTTTGCAGCCCCCCCTACTCCCCACCATTCGCGCGTACTGCCTGCACGCTGGTGAGTCCCCCCCCCCTCCTTTTGCCCCCACCACTCCCCACCCGCCCTTCCTGGTCGTTCTTTCCCCCCACCCCACAACCCCCCACCCACTTTGCAGCCCCCCCTCCTCCCCACCATTCGCGCGTACTGCCTGCACGCTGGTGAGCGCACTTGTCTCGCGTCACCCGTCACACGACCTACCGCTCACACTCGGCAGTCACAAAGCGTAGTCAATGGCGTATCAGGACGGACACACACCCCCCCTCCCTTCTCCCCTGTACACCACAACAAAATAAGAGACTTTTGATTCTGAACTCATGTTGTGCGACAAGTAGTGTGACAGGTGGTGTGAAAAATAGTATGACAAATAGCAAAACAAATAGTACGACCAATAGTGTAAGAAATAATATGACAAAAAGCATAACCAAATAATAGTATGGCAAATAGTGTTACACATACTATGACAAATAGTATGACAAATAGTATGACAAATAGTGTAACACATAGTATAACAAATAGTATGACAAATAGTATGACAAATAGTGGAACACATAGTATGACAAATAGTATGACAAACAGTAAGACAAATAGTATGACAAATAGTATGACAAATAGTGTAACACATAGTATGACAAATAGTATGACAAATAGTATGACAAATAGTGGAACACATAGTGTAACACATAGTATGACAAATAGTATGACAAATAGTGTAACACATAGTAATGACAAATAGTATGACAAATAGTGTAACACATAGTATGACAAATAGTATGACAAATAGTGTAACACATAGTATGACAAATAGTATGACAAATAGTGTAACACATAGTATGACAAATAGTATAACAAATAGTGAAACACATAGTATGACAAATAGTATGACAAATAGTATGACAAATAGTATGACAAATAGTGTAACACATAGTATGACAAATAGTGTAGCACATAGTATGACAAATAGTATGACAAATATTATGACAAATAGTATTACAAATAGTATGACAAATAGTGTAACACATAGTATGACAAATAGTATGACAAATGGTATAACACATAGTATGACAAATAGTATGACAAATAGTGTAACACATAGTATGACAAATAGTATGACAAATAGTGAAACACATAGTATGACAAATAGTATGACAAATAGTATGACAAATAGTATGACAAATAGTGTAACACACAGTATGACAAATAGTATGACAAATAGTGTAACACATAGTATGACAAACAGTTTGACAAATAGTGTAACACATAGTATGACAAATAGTATGACAAATAGTGTAACACATAGTATGACAAATAGTATGACAAATGGTGTAACACATAGTATGACAAATAGTATGACAAATAGTGTCACACATAGTATGACAAATAGTATGACAAATAGTGTAACACATAGTATGACAAATAGTATGACAAATAGTGTAACACATAGTATGACAAATAGTATGACAAATAGTGTAACAAATAGTATGACAAATAGTATGACAAATGGTGTTACAAGTGACGAAACTAAGGCGCTCTGATTTACATCATAAAATTAAAAAAAAAAAAAAAAAAAATGAGTTGTTTGGTTGCCTACCCGCCCTTTACACTGAACACGCCAATGGAATGAATGTGGTCATTTTTCTACAAATAATTCAAATTTCTAGAGCCGACAGGACTGTGTATATTGAAAATACGCTCATGTATGTTGCCTACAGCTGTGCTTGCCAGCTGCGTACGTTGTCTAATAGTTTATGTATATTTCCTACTTGCTGCTTATATTGCCTACTAGTTTATGTATATTTCCTACTTGCTGCTTATATTGCCTACTAGTTTATGTATATTTCCTACTTGCTGCGTATATTGCCTACTCGTTTACGTATATTTCCTACGTGCTGCGTATATTGCCTACTCATTTACGTATATTTCCTACGTGCTGCGTATATTGCCTACTCATTTACGTATATTTCCTACGTGCTGCGTATATTGCCTACTCATTTACGTATATTTCCTACTTGCTCCGTATATTGCCTACTCATTTACGTATATTTCATGCTTGCTGCGTATATTGCCTACACGCGTATTTAGATTGCCTACCAGCCGTATATGTTGATTGCTGTGTGTATAACAAAGATGACATGGCGTCAAAGTTATTATTCAGACTCTAATGTTATAGTGTCCGGCGTAGAGATCGGTAACCTAGTTGGTGTGTCTTTGTCATGACTAGGAAGTGACCATGGAGAGACTGCGCACCCTGGGGTTGTGATGGCATCACACACACGCAGACACAGACACACACACCACACGCGCATGCACACTAACACGCACAC
>CAXITT010000413.1:500350-542850 GCA_964033795.1 Lymnaea stagnalis | reverse complement strand
GAGTCTAGTTTAGTCTAGCCATTTGGAGTCTAGTTTAGTCTAGCCATTTGGAGTCTAGGTTAGTCTAGCCATTTGGAGTCTAGTTTAGTCTAGCCATTTGAAGTCTAGGTTAATCTAGCCATTTGGAGTCTAGGTTAATCTAGCCATTTGGAGTCTAGGCTAGTCTAGCCATTTGGAGTCTAGTTTAGTCTAGCCATTTGGAGTCTAAGCTAGTCTAGCCATTTGGAGTCTAGTTTAGTCTAGCCATTTGGAGTCTAGTTTAGTCTAGCCATTTGGAGTCTAGTTTAGTCTAGCCATTTGGAGTCTAGGTTAATCTAGCAATTTGGAGTCTAGGTTAATCTAGCCATTTGGAGTCTAGGTTAGTCTAGCCATTTGGAGTCTAGTTTAGTCTAGCCATTTGGAGTCTAGGTTAATCTAACACTAAAAGTCAGGCATTAAACCATCTATTTTTAAATACTGCGTAATAATTTTGCTTGTGTTCGTGTGTTTCTGTGTGACAAGAGATTCGGATAGTCAATTGACCCACTTCCAGTCATCCTATCGATCTGAAACTTGGCACATAGACTCGTTGCCGATGACAACACATTATTTTATAATTTTAACCCCACCCCCATCACTTAACTCCCAAAATCATCCCCCACCCTCATGTTCTCGGTGCGGGTTTTGGTGTGGAGATTAGTTGTGCAGCTGTTGCTATGTGCTTTGTATTTGTGACGTATTTGGGCATTGCAGTAAAAAAAACATTTTAAAATAGTTTTGAAGGGGAACATGTAGAAAATATGAAACGTGTTTTCGCCAGAAGTTTATTCATTCACACAACCACGTCTTACTCAATGAAATACCCCGCACAATTGCATAAATGCAAATAAATAAATAAATAAATAAATAAATAAATATTGCATATAAAGAATTTAAAGGAAAAAATTCTTTTCTATGGGATATTTAATGACAGCTGATGTTTCTTCTCTTGCTTCTATGACGGTACGTAAAGTGCTCATGTCGTTTGTTGACTAGACCACCCCCCCCCCCTCCATTAAAATCATTTGATGAATAATTTTGACCCGCTTACGCACACAACAATTTGCGCATTAAAAAAAAACAACAACAACAAAAAATAGCAGCACCTTTGAGACTTGACAAGGCCGTTGATTGATCACAGATTGTCGTCGAAGCCTTTGAGCCGACGTTTCTGAAGGGTCCGCCCATGACACTGACAGTGACCTGACTATTCAGTCAACATCTTGGTATCAGTTACATCTTTGTCTTATTTAAAGATCAATGGATCCTCTGCTAATGTGTTAATTTAAAAAAAAAAAATATTATTCGCTAATGTATAGTGTATAATTTTCACGAGAGGAAACATTAATGACTAAATTGAAAGCTAATTTCAAAATTATTATTGGCCCTTAAAAGTATTTACGTTCATGACGTTCGACAACCTGTCCGCACCCGGTCAAAGTGTTCTCATCGATGTATTCGTGTCACGTGTACAGTTGAAAACTGTACGAAAATTTTGTTAATCGACTACACATTCCCGTGAGCTGTGTAAAGCAGAAAGTTTTATGAAGCTCGTGTTTATCGTCTACACATTCCTGTAAGCTGTCAACGCTAACAGTTGTATCAATACAGTGTCCCCGCCCCGCGTCTCAACGATCCCCCCCTACCCTCCCCCTACCCCCCCCCCCCCCCCCCCCAAACGGATTAGGCCAGGCAGTGGGTTTAATCTTGATCTGATTAAATCAATGACCCAGGCCAAGTCACCGCGAACACTGACAGAACAGTTTGAACTCCATCATTTGCAGCCCTTGAAAGGGCAGCGTAACTTTAACCAAGTCCTTTCTTTGCCTGTTTGGGTTAAAAATGGGATAAGCCATGGGGCGGGCCCTGGGAGGAGGGGAGGTCATCAGTTTTCTTATATTTTTTCAAGTTCCTTATAGTATAGTTTTAAAAGAGAGCAATGAAGTCTGAATCTTCCCCCCCCCCCCAACCCGTTTTTCTGCTCCAAGCTTGTATCCTTAAACCAACAACTTGCCTCCTATTAATGAAGAAGTTCAGCTTTAGAGAGACGTCGGACGGGGAATTATCTTAATGTATGAGAGGAAAAAGACATTTTTAGAAACTTCGAGGACACCACATCCATAAAGTGATGCATTCCGAGATACAAGCATTGGCCTGGACATCACTACTGTTTATTGTACCGTGTCCCTGCTCTAATCTCATGACATGCTTAAGACATTATACGGAGATACACGTAGTCATGTATGCTAATCTATTCAAGAGATAGAGGAGGATTTCCGTTAAAATACACATCTCCCTGTCGTCTCCAGTAAGAAATTGCATACATAATTTTTAAGATAATCTATGCACGTTTTCTAAATTCTAAAGGGGGTCGGCGAATGTTTCTAGCCATTACCACGAAATAAATATTTATTGTTTTAATCTGTCGTTCCCATCTATTGGAAAGGAGGAAAAATCTTAGAAGCTTTAATTTTTACAACGGTTTATTGAATTTATTTATATGGATAATTCCAATTGTAAATGCTAATGTACAAAACAATTGCGATAAAAAAAGTTAATGAAATCATGAATTGTAAAAAAAAAAAAAAAATGGAATTTCTTTGAAACAAGGTAGAGATGTTTCATTGTTAAACAATGACATGAAAAGTTGGACTTTTCTTAATCGGAGGGAATTTCGGAGACTGTCTAATGGGTTTAATTCATTGACTTCTAGTTTTTTGTTTCTTTGTTTATTGGAGTGAAAAATCCTTGTTCGCAAAGGTAAATTTTGGAATAACGACCTCTGTTTCTATGTCCCCGTGTGCAATGTTGAGAACCTTTGCATCTCTTCAAGGCTTGAGCATGCGCGGTGGCAACACTCGGAGTGTGTGGTGCGGATCGCACCCGGGACATCCTAACAGGATTCAGACAACCTATGTGGGGGGGGGGACACTTCTAAGAGGTTGGGGGGGGGAGGGGATACACCTAATGAAAACTAGATCAAGTCGGTCTCATAATACATCCACGTTGAATACAAGAGCAGGGAGTCACCAGTCACCAGAGCAGAGTACTACCAGAGCAGAGGACCACCAGAGCAGAGGACCACCAGAGCAGAGGACCACCAGAGCAGGGAGTCAACTGTCACCAGAGCAGAGTGCCACAAGACCAGGGAGTCAACTGTGACCAGAGCAGAGTACCTCCAGAGCAGGGAGTCACCTGTCACCAGAGCAGAGTACTACCAGAGCAGAGGACCACCAGAGCAGGGAGTCAACTGTAACAGGGCAGGGAGTCACCTCTCACCAGGGCAGAGTATCACAAGAGCAGGGAGCCCAAACTTTCACCAGACCTCTGGATGACAACACGAGTTTACCACACTGGGTGGAACCCAAATCTAGTGACGCCACTTAGCATAATTAAACGTAGGTGACTAGGTTTAAAAATTGGACGTATACCAGACAAGACAGGAACGGTTAGAGCCAAGCCACAAGTAACCACAAGTTACTGGGTGTGTTTGGCTGTTACACAAGCAAGAATAAATATTTCGGACAAAAAACAACAAAAAACACACGTTTTAAATTTAATTTTATGAATATATCGAGTCCTCAAAACCCCCAAGATAATTTTTTTTAACCCCTTTTAGAGTAATTTACCCCCCCCCCCCCCCATTTTCCCGACCATTGATCATACGAAAGCAACAGTTGGTAGTCACAGACGCAGAGATCAGGGCATGAAGGAACTGTGAATGAATTTCGATGTCACTGTGGGAAATGATGCCATGTTCTCATCAGCAGGCTCGGTGTTTGGTCTATTTAACATTAAAAAAAAACAAAAAAAAACAACATTTTCCACACACCATGAGAGGCCGCCTCACACTTCCACATGACCTTACGGACCATGGGCCCCCGTTCTGGAACTAGCTCCCCTTCCATATCCGTCATTGTGAAACCGCGTCCACTTTTAAAAAGTCCCTTAAAACCCATCTGTTTAGGTCCGCCTATGACCTGTGATGCACCCTCCTTGCCCTGTCTCATTTTCTGTCTCGGGCTAATCCTGTAATATAGGCCAAAACGTGCCAAAGTGTCCTCGTTTTATAGCCATTTTAATTGTTTCTATAGTATAGTAGCTACTATCCTAATGTCTCATTTTTATTTTAGTTAGTTTACATGTTTTTAATAATTGTAAAGCGCTTAGAGCTTTAAGGTAAGCGCTATATAAAAATGCCTAAATAAATAAAACTGTTAACATTTTGGTGAAGTTTTCATTGAAACTGTTAATATTTTGGTGAAGTTTTCAATGAAACTGTTAACATTTTGGTGAAGTTTTCATTGAAACTGTTAACATTTTGGTGAAGTTTTCAATGAAATTTTTGACATTTTTTAAAAATTATTAGATGATAAAATGTAACAGCACATTTGATAATTTGGGTCATTTGTAAGGTATTTTGTGGATTTATAAGCCTTTTTAAACAAAATAGAATGATTATATGTGAGAAATATTTGGAGTTGGACGGCAAGACAAAGTGTCGTCCTAACAATTTTATCCTCACACACACATAAGGTTATCTTCACACACACGTAAGGCTATCTTTACACACACACAAGAAGGTTATCTTCACACACACACATTAGGTTATCTTTACACACACACAAGAATATTATCTTCACACACTTATAAGGTTATTTTTACACACACACAAGAAGATTATCTTCACACACACACACATAAGGTTTTCTTTACACACAAAAGAAGGTTATCTTCACACACACATACGGTTATCTTTACACACACACAAGAAGGTTATCTTCACACACACACACAAGAAGGTTATCTTCACACGCACACACACAAGAAGGTTATATTAATACACACATAAAAAGGCTATCTTCACACACAGAGAAGAGGGTTATCTTCACACACACACAAGAAGGTTATCTTCACACACATACACACACAAGAAGGTTATCTCCACACACACACAAGAAGGTTATCTTCACACACACACACAAGAAGGTTATCTTCACACACACACACAAGAAGGTTATCTTCACACGCACACACACAAGAAGGTTATATTAATACACACATGAAAAGGCTATCTTCACACACAGAGAAGAGGGTTATCTTCACACACACACAAGAAGGTTATCTTCACACACATACACACACAAGAAGGTTATCTCCACACACACACAAGAAGGTTATCTTCACACACACACACAAGAAGGTTATCTTCACACACACACACAAGAAGGTTATCTTCACACGCACACACACAAGAAGGTTATATTAATACACACATGAAAAGGCTATCTTCACACACAGAGAAGAGGGTTATCTTCACACACACACAAGAAGGTTATCTTCACACACATACACACACAAGAAGGTTATCTCCACACACACACAAGAAGGTTATCTTCACACACACATACATTCGACAACACATTGTCAAGACCATGCTATCATGACAGTAGCAAACAGACAATACCATCAACCAACACTAAGCACAATTTTATCAACCAAAGATATAGACAATTCTATCAACCAACAATACAGACAATTCTATCAACCAACAATACAGACAATTCTATCAACCAACAATACAGACAATTCTATCAACCAACAATACAGACAATTCTATCAACCAACAATACAGACAATTCTATCAACCAACAATACAGACAATTCTATCAACCAACAATACAGACAATTCTATAAACCAACAATACAGACAATTCTATCAACCAACAATACAGACAATTCTATCAGCCAACAAACTATTCCACCAAACCCAATTGTATTAACGTAGTATGTGAGACTGCCAGTGATTTTTCTGCGTCACAGTGGAAACATACAGAGGGCCATCTCATGGCTTGTGTACACATACACACACTATGGACACAGTGCTAAGCCGGCCCATCGAACACTATGCATGAGATAAGATATGCACTTATCTTTCATTAAAGAGTTGTAGTCACAATTTAGAGTCAGTCATTTTGTCCACAACTTTTAAAAATGCCGATCAACCATGAAATAAGATATACAATTATCTTTCATTAAAGAGTTGTAGTCACAATTTAGAGTCAGTCATTTTGTCCACAACTTTTAAAAATGCCGATCAACCATTTGGGGTTAAACCATCCAACGTAACAAAATTAATAATAATTACGTTATTAAATTAAATTATAGCTTTGTTTCACTGAGTCGTCGCCCCTGTTCCGATCGTAGGATTTATTTATAGCTCGCGGCACGCGCCTATTTATGAACATGTCTACATCAGCCCCAAAAGGTCAAAGGGCAGCTCACCAGCTGTGACCCAATGATAGAGATAACATGAGCTCACCCCCCCCTTTTTTTTTAATATCGACTAACTTTGTTAGCACGTACAAACTTGTATATGTTTGCAGCTTATGGCGTGCCAGGTTAACACGCACTTAATTTTTATAGCACATCGGATAGAACAGATATTCTGCTCAGAATTCGCGAGCCACGGGCGGACCCAAGGTGGGGGTTAAACCTGAGGAGGCGATTCCTTTGGGTTTTTTTTTTCCCAGCTTGTGACAAGATCCAGAGCACTTAAAACCAGACTATCTCTCAGGGTCGGCCACTCTACAACATACAATTTACGGACAAATTTTGTAAATCTGCACAAATTAGACGGACAAGCATACATTTTTACATACGCATTTTACAATAAAACATATCGTTCCGCCTTTGTGAACCCATTTTGTTGTTTAATGTATGCGTGTCTGGTTTTGTCAGTCCTTTCATTATAACTACATGATTTGATCATTGAAACATGAGATATTTTATAGTGTTAGTTTATTGTGTGAAATTCTCACCACATTGTCCTTTCTTCTGACTAATGATCAATTCAAGTTTACAGTAAACAACAACAAATGACATTTGTGTTATAATTTCTCATGTATACAGACATTATAATTATTTTTGTGGACTGGTGTAAAGTAGCACACGGTTGTGGGAAAACCTTCTTCTTGTGTTTTTCTGAGATACCTCAGTTAAGCTAAGTATATATTAAAATATATTTGTTTCTCTCTTCTATTTTTTTGTTGCTGACGAAGGCTTCTTGCTGACATGTTCGTTGCGTCCCTCTTTTTACAGGTCGCCTCCCCCACCTCATACTACATTTAAACAAACAAAAAAAAGTCTCTAGAACATGTTGCAATGTATGATTTTGACGAGCTCAAAGTCTGCACAATTTAATGTCTGAACACAAACACAGCCAACAAACTATTCCACCAACCCAATTGTGCTAACGTAGTATGCGAGATTGCCAGTGATTGTTCTGTGTCACAGTGGAAACATACAAAGAGTGCCATCTTATGGCTTGTGACACACACCATGGACACAGAGCAAAGTCGGCCCATCAAACATTATGAATAGCGTGTAGCGCAACTTGCCTGATGCCCAAATTCCTCCTTTATTTTTTAATAGGTGTTTTTATTATTTTGTAGAAGCCAAAAATCTGGCACAACTTGTAGTTAGAGTTAAAAACATTTAGACCCAAATCAATAGAACTAAAATAATTTTCTATGCTCATTTCCCCAGGTCGATATCGACTCCTACATAGTCATGTGACCTGTGGTGACCATTGCGGCTTGAAGTGAACAAGGTGTGTTTTATCTCAACTGCGTGTGTTCATTTAAACCGTTGCTAATGGTCATAATGCGACGCTAGCTTATCATTGGTCTACATTTCTTTTGTGTGCCAGTTTGGCTAGTGTTAAAGGAAATTATCGCGTGGGAATTTAACAACCTGCGACCTTCAACTTCAGGTCAACGTTATCTGCCAAGTTGGATTTGAAAAAAACTATAATTTTGCTACTGACCCACCCTTGAACTTTATAATTTTCTAGAACACTTCACATTACTCTATACTTCTATTAGTACTAGCCACTAATCAACAAAGCGTCTTTACCAGTCTTTAGTTGCTGTGAACGTGATATTTTAATAAAATGATGTTCAGGTGTTAGCAAAGATAATATAGTTAATTCATTTGTCAAAATCGTTTCACTTTCAAACACGTATTGTGGCCAGGTTACCTTACACTTAAGTTTCCGAGCAAAATATTTTAAATGACAATGAAATTTACTCACAAAAATTTAAACATAAAATATTAGTTAAAGTTACATGAAAGGATTTCAAAATTGTTAATGTATTTCCATCGGTGATTTTAATCCTCTATTGGCCACTGCTATTATTTTATATTATTTTAGTCAGATAAATCATTTTAAACATAACACTGCCATGGATTATTTTTGCTGTTTTCTTTAAAACAAGGATGAACATTATCCAGGATCCCTGAATATTCAATTTGTGGATTAAAAACTGAACACAAACTACAAAACTAAGTTTGACGTTGGATATATTTTTTTTTTACTGTGTGAACTTCTTTGATTTTGTGAACAATGTGCAGCATGTCCATCGTCCAGCTGATTTTCTCCATGGTCATCGTGGTGTGGCGTGTCCATGGAATAGATGAGTCGAGTTTTGAGGATACCTTAGGTAAGTCTCTCGACTTTTCAAATCTCAAGGCGAAACTGCTATACATTTTATTAACCTTTTAGAGTTTCCAGACAACTTTTCTCTCCATATATTTATTTCATTCCCATGCTATTGATTGCAGCCTGGGTTAGTTTCACATGTTGCCCTATATGCCTTCCAGCAAAATAATGCTTCTATTTTTATACCATCAAATTCACTGCGATAAAATCAACTCTATTTATAACAGTAACATTCTTACGTTAATCAGTCATGCGCAAAGGACGGCGTGGATGCCAGCGGGTCTCTGATCGTAAAGTTCAAGAGAAAGTAAATGAAGATTTTATTAACAAATATGTGATTCGCTAATGCATTATAGGGTCTCAAAATATGATTAAGATTTTTTTTTTTAAATTAATGATTTGCTAAAATCGACTATTACGGATGCATCATTTTGTACCAGGATGTCGTAAAGGTGACATCATAAAAATGTAATGAAAAAGATTTTGTCAAACTATCGCTGTAATACTTAAGGTTAGCTTGATGAAGAATTAGTTGTTTTACAATTCATAAATTCGACTTATTTGAGCAATAGTGACGGGTATTATTACTAATTCTATTTAACATATCCAATTAGGCATTTTGACTGAACATGTTTGTCTTAGTTTTATCAGGCCGTTGTTATTTTTAAACACGAAAACAACGCTTAAAAAAAAAATCGTATCCTTTCTTTGTAAGCATTGTAGGCATCTCGACGATTTCCGTTCATTGAGTAATTCTCTTTCTTTTGTTAAAAATGAAAACGAGGGGGTGGGGGTGGGGGGTGGAGCTATGAAAATTACTAAAAATCGTCTCACTATCCCTTCAGCATATTAAATTTTTCAAATAATTGGAAAATCTAATATTGGATTCTGTTTCTGTTCCCAATCCCAGAGGGTCTTCGCACCCTGTCACCGATTATTACTTTCATTTCAATGGCAGTGACCTCTCTTCCACTTTCCTAGTGATTTCCCTTTCTATTGTCAGGTTGTTATTTTTTTTTTTTTTTTTTAATTGGAAATCAGTAAGCGTCACTCATTGGATCCCTTCATATTCCAATATCCTAGGTCCTCCCGTGCCACACCCTCCAGTTATATCATTTTCTCACGGGGTTTACTGGATGTTATGTGGAATACTAAACACGAAATGAGATGAGAGTGAATCACTACAGAAACAAAGAGGAAAAAATGCGAGCCTTGAGGGGGGAGGGGGGAGGAAGAGAGAGAGAGAGAGAGGGGTGGAAAAGGGGAGGGGGGTGTTTACTGTACAATTTTTGGCAATAGAAAAAGTATCCTTTTATGTATCAGTGACTGCCTGTTTTGATCGTTACCATTAAAATGATTTTTTTTTCTTCCCTTGAATGTCATAAACTTCTCTGAAATGAAAATACGAGAAGGTCCGGTCAATGCAAACGAATTGTTAGCGTAGTTACTTAACAAACTTGGCAGATTATCAGTAGAGTTAACGACGTTGTCCACTTCTCCCCATGAGTCCAGCATCTTGCTGGTCATGGGGGAACATCCAGCTTCAAGGAAAACTAACTGTTGGTTGCGACAGTCATCTGTGCATTGGCCAGTCGGTGGGTCAAACTAAGAGTCGGCTGTTTTAATTTAGGGGCTGCGCAATTCATGATTTAATCTACTATAGGCAGTGGAATTTTAAATGTAATTTAACCGGGCATGTTAGCGTAGCTTTAAAGGTAATTATTTTATCTGGTCATGTCGATCTTTATTGGAATAATGAGACACATTAAATTGTAAATAAAACAACTTGTGTCACAGCTATAATTATCATTAAACAAAATACAAATTTAAACTGTGTGGCTAATCAGTAAAACACCCTCCCCCCTAAAAAAATAATAATATAATAATAAATTAAATTAATATAAAGTATGTTTATCCTACCTATACATAAATACATAAAGATGAAAGAAAAGTCCCTAACGAAAACAGATATCAGACGATCGGAAAAAAGTGGGCGGGAGTACAATATAAAAACCTAACAGGAAAAAGACATGGCAGCTATGTAAAATAGTGAATTAGTTTTAATACCTTATGTAGTCAACGTAACAAATATTTAAAAAAAATTAATTTGTTTTCCATATAATTTTCTAACACGTGTGTTACTTGCATGCAGTATACCAGTTACTGCAATTTCCAATATTCCATTGTGGTTAGCACTATTGAAATTGTTAGAAGCGGGACAAAGGGCTTTTTAAATGTATGTTTATTATGTTTATGTGTCAATTCCGATCTAAAGTACGACATTTTTGTGTTTCCAGCTTGCAACTTTAGATATACCGTTAGGAATTGATTGAACACTGTTTTTGAACATATAATAGTTTGGGAGGGTGTTTTTTTTAATTCAGATTCCGGCCGATATTTTGGTCAGACAGATAAGGCACTTTAAATTAAATGTTATGAGTACACTGTTGTGAAGCGAGTTTTGGAGAAAGATGGAGGGGGGCGTTACATACGGCAATAATTTTGTATCGCCCCATTTCATTGAACTGTGTGTACAGACGCCCTTAAACAGCAAATGTATAGACTCCTTAGACAGCCAATTTACAGACGCCCTTAAACAGCCAATGTACAGACGCCCTTAAACAGCCAATTTACAGACACCCTTAAACAGCCAATGCACAGACGCCCTTAAACAGCCAATGCACAGACGCCCTTAAACAGCCAATTTACAGACACCCTTAAACAGCCAATGCACAGACGCCCTTAAACAGCCAATGCACAGACGCCCTTACACAGCCAATGTACAGACGCCCTAGACAGCCAATGCACGGACGCCCTTACACAGCCAATGTACAGACGCCCTAGACAGCCAATGTACAGACGCCCTTAGACAGGTAATGTACAGTCGCCCTTAAATAGCCAATGTACAGACGCCCTAAGACAGCGACTGTACAGACGCCCTTAATCAGCCAATTTACAGACGCCCTTAATCAGCCAATGTACAGACCCCCTTAGACAGCGAATGTACAGAAGGCCCATAGGCAGCCAATGTACCGACGCCCTTAGACCCGTGTTCTAATAGACTGGCCTGGGCCGGTCGTGAAATTCTTTATTTCCCCTCCCCACCACTCTTACCAAAAACAACAACAAAAAACGCCGGCCCTCGGTCGTGGTGGGGTGAGGTCCTGACATCGCCACCTTAGTTACACTACTCTAAACACAGAAAAATGGAGAGAAAAAACACACATTGATTTTATGCTTGTTCCAAACGAAAGCTTCGTTACTTCAATTTGTGCGGTAGAATTGATTCATCTAGATTAGGCACGCGCGTGTCTTCCATATATCGCATTCTTCTTGTCCCCCCTTAACGCTTCTAGGGGGCGCAATAGCACTTGATCGGTTATTTAGGGGTGGCTGGATGCTAGTAATGATCTCATTAGTCAGTTTACCGGTGGGGCGGGACTTGTCCTAATGTTGACTATCGGCGTGATTATCGTAAGAGGCTAACACAATCACAAAGGTTTTAGCGGTGATCAATACATCGAGGTGGCACAACAATGTTGTTTTGGTGGGACGGAAGAGATTTTCATTTCTTAGTTCGGCATCGCCGAGATGAAAAACGTGACATTGTGGTGGGTGTGGTTTGCGAATAAAGTCTTTGTGTGTGTGCGTGTGGAAAGTGTGATATTTCCAACGAGATAGATGCACGGACGAATGAATTCATTGGTTCGTTGAATGGGCGGGAAGACTTAACGTTTGTGTGAGGATGTTTTCATTGGTTGATTAAGAAACGATATTGCCAAAGAGAGGCTGCGACAAGACTAAAATGAGGCGAATTAGTGAATTGAATTAGCTATACACCCCTCTTCCTCCTCCCCTTCCTCCTCGTATTTTGGCACCTTTTCCAATGAGGTACGAAAAAACCACACATTTGTGAGCAAGTTAAGTTTAAGGTTAAAGTCAGTCAAGGATTTAGTTAAGAGAGATCGGGAATCGGGGGATTTGGGAATGGTGGTTGGGGGTGGGGTAAAAATAACAGGCGTCCATGCAATTTTGAAAGTAACGTTTCAGATAAAAATAACGAGACTATTTTTTTGCACCCAAACAATTTAAAAAAAAAAACACATGATTCGCCACTGCAGAAGTGAATAAATAGTTTGTAGCATAGATCAGGGGTATTAATGTATAGACTATAAACTCTGCTGAACATTTGATTGATTTGAGAGGATGCAATTATTTGGAGTTTTTAAAACCTGTAGCAGAATTGTGGAGATGGGGGCTCGATCTTATTCAACAGAATCGAAGTGTGTAAAATAAGGAAGCAGTGGATAGTGTATTTTTTAAAGCTGTATGATTGGACTAAATTTTTAAAAGCTGTATGATTGGACTACATTTTTAAAAGCTGTATGATTGAACCACATACAGTCACGAACATTGAGTCAACGCTTAGGCTGTCATCCCCAATAATCAAATCTGTCACAACCAATAATCATATTTTTTAATCATGAATGTCCATATTCATATTATACATTTTAATAAATAATCATATGTGTCGTCATATAAAAAACATGTCTGTCATCATCAATGATCATATCTGTCATCACCAATAACCACATTTGTTATCACCAAAAGCCATTGCTGTCATCACCAATAATCATGTATGTCATCCCAAAAATGTTCATGTGTGTCGCCAGTAATCTTATGCCATCACCAATGATTATGTCTGTCATCAAAAATAATCATATCTCACCAATAACCATTTATCATCACCAATGATCATGTCTGTCATCAGAAATAATCATATTTCTCAATTTTTTAAATTAAACTTTTTGTCTTGAAATAATCCTTTACCATTTTTAATGGATCAAATATATGAGGTATTGATAAAGTTGGCTATGACAATAAGTGATTTCAGTTTTGAAAGAGAGAAAGAAAATCATTGAATTTCTAAAAATTATATAAACTTAACTAACAAAAAAAATTCTATCGTAGTTAGATTTATTGGAAATAAACTTTAAAAAAAAAAAGCTCTGAAAGTTGAATTTCCATTATCCATATATTCTAGCTAGACAAGAATACCCATATAAACCAACAGGTGAACAGATCTATACAAATTATAGTCAAGAAATGACAGCATTAATTTTTGCACAGGGGTTTGAGAGTTTACAATAAAATGACGAAATTTTAAATGTAAATGAACGTTATCACGTGACGATCAACCTGACATTAAAATCAAAACCGTATATGACAGGGCCTTATTTAAAAAAAAAAAAATTGGTTTTAAGAAGCTGATAAAATATATTGCAGAGAAATGCAAACCAAGTCAAGTTCACATCTCATACGGTCGTCTGACCACTGAGATGGTCATCATGTGGTCAACAGCTGGCCAGTGCTCAACTGCAGTCAAATATGGAGTTGACCCGTGGAAGCTTGACCAGTTGGCCTCGGGAGAGAGCCTCATGTTCAACGACAATACGGTCGGACTCAAAGTCTTGCACAGAGTCGAACTCAGGGTAGGTAACTCTTTAAAATGAACACGACATCAAGGTAGTTAACTCTTTATTAAAGAAAAATTAAATCAGGTGTGGTTACTCTTTTTTTGGGTATACAAAACTTAGTGGCAATAGTGGGCAGTGAAATTGAAGAATGGTAACTCATGAATGAGTAGCCTCAGATAAAAACAATATTGTTTGAACGGTTTCAATAAGATAATCCCCACAATTTATTTTGTATAGGTCTACAAGACCTAGGAAGACATTATTTAATTACTCCGTATTTTTTGTTTTTTTTTACATTTGGTAAGAGCCTGATGGGTTCTTAAATTAACTAAGGTCATTCGTGATTTTTGAAAGACGTCATGGCGTCCATCCAAAAGATCTTTTTTTTTTTTTAAATCTTCTTTTAAATTAATTTTTAGCCAGAGACAGACTTGAATTTGCCAAGTTAATTTTCCTGATTACTATCATCTAACCTTAAACAAATATGCTGCTTCAAACTATGAAATTATTTATCTGAAGGAAAAAAAGAGTAGGCCTATATTAGAACTTCTTACTTTAAAACAAAAGACAATAAAAAATGCCTGGTTGGACTGAACCACTCAAAAAATCTGTCAAAGGCTCCAGTTATTATTATGTTACTATTACTATCCATTAATTGTAATTAATGTTTTAGATATTTATTACATTAAAAGGATAGAAATAGTTGTTACACAACAATACTTAAAAACCACAGATGGCAACTCAGAGAATGAAATTCACTAGTCTGTAAACTTGGGGGAAAAGTGTCATGAAACCGAAAAAAAATATATTGAAGTTTTTATTTTTTAAACGCCTTTATCATTTAATTATTTTAAAAGGAAATGTTAATTTCTTTTACAACAGTTTTTTTCCACAATGCCCATTAGGGGACAATTTGAAGATTTTGCGGGAATTTAGTATCTGAGAAAGGAAATGTATTTACGTTTTAATACATGGTTGGGGGCAATATAAAACAGGTCATATATTTAAAGTTAATCAATGTTATTGTTTGTAATTTTTTTAAATTGTTAAATTCCTGATAGAAGCCTGTACTGTAAACATCTTTTTTTTATAGCTCTTCGTCTTATAGAGACAGCGACATTAATGCCTTATAGGATCTCAAGGGGGGTATGGGACTAAATAAGTTTGAGGACACATTACTTTAGAAATCACAAAATCAATATAGTGTGAGTCTCTTGGTGTAAAATATAATATTTATTTACAGGGATGGATACTTTAAAAATAACAAGTCTCTTTTATTATTATTATTAATTATCATTTTTTTTTTTTTTTGAATTAAAAAACATTTTTTTCCAATCTGAACTGGATCAAATGTTTCCTTTTCCACAGTTACTGATGCCAAATAAGACATATTTTTACACCCCTGTCAGTGATGAAATCTCTGGTGCGACTAACTTCTTCAGGACACCAGCAAGCAATGGGGTGATTATTTGTTAGAATTGATCAAACTGAATGGAAGGATGTGGTGGAGCAGGCTAGGGCCCTACATTAGCTCTAGCACCACTGATGATGATGATGATTTGTTAGAATAAATATTAGAATTAATTGCCTAGTCACCACCAGCATCATGTTGTAATGAAAAATTACTCCCTAAATACCAATAAAATATTCAGAATCTTTATTTTTGTATGACAAAAAAAACCAAGATGGCTTTAATATCAGGAGATGTCCTTAAAATATTTGATATAAATAAACAGCTAGTGCTGAAACTGGATCGAAATTTCTTTCCATCTCCTTGGAACAACTTCAAATTTTTGTTTAACTTCAAACATTCTCAGACTCCTGACGTTCAGCTGATGATCATCAGTGATGTCAACACAACATCCACAGCCATCCACAGACTGTTGCTAGAGGCTCAGACAGGGAAATATGCAGCACTGCTTCATACAGGAAACATTGCCATGAACCTCAGTACTCATGGGGGGCTGGTCAGTTGCTGGTTTTTTGTTGATTAATTCATTTTCTGCTGTATTATTCAAAATTGGTGGATAAATTCGTTTTTAGTGAATTGGTGAGTTTTGTGTATGGATCAATTCGATTCAAATGAATTAATTTGTTTCTAGTGAATCCTTTAGTTTTTTTAGTGGATTAGTGAGGCTTTAATGGATTGGTAAATTTTGTCTGAATTAATGGTGCTTCCATTTGTTTTAGAATGGTGACAATTACATGAAGTTAATGGAACCAGCCATCTGTTCAGTACCCTACATGGTCTCACCTGGTCCAGCTGGTAATTTTATTTTTTAAATACATGATTTTTGAAGATTTTATTGTTTATTTTAGTCATTTAAAAAAAAAAGAGCAATAATATTTTTTTTATATTTTGAATTAATTATGTAAAATCATTTGAACACTTTAAAAAACTACATAGTCAGACAACATGTTTGGTAAGGAAGTTATAATTACAGAGTGGTGTCTAATTTGCTTTTTCAGAAGTGGAAGAGCAGGAAACATTTTCTCAGTACCTTCATAGATTCTCAATGCCAGAAACAGAGTGGCCAATTAGTGTTGACAAAATGTGGTACAGTGTAGACATTGGCCCTGTCCATTTGATCAGGTGGGTAATGATGGCTTAAAAAAGTTGTTCAAAGACATCCAAAGATGACAAGTTAATCTGTTATATTGAAACACAAAAATACATAATACATGTCTACGTGATAAACCCTACATTGTTATAAAATGAAAAACAGTTTGGAGAGTTGACTAAACAATACGTAAGGATATTTATAATTATATACAAATATTTCTAAGTTTAATAGATAATTGTGTTTTATTTTTATATTATGAGGCTACTAACAAAAATTAAAAATTTAATGTTTGAGAAAACGGACATTGAAAATATATAAATGAAAACTATCTTTTTACCTATGACTTTCAGTCTAATGAATTTAAGAAACTAAATTTTATTTTAAAATTCCAGTTATTCGACAGAAGTATTCTATACCAAAGATGGAAGATATGCATCTATGCAACATGATTGGTTGATCAAAGATTTGAAGCTAGCCAATCTAAACAGAAAGAATACTCCTTGGGTGGTAGCATTTGGGCACAAGCCGTTGTACTGCACTTATGAAGACCCTGAACTCTTTTGTAACAAAAAAATTTCTAAAGTTAAGTCAGGGTAAATAAATTTTATTTTTAAACAATTGATTAGAATTATAAATTTTAAATTATTTGTTATGGGCAACAATTATTATTCCTGCAATGCAAACCTTAAACACATTAACATAGC
This sequence comes from Lymnaea stagnalis, assembly GCA_964033795.1. Classification (NCBI taxonomy): domain Eukaryota; kingdom Metazoa; phylum Mollusca; class Gastropoda; family Lymnaeidae; genus Lymnaea; species Lymnaea stagnalis. Next base: position 525,584 of record CAXITT010000413.1, on the reverse strand, counting down.
TTTTAACATTTAATAATGAAAGCTTTTTCTGTTGACTGTTTTTGCAAGTTTAAAAAAACACACTCTTATCTCCTTGAAACATGGAAAAAAAAATTTTTTTTTTAAAACGTAAATGCTCTTTATGTGCATAGGTCTTTGAGGTTTAATTGTAACTACATTGTGCAACTTATAGTGTTTATGTAATGCCAATATTCACAGTCTGGAGGACATATTTTACCACTATGGTGTTGATATCATCATACAATCATATGGTGGAGCTTATGAACGAACATTCCCGATGTATAAAGGGGTTCAAGTCAGTGATAACTACACAGATCCACTCGGACCAGTCCATATTATTTGTGGGGGTGCCAGCCAGTTTAATATAGACTACAATTTTACAGAACCAGCGCGTAAGTTATCTTGATACTAAAAATAAATCATATTTAAACATGTCTCACACAGGCAAATTAAAACTCATAACTCTACACGTTTTATGTTATTTAAAAACATATGGATCTTAGTTGAGGTGGCCATTCATTGACCTACCAAATGTGAGTTTTTGCTTTATTCTTGCAGATCACACTGTATATAGCAAGCATACTGCCTATCACATACAGATATGTGGGTGTTGTTGCTATAACTTTAATCATGTGATATACAAACTGATTTCATCCAACACAGGATACCTATTTATATTTTCAGCTGCGTGGTCCGCTTTCCGCTTGTCCAATGACACCATGCTGACCTATGGCCGTCTTAACATTGTCAATGGAAGTATACTGGATTATGAACAAGTCAACATTAAAGATGGGAGTATTGTTGACAGTCTCAGAATTGTGCAAGGCAACCATGGCCAATTTTCAACTGCTAGTCTACCTCCAAATGTGTCAGCTGAAATTGATAAAGAAATTGTTGATGCTGGGGGCAAGCCAGGTAAACAACTTTAAAATTGGAGTTTATAGTTTAGTGGTTTGGGTTTGTTTGTTGCTCAGAATTTAAATACTAAACAAAACCAGTTACACATTTTATTCAAAGATTAATTATTGGTTACCAAATATTTCTTCTTTGTAAGTGATTTATATTATTATGTTTCTAAAAGCCTAAAAAAATACTATAGATGTTTATTACTAAATTTGAATCACTTTTCAAAACATTAACAACAACTGCAGCAGCAACAACAACATAAACAGCAGCTAGATGAAAACAAACTTAACTGTTTTCTCATTTGTACTTTCATTTTTAATCTATAGTAATTTCTAAAAATATTGACTCGGTTCAAAGTCACCACATGTTACAAGCTGTGCAATATTTTTTTTAATCTCTCCTCCCTCCCCCGCTAATCCCAGGTATTTTAAATATTGAAGAGATCAATGTGACAACCCCAAAGTCTAAGATTGCTGAGTTGCTTGAAGGAGACAACCGCAACCGCATTATCATAGGTGCCAGCTGTGGGGGCTTTTTTCTGTTAGTCATCATTGCTGTCGTGGCCACAAAGAAGTGCAGGAGAAAGAGCAAGGTGGCCAGGAGGTGGGAGCAGATGGACATAAACTACGGGAAGAAGTTTTACAGCAAGGCCCCGGACAAAGACGAGGACAATGACTTTGAGATTGACATGAGTGATGGGACTGAACCAACACGGAAGTTGCTTAATGCTGCTGACTGATGGGACGGAGCAGACGTAAAGGTTGTTTAATGACGGCAAATGGTGAATGTGTTTCCACAGGAGACTATGTTTGTTTACTGAATGCTGAGAGCATCTTGACAGGAGTGTGCTCGAGTTTTATTTTTTAAAGAGGACTGAGAGGAACAATGAATCTCTGTGAGTTCCCGACTCAGGTATCACACTCATCAAAACTAAGTTGATTGAAACAGTTGAGTTTTGAAAGATCAGCTCTAAAAATCTTTCAATTTAATGCTAATTATGAATGCAGACAAAAGATGTGTTGTTGTTTTTTTACAAGATATTATTGAGAAAAAGTTGTGTCCATATCAGCAGTTATTTTGCAAGTTTAACAAATGATTCTCCAGTACTGCATTTATAAATGATATTAAATGAATACATAATTATATAACATATGATTGAACATTCTGCATGTTCCTGAAAATATATTTTTTATTTTTGAAAATATATCTTCTTACATACCCTTGGTACTCATTCTTGATATGTAAGTAACATTTCTAATTTGTTTTAAATCATGGCTTATTTTATGCAACTGTTGTGTGTTCATTTATGGGTTATGGAAATTAATACAATTATTTCTCATCTTTAGAAACAAGGATAATAAATAATCACCTTAATTATTACGATTTTTCTATAATCAACTGCATATACAATTATTAAATAAATAAATAAATAAGAATTTTTAAAAAAAAATTGTTTATCAAATTAATGAGTGTAATTATTTATTTGTGTAAAATACATAATTATCTCAGTTGGCAGGGCATAAGTGCAATTGTGTTGTAGTATATTGAAAGTGCGTACATTGTTTTGTGTTTTATTGTAAGGGTATTCATGAAACCAAAATATTTATTTGTGTACTTCCACAATTCTAAGCATCAAAATAATTATAAAATATCCTGTCTGGTGCCTTATTCTATACGTAACAAGATATGGTGCAACAACTTTTTGTATTTTGTAGCACCATTATTGTCACATCATTTGCGAATACAAGCTATGTATGATAGGAGGGAAACAAATTTCTAATTCACCTCATTTGTATTGATGTTCCATTACATGTGTATTTAAATATACTTTATATGGTAAGAGTTTCAATGCATTTTTCAAATTAAATAAAACTATAATAAGATTTTTGAAAAGATTTCTTTCATTAGGGTATTAAATTATTTGACTTTCAGTACAACAAAAATTAAGAGCTGAAAACTGGACAATTTTTTTTTTAAATTTAAAGATAAACTGTCTTCTAATGCAGGTTAACAAAAAAAAAAAGAATATCTTAATGTCAGATTTTTTTTTTTATAGTCTGCACATGAATCTAGCATCTGAACTATGTGAACTAGTTGAGACGCTTAACTACATTTCAAATTAATACTGAAAATATTTCTCAAATTATCCTTTAATCTGTGTTCATCCATATTTTAGCACATTGGACATTTTTCTCTTCCCATTCATCTGTGTAAAATGGCTCACTTTTTAATGTGTATATAAAAGATTTGTGTGTTCAGTTACATGACTATATTGTAAATTCTAAGAGCCTCAATGTCCACAGGTTTTATAGGCCAAAAATTTATTTTAAATGGAAAGCTGTAGAATAAAGTTTTAAAACATGTTAAAATTTTTTTTAAAAACAGAGTGCATTTTAACAAAATAATTTACAATTAATTCAGATGTTGCATTGTAAATTTCCTTAGAATGAGTAAATGTCATTTGAATCCCAATTTTAATAAATTCCCTCCAATTTAATAAAAAGTTTAATGGTTTATGTTTTTGATTAATTTATGCTTTTGGCTTTGTAAAAATGAAATTCAAAAGCAGAATAAAATGTTGAGCGTTTCTAGCAAAGACTTTTGCCTCTGCTAATGTATTTCCTTTGTTCATTAAAAGATGTAACTTGTACAAATTTCTTATCACTAGCATCAGCTGCTGCTGACTAGCTCTGAAGAGTTATATTAAATTGCATAAATGACCATAGCAATGAATTCTTTTTAACATGACAACATAACTTTTATTTAAAAGAAATAATAAAAAAATTTTAACCATCAGTACATTTGTTTTGCTTTTTTAATTTTTATCATCTTTAATAATCTAAATAAATAACATTGTTAAAATGGGTTTAATTAATTTTATTCTTTGACAAAATTTGACATTTATTTTTACTATAAAAATAACATGAATAATAAATCAAATTTAATAAATAATAGAAATAAAGGAATTCTTAGTGAATCCACACAAACTGAGCACAACTAAATTTGTCTTGATCATAATCACAATTGAATGTTGGTACATGAAAATTATATTGTGATCCATAATTCATAATATGTATACAGGTACATACGTTAAGTTTTACAATCATTCATGTAAATTAAGTAATGAAAGAAATCACAGAAGATAATTTTGAAATCAAACCAGAACCTCCAGATATTTAGATGTCTTGAATTGGCCAACATATTTTTTAAAAGTATTTATAAACTAATGAAGTTCATTAGCCGATTGCTTTTGTTTTATTATTTGTCACTATTTACAATAAAACATAGACTTGGTTGGGATATCAAATTTAAATAGAACATTTATCTGTCTTACAACTCCATGACAGTGCTCTCTTGTTCATCATGGACCTGCTCTGTAAACTCCATTGATTCATGTGAGGTTCCCAATGTTGTGAAAACTTCCTATAAATGAAAATCAACATTAATTCACTCAGTTATACATTTATACCAATGTGAAATGTATTATAGAAAAATGTAAACACTAGTGAGAGAGGGTTTATGTTATAATAACTTTTAAATATCTCACATATACCACTCTATAAATGTTTAGATAAAATATCTCACATATACCACTCTATAAATGTTTAGATAAAATATCTCACATTTACCACTCTATAAATGTTTAGATAAAATATCTCACATATACCACTCTATAAATGTTTAGATAAAATATCTCACATATACCACTCTATAAATGTTTAGATAAAATATCTCACATATACCACTCTATAAATGTTTAGATAAAATGTTTGCTCTTTAAATAGTCTTTGTGTAAAACTGTTGACCCCACCTCATGCGTCTTGATGTGCTCATCTATATCTTGTGTTGATGAAAAGTTCTGACCACAAACTGGACACAGCAGATCTGACTCCTGGCTTAATTTGTCTCCCTCTGATCTGGCTTCTCTGAGATTTTGGGAATTTACTGCTTTCTCTGAAATTTATTCCAGACAATTAACGCCATTTCTTTTTAAGTTTATTTTGTTTAAACACAAAACTTATTCACACTCATGGTTTATTCAATAGTATCTAAATAAAAAGTATTTCAATCCTTTTCAGACATGAAGACTTTAGCATAGAGGAGTTCATTATATTAAAGATAAAAAACTTTGTACATGTACAAATATTCATAAATAACTTATAACAGATGAAGAATCTGCTTAAACGCTTAAAACATAACCACATAACACGCATTGGGCAATGGATCCACTACCAACATTAACTGACAGAACACAACCATTCATATATTCAGTGCTTGGTCATCACCCAAGTTATACTGTGCACACCTTGTGAAAATAAGAGGGAATATAGACTACAAACTTTTTAAATCAAACAATTTATAGCCTTATTGTACTATTGTAAAACATTCACTGCAAAAATGCATTCCTCTCCACTGAAGCAATGTAAACATTCTACTATATCACTGTTTGTAAATTCTTTTAATTTTCCAAAAGAGAATTGCATTTTCTGGTATTAATCAGTTGCCAATAGCTGCTTTAAATTATCATTGACCTCCACTAGCTCAACAAATCTCACCTGAACTTTTCTTGTCTGTGTGTATTCTCATGTGTAAGTTAAGATACCTCTGAGAGGTGAATGTTTTCTTACAAACAGAACAGGGGAGAGAACTGCCTGGGGATGATGACACAATATTTTAATACTAAAGGTATTATAGTAAGATATTTAGTCAGAATATCAAAGACAGCCAATTTCTAATCTCACAATTAGGTCACTACAGTCTCAAATATTTGGTGGCTGAGATTGTTTTATTTACCGGGTACCTCCTGACACAAGTGTAGCTAACAAATCTATTCCACCAAGTAGAATATTATACACAGTGATGTCCATGCCTAAAAATGGACAGTACTGGTCTTTATAAAATGAAAGGCCTTTAAAAAAATTAACCAGAAAATATGCTTGTGACAAATAATTATTACACTGGCTAATTAGAGATTTATCTAAATGATAAAAAAATTAATACAAATCAGAAAATTAAGTGTGCAGTGCACCTTGTTGTTCCTAGGTTCAGAGAAATCTATTACTTTTCAATACAAGTGAGCTAAGACTTGGTTTACCTGTTCTGTGGGACAAGATGTGATTTTGCAGCGCACTCAGCGTGGAACATTCTTTTTCACACATCATACACTTGAAACTTTTCTTGCGTCTCTGCTCATCCTCCTTGTTTGAGTGGACTGTGAAGAAATGTTGCTGCATGGCCATTGCTGTGGTGAATGTCTGGGCACAGAGGGAGCACCTGCAATAGGAGATAATGTAATATTAATAATGTTAACATTCATTATATTGATGCTTTAATGAATCTGTTCAAAACAAAGTTAAATATGTGAGTGTTCCAAAATTTGTTTTTGCGATTAATTTTTATCAAGGATAATTAATAAAGGACTGCGTTCAAGTTTTGTGAAGGAAATAGTAGAACAAGGTATGGTGAAAGCTTGAAATATAAAGACAGGACAATAAAAAATTTCAACCATTTTCTAGACTTAAATTTTTTTAAAAATTTGGATTGCAGATTTTCATGATCACGTGGTATGACAAGATCACACAGCATGACGTGATAACATGATAAGACACTAACTTTGGTATTTATTAAAGGTTTGATTCTGTTGAAAGTTTAAAAACATAATAACTTGGGGAAATGCCACAGGGTATATGTTATATATTGTGTGATTGAAATCATTATAATTTTTTTACAAAGTAACTGGGGTATTTTCATTAAACTTTTCTTTAGTCTCCACAAATTCTGTATAAGAAGCTATTTCTTGTTTGTACTGAAATAAGCAGCTCCCTGCAAGCCTAAGTGCAACTCTATGAATAAACCAATCAGCACTGTATACCAACCTGATGCTATTATTTCCATCTTTCTTCCAGTGGGTTTTGCGGTGGTTGGCCAAAGCTGTACCAGTGGAGAAGTACTTGAGACATTCTGGACACTGGAGACCAGAAGAAGCTGTAGAAGCTGGCACAGTGGGGACTGTTAACGTTTCCTGAATCTTAGAGTTGGCCAAATTACCGAAATCGTAGCCAGATGGGTGGGTTGGGAGAGAAAAATTCTCAAGCAATTTTTTGTTGGTTGACGCAGAAGCTGATGACATCTCTGCAGATTTCATGAGCGGGGACGATGAGAGGAAAGAGGCCAGTGTGGCCGCAGAGAGAGCCGCAGAAGATGCAAACAAGGAACCTGATGACGGTGACAGTGACGATGGATTGGCTGAGGGTGTAACCATCCCATGATTGTAAATGAGTTTATGATTGTCCAGCTCGGCTGTGAAAAAAAACTTCTGAGAGCACAGGGAGCAGCCGTATTTTCTAAATGATGCGCCGTGTTCTAATGCATGGACCTGAATCTCTTGAGGGGATTCAAAAATTTTGTTGCACACAAAGCAGACAATGTCCTTGCCGATAAAGCTGTGCTGGATGAGGTGGGTTTGAAGCCTCGCCGGCGAGTCAAACAGAGCTCCGCACAGTCGGCATTCGTGCTGTGTGCCTTCGGTCAGCATGTGAGATGTGACGTGGAGCTGGATTTCATACTCTGAGGAGAAAGATTGCTGGCACTTGATGCACTGAAATGATGCCTGGGGAAGGATTTGATAGAAGAAAAGAACTTAATGAAAATGTTGTCCACACCTCAATTTGGCTAAATTTCACGTCTTCCCCCACAAGCTTCTGAATAAGAGTTAGATTCTTAGTCTATTCTTAGAAATAAATTTTTTTTAGGCATTTCATAAAGTGGCTAAAAGTAAGGTAGCCATTACCCTCCTTAGAATTAATATTCTAACTCTACTTAATCAATATTTGAATATTTGATCACTATTTGTTGCTAGGCAATAAACAAGGGTTGATAGAATTTCTGACAACTATAAACTGTTATTTAATCGTTCTAATGATAAAAATTTTAGTCCATGTTTAAAAAAAAGTTGGTCAAGTGTAAGTTTTGGATTTTCTGATTCATTTTTGGTTTCACATTGCCAGATTTTTAAGAATGCACTTAAACTATAATACTGATTTGATTTCTTTAAATATTGCAGCATCAGTTTTTCTTAAGGTTTGACAAAAGAATTCAACATGTATTTAGCTTCGGTTTGACGGAAGTGAATCACTCACCTTGTGAGTCTGCATGTGGGCATCCAGCAGCTGGGCAGTGGCAAACTTTTCACTGCACTGGGAGCAGGTGTGGAGTGGGGCCTCACCATGGTAACAGGGCTTACAAACGTAATAGGTACGTCCGCTTGAGTTGAGTTTGGACACCAGATTCTCTTTGGACTCAAAGCTTTTCAAACAAACGCAGCAAGTGAAGAAAGCCGGGCGTGGCTGGAAGTGATGGCGGCCATGCATCTGGAGCTCCACTAGGGAAGAGAGTGTCTGTAAAAAAAAAATTTAGAATAAAATAGGTTAGGTTTTCTGTAAAAGTATTTTTCTATTGAACGCATTAATAAATTCTTAGATGGAAAATAAAGTATTTTGGTAATGAACTGTCATGAATCAAATAATGCACAATCAAATACATTAGCAATAGTATTTTCTTCTCAAAGATGTTTTTATTGCTTTATATATAAGGTTTAACCATTTGCTATCATTTTGTCTTTTACTTTACATTAAGACAACCTTGATTTGTTCACCAATTATTTCTATCTAAGGACATAACCATTATTCATTTGACATTGTTTTAAAAATTATGGATCCCCAATGTTTGTTGGTGGGAAAAAAAAAAGCTTTGATAGCTTTGGGTTTTATTTGTGAGATTGAGATTTAAATCCTAAAAAATTTTAATTTTTTTTTTTGTATTGAGCAAAGAATATGCAATATTATTTTTTGAATGTTTATGCCACATGTTCATTCTAGATAGGGGCAATAGTCCCATGGGCGTGACACAGATCTGCCGCAGTTAATAATTATTGGGGGTAAAAATTATTATGTCTATTTAAAAAGTTCCCATTCTACTTGACCTGATTAAGTTGAAGCTTTTGTTAGCAGAAAAAGGAAACAAACTAAATTTTGTCAAACCAAAGATGAAAATCTTCCTTGAACTCTTCATCTTCCAACTGACCTGCCTACAGATGACACACTGCAGTAGCGATCCCTCAAAGCCGTGCTCCTGTGCATGCATGTAGAACTGCTCCTGGTTGGTCATGGTGACTCGGCACACAACACATGTGTTCCCCTGCTGGATCTTGCAGTGGGTCAACTTGTGCTCGGCCAGGACGCTGGCAGATGTGAACGTCTCATCACAGATGCTGCAGGTCAGGTTGCCGGAGTTGACATGGATTTTCATGTGCTTGTTGTATTCCAGGCTGGTCTTGAAGGTCTGGCTGCAGAACATGCAAGACAACTGTGCGGTTTGGGACTGAAGCACTGAGGAAGGGGAGTGGGCCAGGCTGACAGGAGAGGTGGGGCTTGTTAGGGCTGATAACAAAGTCTGATTGTTGAGAAGGAGTTTTTCATGTTCGGTCTGAAATTATAAAATGTAAGGAAATTTTGATTTTTTTGACAATAATTATGTGATTTTGATGGCTTTCTATTAAGCTCAATTCACCTTGTTCATTCTAAACTGCTAAGAATCTACATATCACTTATGAGTTTCTGTTCTTAATTATTACTTGTTGTCTGGCCTCTGAATAAATGGCTAAACATTTTTGTATTTACTGACTATTTATTGTTAATTAATATTCATTTTGTCTGTTCATTCATTTTTTTTACAGTTTGTTCTAAAATGCCTTTATTTAACACCTGAATTTTTTTCTGAACATTTCAAAATGAAAATCATGAATACCTCGCCAAGAACTATATTTGAAAATAATAAAATACGAAATAGTAATTTAATTCTTTAAAAAAAAATTTTTCATCCCCTTAGAACTAAAATTATCAAAGGACTACACTAATCAAAGAAAGCTTCTTAACAAGGCATTGAACTCATCTTATGAATCTTATCAAAGGACTCAACTCATGCTGAGCATTGAAATCTCAATCCCTCAGATGTCCTTATTAATTTTAAATGCAATACTGATCAATAATTAAATGACAATAATCAATTCTCCTTTAAATATTTTTCAGGATTTTGATTTTTAAAAAGAAAAAATTCTCAGTTCAACTTTTCCCACACAAACCAAATTGCTCACTTTCATGTTGAAATCCCTCTCAGTGAGACCAGACTTGATGGCGGCTTTGAGCCCATGATCCTGAGCTTTGTGCAAGTTCAAAAGGCCAAGGTCACAGAACTTGATATCACAGATGTTACACATGTGCAAGGGCTCTGTGTTTTTCCAGATGGCGGAACCTGATGATGTCGTCATGGTGACTGACCCAGAACTGGGCAGCGGGGAGATGGAAGGGTTTGGGGTCTGGGGGCTTGTGAGCCGAGGTTGTTTGAGAGGGGTGGGTGCTGTGGGGGATTTGAGGATGATTCTGGGGGAGCAGGAGGATGACGAGGGGTTCTGGAAAGGGTTCTGTGACTCATCTTTCTCTTGCTTGATGGTGACATGTTTAAAGGGTGAGCTTGATGGACATGGAGACTTTTGGCCCCCTGCTTTACTTTTCTGCTATTAGATCAATTAGTTCATAAATTATTATTTATTCAACTGTAACTGTATTTTCTTCTTTTTTTTTCCAGTTTCATCACTTATTTAGATTTTTCAAATTACAAACAAAATATATCCCTTTAGCATAAAATCTTATGGTTGCAGCAAATAATAATTTTTAATTAATAAAAAGAAAGTTAGTATGCTTTAAAGGGACCTCACTTATCAAATGATGTTTATTCAACAATTTTAGCTATTAGATAAAAAAATTATTACTTTCATTTATGTGATAACTGCATCAATAAAAATGTATTGCTTAGCTACAAATGTTATAATCTGGAACAAAATTTTGAATGATTTTTTGTTCATCTAAAAAATGGAACATACAATAAGAAAAATAAATATTTCCCATGTTTGAAATTGTGATAACAAATGATCTGAAAATTAAGCTTACCTCCCCTAGGTCAGGTTTCATGTCGCCATGTCTGGTCTGCATGTGTTGATCCAACAAATACTCAATGTGAAATGCCTGATCACACATTGGGCAGTTAAACTGTTTACTGTGTGTTGTCAGGTGGCACTGAAGCTCCACCTGGAGACATACACAAATCAAAGGGAATTCACAAATTTAATACAGGAAGAAACAAACCTAATTGTTTTGATAGGACTGTTCTCATTTCATCGTATTTATACGATAACTATTTATTTTAGAATTGTCAACCTAATCTGTTCTAATTTAGTCTTCTAAGAGGATATCAATTAAAATAAACTGATGCGCAGATGCAAGGAAGGCGCTAGACAGCCTCCCCCCCCCCCCCAAAAACAGAAACAAATGTCCGTTCAAATCTCAGGCACTGACCTCACTAGTGAAAGACTCCTGACAAAACAAACACCGGTACGGCCTTGACATATGTAGGTGATTGACCCTGACGTGGACCTGCCACTCCATCTCTGATCGGAACATGATGTCACATGACACACATTTGTACTGCTTGCATTCATTACTGTGCTTGATGGCAAAATGGACCTGTGGAAATTAAATCATCCCATAATACAACACTGTAATGTTATTCCTGTAGGCATTTACATCAGCTAATGAAAAGCTGTCAGAAAGAGAAAAGTTAACCAGAATGGCTTTGATTTAAATAATTATGAAGTGGGTTGGACTAAAACAAAGCATAAATAGTTTTATGGCATAAACAATTTATTTAATTAACTAGTGTTAAAAAATAAAACACAAATATAAATGTTAGGGCTTCATGCCTTCATTAGTAAAACGAATTTTACAAGAATTTTAAATTAAATTTTACATTTTTTATTTCAAACTATTTATTATCCATTCAATTTCATTTTTTTAAAGTTATAAAGATTTGTTAACATGACGTAAGCCTACCTGTATGTTGACTTTGGAGTCAAATATATCCTTGCACAGGGAACACCTGTACAGGTGATGTGCATGGATGTCCATCAAATGTTTCTGCAGCTCGTCTGGTTTGGGGAAGTTTTTGGCACAACTGCTGCAGCCATACTCTGTGCTGACACACAAGTAGTGGAGAGATGCATGGGCCTCCAGCTGCTCCTCGGTAGTGAAGCTGGCTCCACACTTGAAACATTCATGGGGCTTGTTGGTTGTGACTGGATCTGATAAGTTGTATAAATTAAATAATGGAGGGGAAAAAAATGTAAACAAATTGGAGGGGGGGGGGGGTTTGTGTAATTTTTAAATTAAAAGTTTTCATAATCTCAACATTTCTAATTGTTTAAGAAAATATTAAATGTAGAATTAAACATGCAAATGGGAAGTTTTTGGCACAACTGCTGCAGCCATACTCTGTGCTGACACACAAGTAGTGGAGAGATGCATGGGCCTCCAGCTGCTCCTCGGTAGTGAAGCGGGCTCCACACTTGAAACATTCATGGGGCTTGTTGGTTGTGACTGGATCTGATAAGTTGTATAAATTAAATAATGGAGGGGAAAAAAATGTAAACAAATTGGAGGGGGGGGGGTGTTTGTGTAATTTTTAAAATAAAAGTTTTCATAATCTCAACATTTCTAATTGTTTAAGAAAATATTAAATGTAGAATTAAACATGCAAATGTTTGCTGATCATCCATCTTTTTAACAGTGTACTCAATTTTGTGAGATTGGTTAAATTGCCTATATTTCCAGACATAAATATTTTAATACACACTAAGGTTTTTAAACAATGCCTGCCAATACTCACATTTCTTGGAAAAGGATTTTGAAAATATATATATATTTTTTTTTAAACTAGAACACTTCATACCAACAAATAGCCTGTAAAAACTGGCGTTAAAATGCTGGGAGATATCAAAATCTGTAATGTACTATCAAATAAATAATTCATCTGAAATCTACTCCTTCAGTCAAATTTGAGTAAGGTAAACAAAATTATGGCCAACTTTTGATTTCTATTTTAAAAAGTTTTTTTTTTTTACCCCAAAGAAATGCTTACTTAGATTGGAATGATTGCCTCCCCTTCCTCCATCATTTTCTGCAACATCTCTGCCAGATTTTTTATCATGTTTGGAATTTCTTGCCAAAGCCAGATTGAGCAAGCTTTCAGAATGTAGGGTCATGTGAGCAATAAAGTTTTGGGCATCATGAAAGGTAGCATTACACTGGTCACATGTGAGACTACTGGTCACTGAAGTGTATCAAATTAGATTTTTTAATAAAAACATCAAATTTAAAGTTATAATTTTAAAGGTTCAGTTCAACATATTACTATTTACAATATTTATGTCAAACTATGTCACAGTAAAAAAGAATAGCCTACATATAGGCTCTCTCTAATTAAAATTATTCGCATTAGATATTTTTATTTAATAATTTTATTGGGTATATTTATTTCAATAATTAGTTAACAACATTTTCCAGAAGGACAACTAAAAATTTAATAGACAGGAGTAAAGTATAATTTTAACAGTTTTTATTTACTCTCTGTTAAAAAGTTGATTAAGAAAAGTAACTGCTGTGGACTGTCACAAACCTGAGGTGTTCATGCACATTCCTAGACTTGTGTACAGATTTTCTGGTGTCTGCTTGCAGGTCATGGGGGAATTTTTATTTGGTTTTAGAGTTAACGGCCCTTCTTGATTCATCATGTGAAGGGACGACAGCAGCAGTTGAGATGACAGAAGGTTGTTCTCTCCTTCAGCCACTGGTGTGTTCATGTTTTTGGTTCCAGTTCTCAGGGAACTTGAGGGGCTGGCGTGGGAATTTTGACCTTCTTTAGCTTTCAGGAGTTTCATGGCTGATTTCCTCCCCTTGGTTTTGATGGATTTGGGACTCTTGTCCATAATAATATTGTGCACATTTGCCATGTGGTCTTCAAGTGATCGAGGACTGGCCAGGGTCATGTTGCATCTGACAATAATTTGTGGAATTTGATTGTAAAAGAGATAAAATTCTTGAAATATTTGAAACAACTTCAAACTAAAGTGAAAAATCCTTACAATAAAACATTTGAGCATTTATGCTATTAGATAATAAGTGACTATTTGTCCCTTCTTTAAACTCTTGTGTTTTCACTACACCCTTTAATGTTAGCAGTCATTTCTAAGTCTTAATTCATTTCTAAATAATGTCTAAGTTATTTCCAAGTCATTTCTAAGTCATTTTTTAAAAAAACATTTTAAAGTTGTGTGCTCATTGTATATTCTGAAAATTAGATGTTACAAAAAGAAATCAGCACCTGTTACAAAATGCTGCATCAATCCCAGTTGACCTTTGTTGAGAATGGACTATCCCTTTATGTTTGGCCAGAGCATCTAGGCTGTGGAATCTCTGGACGCACATGCTACATGGATACGTTATATCCAGACCATGCTGACTCCTGTGCACCACTGTCATGTGATCATGAAGGCTAGTAACAAAAAAAAATTTACATAAATTTTTTACAAAACTGTGATAATGCAATTGGCCTAGCAGACATGTGAATTTCCTCACAACAGTAAAAGATATATGTTATAAGTAAAAAGTTTAAGAAAACTTTGAATCCAATAAGAAATGTTTTTGTAAAAATCACTGAAATTTAACATGTTCACCTGAGTGTATTTTAGACTGCAAGGTGAAAAATTAATTTCAGATAGTTTAAAATTATATATTATCATTGTGCCTGATTTTAACATTAAATCTGATTTAAATATTTTGTGTTTTACTTGCAGACTTTTGGTCAATTATTACAGTAATATTTGCTATTTGTAAGGCTAAAATACTTGATGTAGGTAATAGAACTGGTGTGTGGGAAGACATAGAGGTTGGGGGAAAAGGTATTGGCAGTGAAGGAGATGGTAAGGAAGTGAGAAGAATGAGTGGAAGAGAGAGGAACAATTGAAATGATCAAATTTATGGGTAAACTTGGGCAAGTCAGGCTTATAAAATGGCACTTCCTGCATGACGATGACAAGATTTTAAGAATTGCGGCTTAACATTACTGTTCCCCTCTTGATCTAATATGTTGAGTGACATTATTTAGCTTGTACAATTTAACTGTCATGCCTCTCTCACCTGTACAGGTTTGGGTAAGGGGCGTTACAGTAATTGCATGTGTAGACCTCCGTGGGTTTAACACTGTGGACACTGGTCAAGTGAAGCTCAAGACTCTCCAAGGACTCGAACCCATCAGTCAGGCAGTAGGGACAGACGAGGAGATCAGGGCCGCTGCTGGCGGTGGCTGTAGATGTGGCTGTTGTGCCACCGGAACTCAGTTTGTTGTTTGACAGCAGGATTGAGCTGACTGACTCCACTGATGGATTGATGAAGGAACTAACTAGAAATATAGAAAAAACCCACATCATCGAGATGAACACTATGAAAACTTTAATACAGAGGACATTAAAAAAAGTTTTATTCATACATAATTAAAATGTGAAAATTCTATTCTAAACATGCTAAAAAAACTTTTTGAAGGCTTTTCCAAAAGAGCAAGTTAATTAAATACATAATTTTAATTCATGCTAGGTTGTGTATTGATTGAATAAACATACTCTGTATAGAAACAACATAGTCAAAGCTGCCAACTAGGCAATCTATATTAAAGAACTAGTTTAAATTTTTATAAGTATGGCCAAAGTTTGGTTTTAACTTTAATGTTAAGTAAAATAGTGTCAGCTGAGTAAGGTAAGGTAAGCTAAGTAAGATAGAGTCAGTTAAGTAAGATAGGGTCAGCTAAATAAGATAGAGTCAGCTGAGTAAGATAGGGTCCGCTAAGTAAGACAGGGTAAGCTGAAGAAAATCAAATTAAAAGTTTTGAAAATACCATCTTTAGTGATGCTGCTTTTATCCATCAACAAACTTCTCATGATCCCAGACCCAGTGTTGTCTTCTGCATCTATGTGATTGGCTGAGGAGTTATGGGACATGATGTGCTGGCATATCTGATCCATGTCAGTGAACCCAGCAAAGCAGATGGGACATTTCATCTCTAGGTCTGGGTTGTGGGACTGCTCAGTGTGGCTGTTCAAGTCACCCTTTTGTATCAAATAAATGATATTTTCAGTGAAACAAGGCAGAGGTGAACACATGGTGTTGCATGAAATAGAGGTGAACACATGGTGTGTCATGTAATAGAGGTGAACACATGGTGTGTCGTGAAATAGATGTGAACACATGGTGTGTCATGTAATAGAGATGAACACATGGTGTGTCATTGTAATAGAGGTGAACACATGGTTGTGGACGATACTACCTGTTGCTGTGAACTGTGGATAGCTATACCGGTATTGCATTGGATGTTTTTATGTTCTGTATTTAAATGTACCAGAACAATAATGTTGAAGTAGATGGAGTTTAATTTAATAACTTTTATATAAAATGTTCTGTATTAGGTATTTTGTTTTTGAATACTTTATCAAATTTAGTTTGTCCCTGTCTATTTGTACTGAAGATTTCTTTGAATTAGCATTATTAATTTTAACACATGGTGTGTCATGTAATAGAGGTGAACACATGGTGTGGCATGAAATAGAGATGAACACATGGTGTGTCATGTAATAGAGGTGAACACATGGTGTGTCATGTAATAGAGGTGAACTCATGGTGTGTCATGTCATAGTGGTGAACACATGGTGTGTCATGTAATAGAGGTGAACACATGGTGTGGCATGAAATAGAGATGAACACATGGTGTGTCATGTAATAGAGGTGAACACATGGTGTGGCATGAAATAGAGGTGAACACATGGTGTGGCATGAAATAGAGATGAACACATGGTGTGTCATGTAATAGAGGTGAACACATGGTGTGTCATGTAATAGAGGTGAACACATGGTGTGTCATGTAATAGAGGTGAACTCATGGTGTGTCATGTAATAGAGATAAACACATGTTTTGTCATGTCATAGTGGTGAACACATGGTGTGTCATGCACTAACTGTGAACACATGTGAAATGTTACTGTTGTTGAGAAAATTGTCCTTAGAATCATGTCAGTTGTTCCAATTTTATATACAGATATAGTTTACCTTTATACGTTATTTTATAGAAGAAATCAAGGAATCTTGACTTTAAGCTTATCATTATTTTGTTCACTATCTTCCATCTCTAGCAGCTCTAATATCAGAAAAACTGAATGAACAGCATTTTTCATCAGATTTTAAATGTTTGATCAAATCAACTGAGGTCATTTAATCCCTGTTTGATCAGGGTAAAAATTTAATAGTCCTATTGAATTTTAAAATAATTAAGTTAATTAAGACATCCCTCATGGTTCAGTTACAATTATTTATGCGAACCGTTGGCTGCATTTTACCTGAGTGAAGAAAATCTCCTGGCAAACATCACAGACAAATTTCTCCATTTTTATACATGTGCTGTCGACGCTGATGGGTGGGCTCTCAGCATGGGTCAACAAATGGCTCTGTAGAGTCTCAGTGGAACTAAAAGTTTTGTTACAGTCTAGACAAGCATGCTCGATCGTTTCAGGATTTTGACTTTTTTGTTTCTGTAATAAATCCAAGTCGTCTCAATGAATTTATACATCAATCTCATTTTATAGTGTTTATGACAGAGTTTTAAAAAAAAAGACTATAATAATTTTGACTACAATGGCCTATGAGTTTACCTGTTACGATATGACATTTTGTACAAGGTGGATGCAACAAGAACTTCCTTTTTAAATACATATATTTCATTCCAAATATTTATATGTCAATATAAAACAAATGATATCACATTATTCAGATCACATTTTCATCCCAGTGAATCATGATAGTTTTTGGATCTCATTCAAATTCACCCAGAATCATCCTCACAGACAGTCAATGAGCCAGGATGGGGGGGGGGGGTTGATGTTTAGTCACTGGCCTGGCAAGGTAGCAAGACTAAATCTTTGAGGAAAACAAAACTACAAAGTAAGATGAATAAAATTAAAATTTGCTGTCTGGGCTGTCTCATCACACACACACACACACAAGTCAAATGAGGTGGGGGAAAAAAAAGAACACTAATCCATGATTTAAGAATTTATTAAGTGCACCTGTAGAATCAAGTGTATAGGAAACAATGTTCAAATAAAGCAGATAATGAAACTAGATACCAAACCTATTCCTTTAGATTTTAGTTTATTTCTCTAGATTCTGGCGCAAAACTGGCCAATGGCTTCTAATATGGCCCATAAATAAAAACCTACATGTGTCTTGAGATGATTGGTCAATGCAGAAGCTGACATGTAGTTCTGCTGACAGACTGGACATTTGTAGCCTTCGTCGTTCTCCATCAGGTCATGACTCTTAATGTGGTTTCTCAGGTGGTCACTTCTGGTTAAAATAATAGCACGTGAAAATGTAAACAAAAACTAACAACAGGAACAAAATAATTTTTTGTAGTTCAACTATTTAAATTCAAGGAAGTTTAATAAAATTCAAAGACATTTTCTGACCACTGAATTTTATCTGGTAATCCTTCCTTTCCGAATGCATTGAAATATGACAATTATTTTCTGTGTGAGTATCTCTTCCTTCCTTTAAAAAGATGGATGATAAGGAAATATTTCTCTATGGTTGCATTGGTCAGATTAACATTTTTATTTGTCTTCCCTTATTTATTGCACTTGTTTCATACCACAGGGAGTAGAAGTATAATGAATTTTATGAATTATCTCAATTGTTGAACATGTGTTTTCATTGAGTAGCAAAATGTTCCTATTAAATAAAGATTTCTGTCAAAAAAATTCCAAATAGATGATTATAATATAAAATATAAAATATTTTATGTGCAAAAGATCTGAGGTGGGGGGTGGGGAGCAACTATATTTTTGAGGGCTTTATTAAAATTTTATATTGAAAATACACATGCATCAAATACCTGCAATGAAACAATTGTTTAAAAAATGGTTTTAAAATGACCAGTGATAAATTTATTTTTTTTTAAATGTATTCACTGTAATCTCAGAACTGCAACCTGATTATACAGCATGGAGGAAAAACAGCAGATACAATAAGACTACACCCAAATATTGTACTAAATTGTTTCAGCCAGAATTGGACTGTGGTACAAGAGAGGAAAATGCAAATGTCTATATATATGGCCCATAACTAATGTATTCAGGTCATCTCCCCTGGTTCCTGTCTACCACCAGAGGGAGCCATAAAAAAATGCATCCTCATCCCACAAGGGAAATCACTCACACTGGCATAATGACTTGGTACACAATTTGCAAGGGGCCCAACTGAAAAGAAGCACAAAAACACTACCCACTGTGGTCAGGAGGGATGTGGGGGGGTTGCACCTTGGAGAATACAGCTAAAAAAATCATAATAGTTTGCCATTAGCATTCCCTGAACAAATATATGCAACCAAGTGAATGGTCAGAATATGGTTTTCATGTCTGTGGGGGATGACATCAGAACAGGAACTAACCATCAGTCTGCTAGTATGAGTGTGGACATAAGGTCTTGTGTGAGGACACAATGTATTGTGATTGGACATAAGGTCTTGTGTGTGGACATAAGGTCTTGTGTGAGGACACAATGTATTGAGAGTGGACATAAGGTCTTGTGTGAGGACACAATGTATTGAGAGTGGACATAAGGTCTTGTGTGGACATAAGGTCTTGTGTGTGGACATAAGGTCTTGTGGGTGGCCATAATGTCTTGTGTGTGGCTATAAGGTCTTGTGTGTGGCCATAAGGTCTTGTGTGTGGACATAAGGTCTTGTGTGTTTATATAAGGTCTTGTGAGTGGACATAAGGTTTTGTGTGTTGATATAATGTCTTGTGTGTGGACATAAGGTCTTGTGTGTTGATGTAACATCTTGTGTGTGGACATAAGGTCTTTTGTGTTGATTTAACATCGTGTATGGACATAAGGTCTTGTGTATTGATATAACGTCTTATGAATGGACATAAGGTCTTGAGTGTGGACATAAGGTCTTGTGTGTGACATGGTATTTTGTGTTGATCTTAAGGTACTGTATGTGGAAATAAGGTCTTGAGTTAGCTATGAGTTTTTGTGAAGTCCCACCCCCTACCCCCGCCACCTTTCCCTGTATTTCAAGTTGTTCTGCAGTACAAAGAAATGATGTAACAAGCAATGCTTACCTAGAGTAACCAACACCGCATGTTTGACATTTGTATCTTCTGTCTGAGGAGTGAAGCTTTTCGTGTCTTTCTCGACTTTTCTTGTGCCTGAACAGTCGTGGGCAGTGCCTGCACTT
Source organism: Lymnaea stagnalis (assembly GCA_964033795.1). Classification (NCBI taxonomy): domain Eukaryota; kingdom Metazoa; phylum Mollusca; class Gastropoda; family Lymnaeidae; genus Lymnaea; species Lymnaea stagnalis. The sequence goes on along the minus strand of CAXITT010000413.1, from coordinate 505,448 downwards.
GTAGGGCATATGGGCAGTGTGTGTCTGGGTGGAATAATGAGTTGTGCAGTGACGTTATTCTTTTGTTTAGAAAATTGTTGTGCTGTTACATAGGTTTAAACACAGTTTTTGTAAGGTGGTAACCTATGATATCGGTGAAACCACCGCTGGTCCAACACTTTGGAAACCATGACATACCTGTTGGTGTAGTGGTAACCATGGCATACCTGTTGGTGTAGTGGAAACCATGACATACCTGTTGGTGTAGTGGAAACCATGACATACCTGTTGGTGTAGTGGAAACCATGACATACCTGTTGGTGTAGTGGAAACCATGACATACCTGTTGGTGTAGTCGGAGATACGCTTTCTTGGGGAAGGACTTCTCGCAATACTGACAGTTGTGGGGGTTCTCGTCTGTGACCCCTATGACAAACGGCACGTTCTTGGGGTCCACGCCCTCCAGTTCTGGACACTCAATGTCCGTGGCGCCCCCGCCGCTGGCGTCCATGGACGAAGTGGATTGAGACGACGGCGAGACTGACCGCGTGGAGTTGGTCTCACTGAGCAGCCAGTTAGTTTTTGTATCTGGGGAAGATATTTGCATGTCCACTCATTGACCGAATGATGCTGCTGGTGTAAGTTGAAATTTCGGTTTGAACTTGCTTTGTCTTGGCACATGTGGAAAATAGTAAAGAAATACCCGAAGACGTATACGTAAACCATCTCAGTAAATCAGAAATATTACCCACGTCTATATATAGATAAATGCCAACCCTTTCATATAGGAATAAAAAAAACGCAACCCGTGGCCGACCCTCTCTTTCGCCCCCACCCTTCCTACGCCACTGTGTATCGCATACTTTATTTACAACTTTTAAGCTATAGTGTTAAACGAGATAGCGATGAGCGGCTATCTTCTCCTTTTGTGTAATGTGCGATTTGGTTTCATGGTCAACCCTTCATGAAACCAACAGTTTCGTTTTAGAGGAAATATCTATGACTGATCCTCTCTGAGTCTGAGAAGACAACTTGAACACCATCTGTGCATGCATGCTCACTGATACGTTAGGCTATAGTTTTGTAAGGGTGACAGATTTGGTGATTTTTTTTTTTTAGGGGTCAACATTGGCAATGACTGACTCTGTTAAAAGATATTTTTAAACATTAAGTTTTTTAGAGCAGCGCCATATGTTACCAACATCGTCCACAAACATGTCGCTTTCGCGATTTTCAGACTTGTCCGTCGAGTTAAAGGGGGAGGGGGAGATTAGCCCGGGTGCTTGACATCCCTCGGGATTGAGGGAAGCTGACAAGAATATTCAACATTGTGAGCAACTTCCCTTTCTCAAAGTTGGTCGTCCACTTTAGATATACATTTTGTCATGTATTTCATATTGAAATTACATTTAAAGTTTTGCCAGCATTTTGAAGGAATGAAACAAATATTTGGACAAAGAGATTTAACAGTTTTCTTACTGAATGGGCTTTTAAAAAAATAATAATGAAATCCACTCTTTGGAAAAGTATTTCTTTTTAAATACTTAAGAAACTTCAGTTATGTACAATACATGAAACATGTATTAGAAAGAAATAACATAATTCCATCCGGTCTCGCCCAATGATGTCAATGTCCCAAAGTAGTAACACGATTCTTTTCGACCGCTCAAAATTTTACATCGAAAAAAATGGATGCCGTTTTAAACCGGGACAGCAGTGGTGTAGGTTGGTTTTGGCATCTAACAAGGTCAACAACTTTCTAAGAACGATACCAAAATCTAACTAGGTTAACAACTTTCTTAGAACGACACCAAAATCTAACTAGGTCAACAATTTTCTTAGAACGACACCAAAATCTAACTAGGTCAACAGCTTTCTTAGAACGACACCAAAATCTAATTAAGTCAACAACTTTCTTAGAACGACACCAAAAGATAAAAATATGTTCAGGTAAGAGTCACAACATTAACATGTCAAACAATTTCAGTAAAATCTGGTCCTAGATATTATTTTTATACTATAAGATTCCCCATCAAAAGATTTTGCCCGAATTAGTGCCAATTAGTGTTATATAAATCAGCCGCCAAAATGCTCTTACAATTGGTGGTATAGCGTACGCTGCTTTTTGCTAACACATATTCAGAAAAAGGGGGGGGGGGACTAACAGATGGGGTCTCGTCTACATACACCGAATGGACGTACCACTACAATCTGTAATGACCATGTCTATAGGTCAGACCATATGTTGCCTTAATGACCAATGTTATATAGGTCATTTCATACTTAGATTGTAGATCTGGTTAATCAGTAGGTCACTCCATACTTAGGCCGACCTAATCTATATCCGCCAAGCTACCCCCCCCCCAAAAAAAAAAATAATTAATCTATATGTTATATAGGTCATTTCATACTTAGATTGTAGTTCTGGTTAATCAGTAGGTCACTCCATACTTAGGCTGACCTAAACTATATCCGCCAAGCTACCCCCCCCCCAAAAAAAAAAAATAATTAATCTATAGAGACCTTACCGCGAAGAAGGTCACCCGTGTAACAGATACACCGAAGTCCCTTTATGTAAATGTATGCTGTAAGGTGCTTGGACTAAACTCAGACCTTCTGAATTTTTCATGAACACCTAAAACTGAGCGGGAATAATCCCGCCATTTATTTTCGATACATCAATACCCGAACGGTTCCTGGACATCCTTCTTTCCACCCCTACACTCCCTTCTCACTCCCACAGAGCAAGAAAATCCATTATAAGCAGACATTTGTCCCACAATAACAGATATCCCATGGGCACCGAAATCCCTCTCAGCCTCTGTGAGACACCCCCCTCCCCCCCCCCACGGACCCCAAAACCCCAGTTACTCTCTTGCCAAAATTTTCTTGTTCTGGTGGGGGAGAGGGAAAAAAAAAAAAAAAGCTCTTCCTCCCAAGGGGGTTTAGCGTGCAGCCAACGTAATTATGGCACTGGCACCCGGGCCCCAGTACACCTGCTGGGGTCAAAATGAGTACAGTCCCCTGAGCTCCTGCCTGCTGAATATGCAATCAAGATCCACCGGGCGGCACCCCCACCGAGGCCAGCCAATCACAGGGCGCCCTCCCAGTATTACGCTCTCGGGGGTGCCACAAGTCTCGCAGCCAATCTATCAGCATTACCAGCCCAATTTCACGGGGCTACTTTATACCACAGTGGGGACCGGCAGGTAATGTAACGGGCAACATAGTAAACAAGTGGGAATCAACAAACCATTTCGCAGCCACGAGAAAACAATAACAGGGGAGTGATAAGTCTTAAACCCGTGTTTACCACCGGGCGGTGAGCGCTCGTCTCGCGAACTTGAAGAAGACGTGGGTGCAATGCTTTCACATGAGATGATCAACTCAACGTGTCGTTGTTGGTTGCCGGAAATTGTATCGAAAGAAATTTCGTCGACGGTAAATTCATCGACGGAAATTTGATCTAACGGAAATTTGGTCGAAACTTTTTTCCAGTCCACGCGTTAAAATTTTCGTCAAATTTCTTTTTGTACGCACTATTATAGTAAAACAAAATAATGCGTTCAATTCAAAAAGAAATTTGAAGAAAAATTTTAAAGTAAAAACTGAAAAAATATTCGACCAAATTTCCGTTCGATCAAAATACCGTCGACGAAATTTCTTTCGATAAAATTTCCGGTAACCAACAACCACCTAGTCCTTATATAACCTAACCATAAAATAAATTAACCCTAACCTATAACCCCAACCTTAACCTTAATCTATAGCCCTAACCAAAACCCTAACCTATTCCTAGCCAGTGGCGTAGCGACGGTGTTTGGCGCCCGGGGACAAGATTCGCGCCCGGGAACAAGATCCATTTTAAAGCGCCCCCCTTTTTTTTTCAACTCTAAAACCCATTTTTTTACCAATAATATAATATCAAATCACATTTTGGCGCCCCTAACTAGCTTGCGCCCGGGGACATATGTCCCCCCCTGCCCCCCCCCCATCACTACGCCTCTGTTCCTAGCCCTAGTCCTAAAACCAAGCGACCTGAGAGCTGCACGACTAGTCGGCCACAAATCGGTTTCGACTCCGAAAAACATGGTTCTTGACAGGATCTTGAAAAGAAATTTGGCTCTCAAAAATTTTTTTTTTAATCCTCCTGCTGCTGATTTTTGGCCCTCTTTGACTAATGAGTTTGCGACCACTGACCTAAACCATAGAGATGCCGACTTCCGAGGAGGGGCATTTACATGCGCGTTGACTTTTCCTTTGGCTCCAAGCCCTCCGTCCAATCAGAGACAGCGACATGGTCGTCCAATCAGAGATAGCGACATGGTATGTAGAGCGTGCACGTATCCGAATACTAACTCTGAAGTGAATTGATTTTGAGTTGGGGTGGGGGGTAGAATTTTTTTTTTTTAAAGTCCTTCTAATTTGGCGGGTCAGCTTCCTCCTATCTGTTTCAATACTTTTCTTTGATAACATTTTGATTCAATGGCATTTAGTTTTTTTCATATTTCCCCGTCAGACCCTTACACAAAGTATAAGTATTCAAGAAAATTAAAATAATCGTGTTTTTTCTTTTTTGTTTTTTGTTTAAATGAAAGAAGAATAGTTTCCGGTGGCGCCGTGCCCCAGTGCCGAGTGAGACTGATGGCGTTTGGACTAGACAGAATAATTTGTCATGGACTTTGTACAAATTGTCTTGAGATTCGATTGAACAAATTAAAACTCAAATAGATGCCTGCCCACGTCGAAATCTTTCCCATCTAGCCACTCCACCCACTTCAACCGTTCCACCCACACCACCCACTTCACCCGTTCCACCCACTTCACCCGTTCCACCCACTTCAACCGTTCCACCCGTTCCACCCACTTCACCCGTTCCACCCACACCACCCACTTCACCCGTTCCATCCACACCACCAATTTCACCCATTCCACCCACACCACCCACTTCATCCGTTCCACCCACACCATCCACTTCATCCGTTCCACCCACACCACCCACTTCACTCGCTCCACCCACACCACCCACTCCACCCACACCACCCACTCCACCCCTTCCACCCACTCCACCCCTCCCCCCCACTCCACCCACACCACCCACTTCACCCACTCCACCCAC